>OY101447.1:23912656-24512656 GCA_956483635.1 Panzeria rudis | reverse complement strand
TTTATTTGATCCCTTTTAATCTTCAAAAGCTTAATTCGTCTAAAGCCTTTCAAAAATATATGTAGTAGCTTAAAAAATATTTTAAAGCACCTTATATCCTGTTCAGGCATACGTCTTAATTGCGAAATTTAGGATATTTACTCAATTAAGGCCTTAATTGAGCTCAATTCACCATACAATGCTTTAATTACTAAATTGAGCAATTAGTACTTAATTGTTTCATAAATTGAGTAAAGTTCGCAATGCAACCCTTTATGACAAGTATGTTTACTGCGAAGTATGTTCAGTGAGAAGCAAAAATTTGGTGTAATAAGTATACAGATGGCAGTATAACGGCAGATGATTACTTTTTTGCTCGGGTAATTTTGTGCACAAGCAACGTCAAGCACGTGTATTTTTTTGACAACTATTATCTAGTTCTTGTTTTTTTCTGTATTCTTTGGCCTTTTGCGGTCACCTGTATACTTACTACACCATTGGCAAGTCAAATGCTAATTGAGTAAGCTTAATTTAATATATGTGAACATTAAATTTAATTGCTCAATTAAAATTAAATTGCCTCAATTAAAAATCCATTTCTGAACATGGTATTAAGTATAAAAAATACAATGGGCGCCCAAACCGTTTCTTAAAGATTACAAGACTACTAACTTCCATAAAAAAAGACCGCATCCCATTATCGATTAGTGGTTTGCGAGGAATGATAGTTTATTTCTGATCAAATAAAAACAAATCAGCATTTTCTAAAATTGTATAAATTATGTGCGTTTAACATCATGCTACTCCCACAATTACAAATATTTTGATCTAATTTTCTCGATATCTTAGTTTAGATAAGTTCACTGTTTAATGTCGTTAAAATTTTTAAAACCGATACCAATAAAAAAATTTAGGTTTTGGTCAACGAATTCAATTCCTGAGCCACCGAATTGCATCGGCTAATACAAGTTTCCAGCATGGATAGCCTTCGGTAAGGCGCAATGAGTTTCTCCTCCATTTAAAATGGAACAACGGCGTTGGTTGGTAAAGTTTTTGTATAGCTGGTCTTCGGTCGGCCACAAGATTTTGCTCTACCATGGTATTTCGAAAATTGCTTATTAGTCAAAGGCCAGATATATGGATTTTCACCTCTATTTTTTGTTTGTTTTTTACTTATTACCCTCATTGTCCAGTGTTATGCTTAAATTTTATTTTCCAAGCCAACACTATCAAACCATGTAATAGCAGCAGTATATTTTTAGGTCATTTTGCTTCAGTTACTTACATAAATTGCAATATTATCGCCTTTATAATGAAAACGACAGATACAGTATTAATAGATTATATATTTTAAAACATTAATTTGAAAAACCACAACAGTTTGTAAATGATATGAAAAAAAAATACAACAAATAAATAATAAAACAAGATTACAAGCAGTTTTTATAGAAACAAATTAAAAACAAATGTTTAAATAAACATGACCACTTGATAAATACTCCCATTTCAAATAAATTTATTTATATTTTTTACACAAGTTTATCTATATTTTTTATACATAAAATATTGTTTAAGTAAAAGTGCCAGCGAGAAAATAAATTTTTACTGCATACTTTGCACATTTATATTTTTTCTGTGTCTAAAATGTTATTTATTGTTAAAAAAAAAGTTTCTTTCTTTTTAAAATATTTTTAATTTAACGGTCTAATGGTGAAATGGGGAATAAATAAACTTTGTCCAGGATATTTATTTGTTTTCAAGAAAATGGGATTTTTGTAAGAGAGATAAAAACTTTTATACAAATAGCTGGGGAATTGAAAAAATTGGAAGATCAGTTTTGGTATCAAGTTTCAAAATCAAGACACGCCACTTTAAATGGCTTTAGTTGAAAGCTACTTTATTAAGTTATCTAGTAGTTAAGTTATTATTTTTACTTTGCAGTAATTTGATTAAAATTTTAGCATACAACTCTTGTAATATAATGTAATGTGGTATACCTAATAGAGGACTGCAAAGAGTACTCAAATGTATTCCTACAATGTACTTGTATGAATTTCGTCTGTGCATATATGTATGTTCTTATCTATGTACGTATGAATACATGCATGTACATGTGTATACATACATATATACACACATACATACAAAAAAGGATAAATGCATATACACACACATATACGAGTACTTTCGAGTATACTTGTGCTGCCTTGTAATACTTATTTTTTATTTAGCTATTATTTTTAGAAACTTGGTTCGATTATAACATATCCATGATGGTGTTTTACTACTAGTCCTACTCTAAAAGGATTTTGGTTCATAAAACCAATGAAACAATTTCATCAGATTTTTTTCATTAATCCAATGACAACTTCACAAATCGAATGAAAAGTTCATTAATATTTTGAAAGACTTTCATTGATTGAAACAATTTAATTAGATTTTTTAATAATTTCATGACAATTTCACAAATACAATGAAAATATAATTAATATTGTGAAATAACTTCATTGGTTGAATTTTAATGAAACTTTTCTTAAAAATTTAACCAAAGAAAATTATCATTTTTTTTATTTTTTATTTTTTTTTATTTATTTAATAGATATTGTTTAATATTTACAAAGAAAATTAATACAATTTTTGAGATCATATGTATGTATCTATATTAGGCTTAACTTAATATTTGTGAGCCGGATTGGCATTTTAAAGCTGATTTTAATTAAATTAGTTTATAAACCAATTTACTTTGGTTCTACCAGATTTTAAAGCATTTATATAAAAGAGCGACTTGTAATTAATCTTTTGTACTTCAAAAATAAAAATAAATTTTAAAGGAATTTAATTGAATTCATTCAGTACAAGTTTTCTGTACTTTAAACATATTTCCAAATATTTGTATAAATTATAGTGATTATTATCATTGCCATTTAGTATATTTATTACTTCGTTCATGTTCAAAACGGTTTTACTAAAATGTTTAACCCGGAACTCATTAAAAATAGGACAAGCTCCTAAGAAATGAAACGTATTTTCGGATTCGTCCAGATTACAAAGGGTACATACACCAACAGAAGAATGTCTAAATGCTCTACTATTTAAATCAAGAAGACCTCCACGTACTCTGATTATTAGACTTGTAGAACGAGACGAAAATTCTGTAGTAAACATACGATTTGTGCTATAAGTTAATTGTGGATCCCGACTAGAAATTTTCCCAATACTCATATTGGGGCCCGATTGGGAATGCATGTGGCAAACCCAAAAGGGTTATGCCATTTGGGATTAGATCAGTAACTTGTTGGTATAGCCCATCTACAAATTATTGACTTAACATAAGTTCTTCCCAAGTGGGAAAGTATTGGGAACTTGTTCGGAAAATCTAACACACATTTTAATCGTATTTTTTGCTCATCTTTAACAGAGGTGATTGCTGCATACTCTTGTCCCTTGGATAGCTTCAGCAATTTTAGTTCAATATTAGAGTTTTATATTTTCCCGGTTTTAGCAAATTTTTGCAAGATTTTGATATTTCCCCACAGGTAAACAATCGGGTCCCAAATACGTTTCTGCGTTACATCGGAATTGGGATCCCAGTCAGATCCCAAATGTGTTTGCGTGAAAATTTCTAGTCGGGATATAAATCATGAAATTGAGAGCCTCGTGCATTCGATATAAGATCTTGTCTTTCCATTGTTTTTAAAAGATCAAGTATTGATTTCCAGTATTCACACAGGGGCTTATTAGCATTTTCTGGAATATATTGAATTTTTTCACATATATTTACCCACTCCTCAGCCCAAAAGGTTTTCATTGTAATAATTTTTTCAGCTAACAATCTTGGTAATCTATGTTCAGGCAGTCGTAAAACTCTATTAATGTAAGAAAAGTGTAGCTTTAAGGTATCAGGGAGCTTAGACCAGTTTCTAAATAAAGTATGTAGTTTGGCGTATTGTATGGTAAAAGTATAATTTTCTTTATGAAATATCTAAATAACTTTTCCACTTCATCATATTTTTTAAAACCCCAAATTTGAGCACCGTAAAACATTATGGATCGGGAAGCAGCGATGAAAATTTTAAGTTTATTGTTGTTCGATATCTTAGGATGATTAATATATTTTGACCATGTTGATGCAATTGCCATTTTCGATGTTGTTAATTTGTACCCTAAGTGCTTTGTAAAAGATAAGTTAAAATTGAGATCCATTCCCAAATATCTGTAGTTATTGACAATTTCTATATTATTTTCCCCAAAATTCCATTTCAGATTATTGGGTATTCTTACACCACTACGAAAAACAACAATCTTTGATTTTTCCAAATTTACCTTCAGACACCACAACAAGCAGTAAGAATGAAGAGCATCAATCATGCTTTGCAGTACACTTGGAGAATCGGCCAAAATGACAATGTCATCTGCGTAGAGAAGAATTTTTACAGCAATATCTGCAACGTTTACTCCGCCAGGAAGGAAATCAGCTAAGTCATTAAGATACAATGCTAACAAAATTGGACTTAGTATGCACCCTTGTTTAACGCCGACATTAACATAAAAAGATTCAGAAAACGTATTTCCATACAGTACTTGACTAGACGTATTTTCATATGTAAGCTGAAGAATACGAACAATCTTTGTCGATAATCCCAAACTTGATAATTTATAAAAAAGCAAATTTCTTGGAATCATATCGAAAGGACAGGAGAAGTCCACAAAAAATGCTAATGTTTTTTTATTATTTATTTTGTTTAAGTGTACAATATTTGTCAAATTGAAGACGTTATCAACAGTTGAGTAATTTTTTCTGAACCCAGCTTGATACTCGTTCAATATGGAATATTTTTCGATCCAATTTGTTATACGGTTTAAAATTGTGTTGTTGAAGATTTTGCACAGGGTATCAATTAATGATAAGCCACGGTAAGTTGAAGCGCAGTTGGGATCACCTTTTTTTTAAAGTATGGCGGTTTTAAAGCTTGTTGGAATATTTTCGTGTAAAAATATGTAATTGAGAACTGAAAGTATTTCCGTAACAAAACAGGCCGGAGCAAATTTATAGAATTCATAGCTTATACCGTCATTACCAGGAGATTTATTTAGTTTTAACGATCTTAATACTGACGACAGCTCAAAAATCTCTATTGGTGAATCGCGAAAAGCATCAATACGATAAGGCATACACCAGTGAATTTCATTTATTTTATTTGTATTTTGCAATATATTTTTAAAGAAAATTATCATTGGATTAATGAAAAAAATTTAATGAAATTGTGTGTACGCTCACATTCGGGAAAGTAAAATAGCCCAAGTTGCAGAGAAATTGGAGAAAAAGCTAAAAAACCAAAAAGTAAGCCATTTAAAAATTGGCGCGTAATATGGTATACCATGTTCTGATAAGGTGGTATATCATACGTTCATATATTCCGCTGCCCACTTTCTTATGTCATCTCCTGTTGACATGGCTATTTTCTTGAAAGTTTAATACCATATTAACCGATAACGCGTTTTATTCAAACAATAACACTAGTTCACAAATTTTCAACTTTTTGCGATCACCTCAAAAATGAAATGTTTTCTAAGGTAATTTGGGGTCACTGAATATGAATATGACATTAATATATTTCTCTTAAGAACCGTTTTCGAGATATTCGCAAAAAACGTGCTTTTTGCAGTTTATAAGGCTATTTCCAAAAATCTGGAGTACTGTTTACTTGAATTGAGCAAATTTGACATTGTTGCATATATATGCTTTTCCTCTTTCAGTCCATATTCAAAATGTGTTGATCGGATCAAAATTCAATGACGTTTTTTTTTAAATTTACTATTTTAAGACGCTTCAGTAAGGCAAAATAAATTTTTTACAATTTATTTTAGACCCGCATCTTAAAGAAATTTTTTTTCCAAATATAGCAAGCTTAAAATTAGTTACATCGGACAAAATATGAGAAAGTTACAACATATTTAGTGAACACATCAAAATTTTAGTTTGCATTCGTTATTCCTCAGGTCAGTACGAGTTTTTGCTTCCATTCCATTTTACTTTTAATCGTTTGAAAAAGAAAGGTCGACATATCGCATATCAAAGTTATCAAAATTATGTGTAGTTTTCAATACTGAATTCAGATTTTTATAATTAAAATTTTTATGCAAGACTTACGGCAAAATAAGCTAAAAAATGGTGCTACGTGGTGTTTTGTGTATATTAAATTTTTTCTTAATTTTATAAAATCGTTCATTATTGATATTTTCCAATGAAATTTTGCAGTCATATAGGAATTTATGTGAAAACTATGATTTGTTTCTCATAATCATTAGAATTCCTAAGAAAGCTCCAATAAATCTGAAATCATGTCTGTGAAGACACATTTTAGACATGTATATAATAATTATTTTATCCTTGAACAAATTTTATAGAGAAAACAATTATGGTGCTTTTTTGGGCAAAATTTGTCCTAAATTCAAAATATTTAAATTTTCAAATTAAAGATTATATATTTTCCTACTCTGAAAGAATTCTTCCATCAACCATGTTTTTTAACTATTCGAAGTTTTGCCATGTAAGTCACAAAGAAATCATTGTGACAATCGTTTGTTATTTGGATCCGATATCTTAAAAATATTTGACCAAGGATGTGAAAAATTTAGAAATTTTAATATTAAAATGACTACTATTAAAATCACTAGCTATACAAGATATTTTTTAAAACTTTATATAAGGTATATAAGGTATATAAGGACACAAAAATTTTTTGTTGAAATTTGCGTTGAAAAATTTTACATGACCGAAGTGCACTACTTTGCACTTCATACCTCTGAGCCTGAGAAATATGGCAAGCTTATCTTTCTAAATTAAATAAAAACACTCCTTTGATATCTCCATGTAAAGTTTTATACTGATCGGACTAAAGAGTTAGAAATGGTTGATATATTTCCAAAATATTTAATTCTGCCCCACTGGCATTTTTCTTATACTCACACTCCATAAAAAATTTTTTTTATTAAAAGTCAAAATCGGATGTTTTCACTAAATCTATTGTAACTTTCTAAATTTTTGCCCGATGTTAACAATTTTACTTTTTGTACGTTGGGTACAAAATTTTATTTAAGATATGGGTTAAAACAAAAATTAAAATTTTTATTTTGCTTTAATGGAGCATTTCAAAATGGTGAATTTTGAAAAAACACAAAACATTAAATTTTTTTCAAATGTAAAGGCTTGTAATTCAGTGACTTTTTTATCTGATCAACACAGTATAAATATGAACTGAAAGAGGAAAAACACATCTATGCAACAATGCTAAACTTGCTCAATTCAAATAAACAGTACTCAAGATTTTTGGAAATAACTTTACAAACTGCAAAAAACTAGTTTTTCGCGAATATCTCGAAAACGGTTCTTAAGAAAAATACATTAATGCAATATTCGTGTTCAGCAGCCCCTATTTAGCTTAAAAAACATCTCATTTTTGAGCTGGATTTTTTTTGTGAACCAGTGTAATTGAATTGAAAATAAAATCTAATTATGCAATATTGTTTGTTGCATGTATTTTTCAGTAATAAAGTACTCAACTTTAACTTTAATATTAAAATATTGAAGCTTAAAGCAATTGTTAAGAAAACTAACTTTTTATCAGAGCCACAAAAAGTCAACCACGCGAATGCGCATAGCTTTCGCGATTGGCTATTTTCATGGCATAGAAAAATTTAATACATAATATGCTCTTAGTCTTAAAGAAAATTAGCTATACCACATAACCCGCCTATATCACATATCCCGAACTTACTTTGATATGTGTGCAATTTTCTAAAAAAATCTTTAAATCTATATTTTTGTAGTTTTTATTGGGTTGCGATAGAGAAAAATTTATAGCTTTAATACTAAAAATTTCGCGATTTGCTAAAAACTAAATAATATTTAATTGAATCTACGGTTTTCGTAATTGAATCTTGTTTTTACTTTTTCTGTATACTAAAGCCTTTCGAATACTATTTCAAGCACCAAATTTCTAACTTAACCCTACTTAGAAATTGTTAAATGCTTATTAAGCACTTTCATTCTCATACTCTCAAATCCTTGCAGGAGTTTTTACTCCTTTACGGAATTTACTGACCATAACATCATTGAAAAAACTGTTGAAACCATCATTAGCATACTAATGAAGAGGAATATATTTTTTTTTTGGACATCTAGTCTATTTTAAATTGTTTTATATTCATGCCGTCCCTATTTTCCTTTAAAAACCTCTTAACATTTTTAGCAAGTAAGAAAAACTCTATGTCCTTCAACCCTTTCTACTAATATGAAAACTTTTCTCCTATTCCTTTTACAGTAATAGCTTTGTCTTATACTTATTAACAAATTAAAACGCAGATCATTTAATATTATCCTTGCTAAATGTCCATCTTCTCTGCCCTTCTAAACTACTTTTTGGTACATTTAACACCTTTAGCCGACAATTGAACACGAAAAAATTGTGTTTCAAATAACGTTGGTATAAACATTTAATTAAAATGTAAATTGTTTTTCTTACTCAATCCCTCTCTTTGGTGTTTCTTAATTTCGTTTTCATGATTATTATTCTAATAATAATCATGAAAAAAATGAAAATAATAAAAACAAAACAAAAGCAGGAAAAAAACCTGAACAAAATTTGTCCTAAAATAAGATTGTTTCTCATTTGTCTGCGAAGCTCTTGCCTTTGCTGTCCTTGTTTTTTTCTTCCTATCTTTATTTCTCTCTCTCTCTCTCTCTCTCTCTCTCTTTAGGGGCTTATTTCTTTATTCATTTTCTTTATAAATATTTAATGAATATAATGAATGACAATCTACTTACCGCCAACATAGATGTCAACTTTTGTCCAATTCAGTTTAGTTGCGATACTTTTAACAGCAAACGAAATTGCTTCATATGATGGCAGAAAATTACTTGATTCCTGGAATTAGATAAAACAAATGAAAATAATTTTAAAATGCAAACACCGCTTGTAAAATATGTAGATTGATGGAAAGGACAAATGTACTCTAGGTAAGTAAGAAAAAGGTTAGCATGAAGAAAATATAAATTACACTTTCCTACAGCAAAAAAAAAACTCTTGTAATAAATCTTTTCCTATTTACTTCAATGCTAAATCCAAATCTCAGTATATCACAGATGTATATTGAAAAACTTTTTTACATCTTGCTGCATATTTTCGGACTTTTTTAATGGACTTAATATTTAAATGGAATATATTTAGGGAATTCACAACAGCGTTCTAAAATGTGTCTTAATATAACGACGTTTCAGTATTAGTCTTTTACTGCGGGTTGGCAAATTTGTTGTTTTTGTTTTGCATGTAAATGAAATTTACTACCATATAACAATTTTAAATGTCCTTGATGAAGTATGTTTTTTTCAATGCGGCAATATTTTAAATATGTGTAACGATATTGCTATTTCCAAATTTTAAGATACACATTGTGAATTCCCTAATTATCCGCCATGTGACAGAGTTCAATTCCGTTCGGAAACGGAATTCAATCTACTCTAATATGTCAAGCCCTAGCTGGAGCATACCGCATCATAGTAGCGCCGGCAACAGTCTGGACACACCTGAAATATTTTCGTATTTTAGTTTTCTTTTTTTGACACCAAGTGCTATAAAAATGGGGTAGGTTGAATTCCATTTCCGAACGGAATTGACCTCTGTGACATGGCCGTATATCAGGGATTTCTGTAGACAAACAATGGGGTCACTCGCAAAAGTATGTAACTGCTATAAATTTGTATCTTTTAAGCCATAATCGGAAAAAATTTAATTATTCGAAATCAAGAGTCAAGCAGTTTTAAGACTCAATAGCACACAGAAAATATACCAATGTAAAATCAACATGTCACAATATTGATTTTAGATCATAATAAATTGCGGCAAAATTACAGACTATATTTAGTATTACCATTTTTTCATATTAGTTTTAAAGCTAAAATTATTAACCCAAACCTACATCTGGTTGATTTAATATTTTTCACTATTAATACAACATTGTTCAATATTGAATCCATAAAATTATGTTTTAAAGTAAAATACATTTATATCATGTTAAATTAAAGTTTGATATAATTTAGTGAATCAATGTAAAATCAACGTTACATATCATTTTAAATCAACATGACTAAAAATTTAAATTCAAATAAATTTTATGTCAAATCATCAATTTAATCATAGTGAGTAATAGTAGTAAGAAAATAAAATACATGATTGATTGTGCAGCTCATGTTTTAACTTTGATATTATAAACTTCTTATTCGTATGATTAGAAGTTTTACATAATCAGCTGTGTCACAGATTCCGTCCGGATTGGCTTTGATTCCGTAGTTGTCATTGCGAAAAAGTAATTTTTGGTGCTTTAGATTCCGTTTATTTTGTATTTCGTTTTTACAATGATAAAGTTTTTATACCTTGAGGCGTTTGCTTACCCTTGTTTTTAGATGCAAAGCTCACATTAAGATTTTTATTGCCATGAAAAACACATGACCAAATATTTATTTCACGCTCCTAAAAGTATGCACGTTTATTAGTATTTACTGCAAATGAAGTCAGTAGAAAAGTGTTTTTCAATTCCACTTTGAAATTTAAAAGTGGTTTTACGAAAAGTGTGATTACGAAGAAAATATTCGTTTTTCGTTTTCCGAAGAAGCAACCAACGGAATTGAAACCACTTCCGATCGGAATGGTATTCTGTGACATGGCTGAATATATTTAGTTTTTCTATGAGATTTTTGGGTAGAGGCTGAGTAGGAAAATTAGCTAAACGAAACGTTTGCTTTCGTTTTGGTTTGTATTTTTCAGTGTGCAAAACAAAAACAAAACAATAGCAACGCAAATGATAGTCCCATTTAGTTTTGTATTGTTTGTGCTTGTGTTCAATAAATGTACATTAACTTAAATGTACGCAGCTAGAAAAGAAAAGAACACGAACAAAATTGAAAAGTTTTAAGAAAATACATTTGCAAACGTTTCTCTATTGATTTGCTCATCATAGTAGAGAATGTTTTGCTGTATTTATTCTAAATACAATGAACCATGCAACGAAATACATTTCTGCTTTTGTTTTGTTTGCAATTGTACGCAGATGAGTGAAAAGCCAATTGTTTTGTTTCCATTTTTTGTTATTTCAAAAGTATTTGTTTTGATTTTGCTCATGTACGAAACGATTAAAAATATTTTATAAGTTTGTGTCTTCGCATGAAACGTTTGCGAAAAGTTTTCTTTGTTTGCACACTCTGGATAGAGGTTCCTAACGATTTTCATTAGCCGCAATGAAATGAGCATAGGAACTAGCTAATAAAATATTAATTTGGGAAAAAGCACGTTACAAAACTAAAATTAGTCATAGTGAATTAAAGTTAAATTTATGATGTGTACTAAAGTATGCCTAAAGTATATCTGAGTATGTTGTGGCTGCAGTGTTTAGGGCGTTTACTACCAAGCCAGTGATAATAGATGAGCCCGAATTCAAATCTTGGCTGGGGTAGCCAACTACAACACAAATTTTTCTAATGCCTACATATAAACAAAAATTCAATTTTTCGACAATTACTTTTCAAAAATCTAATGCAGTTCCAGACGCTATTTCTGCCTGAAACATACGATTTTGCAAAATTTCTTTTAGAAGTCAATAAAAAAGGAGCTTATTTTAATTGTTTTGCAAAGTCGGTGGGATATCTAATTCCCCTGTATCCTCGCCTGTAATTTGTTTTAGTAAAAAGAGAAAATATATTGTGTTAGTAAAAATCTAGTGAAGTTGCTTAAATATTGTACAACGAAAACTGAAGCAAATTTTTATGCAACAAAATATTTTCACTGGTATCAGTTTAGTAGTGTTTTTATTTATATACAGTATATTCTTTTTAGCATCAAAAAATGAAACAAATTATATTTTTGGTTTAATAGATATGAGCGAGTTAAATGGCTTTATAAAATTTAACATTTTTAGTTTTTTCTTTCGAAACAAAAACTGTTTTGAAATATATCAAAATTTCCACTCATTTTCTATAAACATATAGTTTAATATGTTCCAAACAAAATGAGACATATTTCATAAAAATATACTCACAACTTTTGATTTTATTCACAATTAAGTAGAAGTAGATTTTATGAAAATTTCTTTCAAAATATAATTATTATTTTAGTAGTAATGTCATTCTTTCAGATGAGGATATATGGGAAGGGCACGAATCCTTAGGCCGATGTCAACCATATTTTGAATTTTTATAACCGTTGCCAATAAGCAAAGGTACCAAATTTTATTGCTCTACGATAACGTCTTTTATTTTTCGCCACGAAATGTATGAAACGATACCACTGTGCTTCGCCCTTCTTATGAATACATTAATTTTACGTTGTTTCGACGCGAAATAACTTTAATTCAACATATTACTTTGTATAATTTCAGTATTAAATTCACGTTTAAACTTGAAATAACTTTAATTTAATATGATTCTTCATATTATTTCAATATCGAATTCACACTGTTTCAAATTGAATAACTTTGATTCAACATGAATCCCCGTATTATTTCAGTATCAACTTTATCTTGCTCCAATTGTACTGGGGTAATTCCATGTCAAATCCAGTAAGAGTTAGACACGACCCCTTTCAATTTTGATGAAATTTGGTCAGATGTTGTCATTCATCCTATAACGAATTTATGTTGAAGGAAAAATACTAAAAATGTTTATTTCAAAAGTTATGACATATTTAAAATGTCATTATTTCGCAAAATTTACGGAATGTGTTGAGCTTAGTTTTTAATTATATCTAAAACTATTTTATGTACAACGATATTTTGTATGCCATTTTAAAGAGGATATTTGGGGCAACAAAATATACATAGAACAAAAATTTGTTTTGGAAAAATTACTTATCTGCAAAGTTTTGAAAATTTCAAAAGTGACTAAATCAAAAACCTATATTTTTTTTTCCTCCTAATTTTTTTTATATAATACCTCTAAATGTCCTTAAGAGATTGTGAAAATTTGGAGGAGGTGTTTTTTTTTTTGAGATATGATTTTTTCCTTTCGCAACCTTCAACATAATAGTATCAAAAATAGTTTAAATTTGTAATGTTGAACAATATTCATTAAATTTAATTTAATTTTACGTTTTTGAAGGGGGAAAAGTAAGTAATAACATTGACAAATTTGTACATATGTTTTTTCGGTGAAATTTTATGTTGGAAATTTTGTGTTAAAAAGGTTCATTTTTTGTCATATCTCAAAAAAGAAAAAAAACTCCTCCTTAAAAATTGCAATATTTTTACGGATGTTTAGAGATATTATATAAAAAAAAATTCAGCCAAAAAAATATAGGTTTTTGATTTAATCAGTTTTGAAAATTTCAAAACTTTGCACATAAGTAATTTTTCCAAAAAAAAAAAATGTTTGCCCTATACATTTTTTGTAGCTCAAAATATTCTGCTTAAAATAACATACAAACCAATCTTGTATATAAAATAGTTTTCGAGATATTTAAAATCTAAACTCAACACTTTTGGTAAATTTGGCGAAATAATGATATATTCGATACGTCATAACTTCTGAAATAAAGACTTTTAATTTTTTCCCTTTGGCATAAGTTCGTCATAGGCTTAAAGAAAATGTCTGAACAAGTTTAATCAAAATCGAAAGGGGTCGTGTCTAAATATTAGTTGATTTGTCATGGAATTACCTACTGGAATATTAGATCAGCATGAAATATAGTTATTTTAAAGAGAAAAATGTTCTTTGAATGTTATTGTAAAATCATGTTGAATTAATTAACATGAAATGCCTATGAAGCAAATCGCTAGCGAAAAACGTAAAATTAACCTTATTTTCGACGATTTTATTTTGAATTTTTTCTGGGCATATGCAATTTCACTATAACAATCTGCTAAAAGGGGAAATTCAGCTCCCCTTAAACGAAGTCTCAGTTGTAAACTTTCAAAGTGCCGATATACGTTCATGTTTTTCTAGTGCAATGAGAAAAACAGTCATTATAAATATGTTACTTTCAAAAAAATTTTTTTGTTGTAGAGTGTAATAAGGAGCTTAGAAAGAATATTCATTTAAATTGTTATATGAAGTAAATATAAACTTTTTTGTGTTATCACATTAGATAAGAAGAACAGCGTTCAAAATCTCTTAGCCTATATAATCACTTTGAATCAAAATTCTGTAGTTAATGTCTTAAAGGCAAATTGCAAATAAATCCATGACATAAAGGTTGAGAGCGGAAGGGCGGAAGAAGTAGTAAGTAGTATTTATGCTCTAAAGAGGGAATATATTTCTGATGCTGCTGTTAGAAGCGGAAGTTTGTAAAGTATTTTGTAATTTATATATTTTATGTTAAATACATCACTTTAATGTATTTTGTATTTCACGTTTTAAATACAACAATCTATTTAGTATATTGTACGATTATATTAATTACAGAATGTCTTATATGGCCAAGCTCTGAATATATGTATAGCAAGAAAATATTAATAGTTAGGTCATAATAGTTACGTCATAGATATTTAAATAGTAAAATATATTGACTTTTAATTATTTCAGCATTAGCCCTGAAGGCTTTGAATAAATTATTTTCTCATTTAAAAGTTCCAAATCACTTATATTTATTGGTTTTAATATGACTCTATTAGACTTTAAAACTAAAAATTATATGAAAATTAGCTAAGAGCTTAACGCAGGAGGCTTTTAAGTTTAGTTGCAAACATTGCATTTATCTGATCATTAATTATAATTAACCCAAAAAAACAACTTATTTGTGTAAAAATAATTAAAATAAATAGAAAAGTTTTTGTCTATACATTTAATTGCCAGCAGACATTTTAAGTTTTATGTTTGTTGACATATACTACGTTTATACGCAGGGCTTATTTGCAAATAAGAACGTAAGATGCTGCCAAATACTTTTTTACTGTCATATGTATATTAAATCAATGAATATTTATCTATTTATTAATGTATTTATCTATTTATTAATTTTTTATTAACAAACATGTGCAAAAGTGGCATCTTAAACTTTTTATTTGCAAATAGTGCGTTAATCAGTAATTGATTTCGTGAGTTATTAAGTTACAATAAAAATACATACTTGGCAGCACTACGTTTTTATTTGCAAATAATAAGTAGTAATAAATGTTCATTCAATGCACTTAAAAACGCACAGACACATAATCTTTTTCTAATAAAGTCTTTTTTAAATAATATTAATCATACGTAAAGCTGTTTAAGAAAGTAGCAAAAAAAAAAACAAATACAGTAGAGTCGGGGTAGAGGGAGCCCAGGATTAAGGAAGCATGTATTCTGTCATTGAGTACTCTCTCTATACAAGGAATTTTCGATCTGATTCGTACTGTGTAGAGGGAACTTCGCAGTTTTTGTGTGACTTTACAAATAATAATGCTTTTGATTTCCAATAGTCCCATTTTCAACCTGGAATGGAAGGAACAGTCTGGGTTGAAGGAATAGCCCTTACATGAATTAGTTCCCTCTACCGCGATTCTGTAACTTAAAATAAACTATCAGTCGTGTCACAGATTACGTTCATATTGGTTTTGATTCCGTAGTTATCTTTCCGATAAATTACAGTTTTGGTGCTTTAGATTCCGTTTATTTTGTATTTCCTTTTTACAATAATAAAGTTTTTATACTTTGAGGCGTTTGTTTACTCTTGTTTTGAGATGCAAAGCACACATTGAGCTTTTTATTAACACGGAAAGCTCATGAACAAATATTTACTTGACGCTCCTAAAAGTATGCAAGCTTTTTAGTATTTACTGCAAATGAAGTCAGTAGAAAAGTGTTTTTAAATTCCACTTTGAAATTTAAAAGTGGTTTGATTACGAAGAAAATTTTCGTTTTTAGTTTTCTGAAGAAGAAACTTACGGAATTGACACCACTTCCGATCGGAATGGTATTCTGTGACATGGCTGTACATGGGTGATTCTCATTTCAAATACTTTTTTTGTGCAAAGTACGAGTATATTAAAATATTTCATAAAATATACGCAACATTTTAAAATGAAAACTGCTTCAGCAGGATTTAATATATTCTAAATAAATGTAAATAGTTTTTTTTTCGTGTAAGACTGTCCATTATGTGTTAAAAACGAAGAACGAAAATACTGTTTAAATCCCTTCATACAAAATGACGTGTCCGTAATGCATTCTGTCGATTTGCCACTTGAAGAAAGTATGCATTTTTTCAAAAAAATTTGAGTAAATTTATAACGTTTTTAGAATATTTGCATTTGCTTCTCTTATTTCACATATCAAATTTTTATTTTAAGAACGTTTTATTTGTTGCGAGCTAAGCATGTCCATATGCCAGCATTTCATTGGTGCTCTACCAAATCATCAGTAGACTTCAGCCATACTTTTAAAATGTTTCAAACCTTTTATCTTATGCGCAGACTTTCAAAAACAATTTGCAAATTTACAGATGATTTTTGAAAATCATAATAGAATAAATGTACAATTTATATTCGATAAATAAACAATTTATATTCGATGTGAATCTATTTTATCCAAACTTATTTAATTAATTTGGCTTAAGTTCGTTTTTAATATAATCTCTCGATTAAATTATTTTTATTTAACAAAGAAATTCTAAAGCATGTAAATATTGAACATTCAAAGAAAAATTTGGCTGCACGGAAGGTTGAACTGACATCAGATGTTTCGAGACCACCACAGTCTGCTCATCAGAGCCCTCTTACCTATACTGCCAGCGACGGCAGCAACAACTACTTAGCGAAAATCATAATTCTTTAGGAAACGCAATTAACAGATGTGTTGCCACCTCGTGGCGAATCGCATCTATTAATGAACTTTTTGTAAAGGTTCGGAGCTCCACTAACTATTTTTCTTAATTAATCTCTTTTTTTAAGTTGTTAACAATAGCATGTATTGTAAAGTAAGCAAATAACACCAAATTAAAGAAAAGTTCATTCCATCGAAGAAATAATATCTTTGCCTGAAGATGGAATGTCTGTTAACGCCTTTAAAAAGTCGAAACTTGTAATGGAATATATTAAAAAATCGTAGTTCTACGTGGTTATTCAAATAAAGTTTTTTATTTATAATTCGTTCGAATGTTCGAATAAAAGTTTAAAATTATTCGGCTGGTCGAACAAGAAAAAAAAATTATGAACTTCGTTAAATAGTATAATATTGCAAAACGTTTCATCAATGAGACATCGTTTATATGAAAAAAAAAATTGTATTTAGTGTTATCCATATTTTTTTATTATAATTGAAATTTTTTTAGTGAATAACTAACGAGCTTATATTAAAACTCATCGAAGATTATACACCCGAATTGTTTGAAATTCAAAATATAGTGTGTTCTGAAAAAAATATTGAATTTTTAGGAAAATGTATTGAGCGTTACGTTAACAATATTCTTAAATATACCTGCAAGCTCTGCAAATCGGGTCGATAGATAAGATCGGTTTGGGTAGATGAAGAAAATACACTTTATTGCATTATAAATACATATAATATTTTCAAAGAAATTTGGCTTTGAATTTTAAAATTTTGTATTTTTGCCGCATCTTTGTTCTCTATTTCGTAAATATCTCCGGCAATATTATAGCCAATATAAAGAAAATATATTTTATGATTTTCAGCACAATCCTTGATAATATGCAGAACAATCTTTTTAATTATCTCATTTCATGTAGTCGTGAAATGGAATCAAAATCAAGACTTTGAATTGAAAGTGAAATATCGGTAAATTTTTACATATTAAATGTTCGACGTTTTTCTCTAAATATTTTCAAAACTTTTATTTTCAATATTTCAAAAGAATACACTTCAAAAATGAGTGAAGCTAATATCCTACATGGGCTTAAGCATTCACGCAACGTCCAGCATTGGGCAAAGTTAGTGAATTTTCTTACGAAATTCTAAATTAATCGCTTAAGAAAAAAAAGCACTCATCGAGCTTTGCAAATTTCTTGACAATTTCTATTAGATACATTTGATATAATTAATTGATTTTAATTGTTACCCGCCCGGTAGGAGAGCAGATTTTTCTAAAAATACTCCAATTTTCAGAAATATTTTATTTATCTGCATGAAAATACCCAGCAGAATATATTCGATATTTAGAAGCACTAAAAGCTGTTAGAAGCAATGCATTGCTTATTTAAGAACAAATGCTTCCAAAAATGCTACCACAAATGCACTAAAGTTTGCAAAAGACCAGGAAGAAATAAGCACGAATACTTATTAGCTTTTGACGATAATTTTAAAATATAAAAATATATGTAAAGCAACATAAGTATTTAATATTTAACTTCTCGCACTGACGATAGTACTTCTTGGAAGCACTAACGTAAGCGAGACCCTTAAAATATGTTCTACGATTGTATAAACGAATAGTACACACACATACACATCTGTATACACGAACAGTACATTTTAAAAATAAAGTAAATAATTTAAAATAACGTATTTATAAGAGTAAGTTCATTGTGCCGATTTGCAACAGTGTTTTTGGTTGAGTGCTTGGTGCGGTGGATTTCAAATATGAAGATGCTTAGTTCGATACTAGTTGAAATTAAAATAACAAACAGTGAGTAAAAATCAGAGTACGAAAAACCTCAGCGCAGCGCCGCTCTTTTTGCTCTTTTTTGCGCTTTACGCAAAGAGCGGAGCGAATTTATTATTGCGCTTGCGCCGCGCCAATATTTTCGCGCTGCGCATAAAAGGAGCAAGCGCAAAAAGGAGCATTTTCCCTTGCGCTTTTTGTTTGCGGAATGCGCAAAAAGAGCCAAAAGAGCACGAAATGCGCATTGCGCATTTACAGTAGTAAAAAATAAAAAATAAAGCAATGGGCGTTATTTACATGGATGTTATTACATGCCATCGTAGTTTTTTTTTATATCACCGTATGGCACTTTCGGTTTAGAGGCTGAACCTGAAGTTAGGTCGGTAGTGCAGTTCATATTTCCGGTTCCGGCTTGGACCAGAAGTTGGATCGGTAGTGCAGCTCACAGTTCCGGTTTATGGGGCTGAACCGGAAATTAGTTCGGTAGTGCAGTTCATATTTACGGTTCCGGGTTGGAACGGAAGTTGGGTCGGTAGTGCAGTTCACACTTCCGGCTTAGGGACTACACCGGATATATGGTCGGTACTGCAGTTCATATTTCCGGTTCCGGACTGGACCGGAAGTTGGGTCGGTAGTGCATTTCATACCTCCGGTTTAGGGACTGGACCGGAAATTAGGTCGGTAGTGCAGTTTATACTTCCGGTTTAGGAACTGGACAGGAAATAGCGTCGGTACTGCAGTTCATATTTCCGGTCCGGAAGTTTAACCCGTCTAGGGGCATTCTATTTGTATGGGGTCAAGAATAAAAAAGTAAAGAAGAACGATATAATGCTACATATCCAAATGTCTTAAAATTACGTCACTACGAAAGATGTGTGTATTTTGCAGCAATGAATAAACTCAAACAAACCACTGTTGGCATAAAAAAGAGCATGCGCAATGCGCCGCTCAATATGCGCAATGCGCAGCGTAAAGCGCTAGACAAGAAAAATAAATGCGCATTGCGCAAAGAGCGGCGCTAATAAATCGAATACGCTTCCACTGCGCTAACCAATTGCTCTTTTTTTTCGCTCCGCTCCTTGCGCTTGTGCGCATTTTTAATACGCTTTTAAGAAATGCGCAATGCGTAATGAGCAAAAGGAGTGCGTAAATCAGAACTCTGGTAAAAATACAAAATTGATAACTAAAGATAAGAAGTAATAAGCCTTTAACATGACGTGAATAAATCCATCAGCTGCGCCAACCCTCATCGAACCATTTTTTCCATATATTTTCAGTTTTAGTGCTGAAAATTTTGATGATTTTCAGCACTAATATAAGCATTTTATGGAAGCAGAAACTATTGCTTCTAAGTGGCTCATCGCGAACAAAAATCATCCATTATAAAAGCGCAATTGCAAGTGATTCCATTTTGTACTCTCCCTTACAAAAATGCTTCCAGCAAGCAATAATTTTTGATGGGCAGTACCAAACTTAATTTTTTAATTTTTATTTCTTTTTTATTTATTGAAAAACATAGCAATCTCCTATGTTTAAAATATTTGATAAAGTTTTTTATTTTTCCATGTGACCCAAGGTCAAAATTAAAAAAGTGGTCATAACTTTTAATTTCGTTCTGCGATTATTATAATTTTTTGTTTTTAGGGAGTAGTTATATAGTGGTTTAAAAGCCTATACTAATTTTTTGTGGTGTATATTTTTTCGTTAAAATCATTCCCACCACAATCACCAAAGCAAATGTAGCACTCAATACCCGAAAATGTAATGAAATCGAAATATATAATTTTATTTCAGGATCTTTTTAATAAGGCGAAAGGCTTAATATGAATTTTACCTTCTCACATTTCTCTTAGTTACATTCGTAAACAAAAGAAAAATAAAGCACAAAATATACACTTAAAATAAGAATCACATGTATAAATATATACCTAGTATGTATGTATATTATGTATGTATGTATGTATGTCTGTTATTTATTTAAGCAAAAATGCTGCCTTTAATATTTAAAGCCATATGGAAACATTAAGGCCGAGAATTTAAATAACTGCTTTGGGCAATGATATTTATATGTTCTATCGTTAACTAAACTATTATCATTAGTAGACTACAGACAGTGTCTTTGGGCCTAATACATAAGTTTTAGCCAGATGTTTTTCTTTTCTAAATTAAATGTTTCTTAATAATTTAATTTTTTATTATTTTGTCCATTACTTTAAGAAACGCTTTGGTGCTATACTACAAAATTGAACATTTAAAAAGGATTTGTCACCATGAAACAAATGCTTTTTTATTGCTTTTCTTTAACACAAAACACCACAAAAAAAGAACTAAAAATCAATTGATGGATTTTCTTAGTATTTTTTTCAGTCGTGTTTTTGTTTATTTTTCACAGACAGTATGAATGGATCCAATTTAACATAACACAATGCCCATATGCGTTAAAGCCCTCCAGCTAGAAAATTAAGTCAGAAATATAAACTTAAAAAGAAAATAAAGATTATTCATTTTACCACACATATCTAGAAGAGACTGCAGAAGGTTTATCAATTTTTCGAAGTCTTCAAAGTATACAGATTAGTGTGCAGTTGTGTGTAACTAAATTTGACCTTTTTGTGATTGCTTAGAATTGTTTGTTTATGGAATGGAAAAAAATTAATATTGATGGGTATAGGGATGTGGATAAAAAAGTATGTAAATAAAAAAGTAGTTATGGTTTAAAGTTTCATAAATCAAATTAAGCGGCTTTATCCGGGAGATTAAAGTAGTTTTTGTCGAAGTAAGGTTAAGTACCATGGAATCTTTGCAATAGAGTGGGAATCAAATCAGTTGTTTATTCGTTAGAGCTTCAGCAGGGTTCTAACGACTGATTCTAACGCAGGGCACCAAGAAAATGCATCCATATATCGGCGTTTTAAAAGTTTTTATCTGGTATTAATTTAAGGGGGAGTTGAAGTTCCCCCTCATTTTGCATATAGTTACAGTGACTCTACATAAGATCTTGTCAGTCTTTCGTTTAAAATATAATAAGTATTCACCACTTTTATGTAAAACATCACGGAAAAGGTTGGCGTAGAACATTTTTGACTCTAACACTTCGTTGTATGGGTTTTTTTGTTTTTTTAGGGTTCCGTACATCAAAAGTTAAAAGAAACCCTATTGTTTTCGCAACGTTGTCTGTCCGTCTGTCAGAGGCTGTTCTGTCGAGAACCGTAAGAGGTACAGATCTGAAAATTTCAGAGAATATGTAAAACTATGACCGCTACAACAACAAATATATGAAACTTAAGACTTAAAGGGTATTCTAAAGTCAACAACGAAACATGTTGAAATCCTAATGTAATATACAGACACTTAAATATATGGACACTAGTCATTTTCAAAGTTAGTTTATGATTATACAGACTACAACAATAAATGCTGAAATTTAAATAGAATAAAAATTAAAGGGTATTCTACCAGTTAATGTAATTTTGACAAATGGCTGTATCTTTAAAACCATAAGAGGCAAACTTCTACTATTTACACAGCTAGTGCAGCATTTTAAAGGTAACAGCAGCGAAATCTAAAAAAAAACTAACTAAAAATTAAAGGGTATCTTATCAGATTGTGTAATTTCGAAATTCTGCTGTATCTTCTTAACCACAATATGTTATTAAGCACTTGAAACAAACAAAATTAATAATTACTGGGTAAATTAATTATTCATGGGTATCTTCATAAGTAATGCAAGGAAATCGTCAAAATGAAAAAAGTCGCAAATAAAAAATAAAAAAAGCGCTGAAACTAATAAAAGTCCCAAAATGAAAAAAAATGACAAAACGAAAAAATCAACAAAACGAAAAAAGTCGCTAAAAAACAAAAAATATCGTCAAAAAAGGAAAACTAAACGGCAAAAAAAAAATTACCAAAAACGAAAAACTCTCCAAACGAAAAAAATCGCCAAAACTAAAGAAAACTCCAGAAAGAAAAAAGTCCAAAAATTAAAAAAATTTTTAAAACTAAAAATTTCGCCAAAAACAAAAAAAAACATCAAAAACGAAAAAAAACGCCAAAATTAACAAAAATCGCCGAAACAAAAAAAAAAATCGTAAAAAAAAGGTGTGAAAACTAAAAAATCGCAATAAACTGAAGAAATCGCCACAAATAAAAATATTGTCAAAAATTTAAAAAGTTCAACGGTATCCCAGCAAAAACTTGTTAAGGGGTTGTCATTACCTAGAAACATAACTTTTAACCACAAACTACATACTCAGGTATGTGATGGACATCGATTCCGAAAACGAAGCAATTTTGAAAGGTATTTTTTAATAATATATCTTTATTAAAAACAGTTTTATCACAAATATTATACAAATATCTCATTATTACAAAAGAGTTTTATCACAAAAAATATAAATATTTGATGAAAAGTGCGCTAAAAGGGACTTTCAAAAGTGCTTCGTTTTCAAAATCGATTTCCATTACATACCTGACTGTCTGAATTACTTTACCGCAGTTGAACAATTACTTACTAGTAATTAAACAAGCCATTTATTCTCTTATTGGCAGAGTAGTAGTTGATTTGCTTATCATACAGACGATAAACAGTTAAATAAATACCTGAAGAATCAAAATGGATTTTTTTGGATAACAAAATAGTTGGGCAGTACCCTAGTGGGTAAAACAATTGGCATAAAATAACACAATATCAGGAGAGACACTAGCAGAGAAATTTAATTTATATTGCGTTTAGTGTATTCAATGGCTTCTAAATATTGAAATTTATAACTTGTTATTTGTAATCAAATGTGGTTAGTACTTGCCTCCAATGGCATCGCCATGTTAAAGCAATTGACCATGTTAATGTCAAAGTAGAAGTAGTGAAGGGCATGTTTATCAGCATTTTAACTCATTACTTTGCCATAAAAATTTTTCCTTACAAGTAATGCAAAACGTCAAAACGCAAAAAATCGCCAAAACAAAAAACAAAACACTAAAACTGATAATGACCTCAAAATAAAAAAAAATGGCAAAAGAAAAAAACGCTTTAACTAAAAACGTGCCACAAAACAAATAAATATCGCCAAAAAACGAAAACAAACAATAAAAAACAAAAAAAAAATGGCCAAAAACAAAAAAATCGCCATAACTAAAAACCCAAACCGAAAAAAGGGCGAAAACCAAAAAATGGTCGAAACTAAACATATTCCTAAAAACCGAAAAAATCGTCAAAACGGAAAAAATCGCCAAAATTAAAAAAAAATCGCCAAAGCTAAAACAATCGGCAAAACCCGAAAAAAATCGCCAAACGAAAAAAGTCGTCAAAACTAAAAAAACTGCAAAAAGTCGAAAAAAAAGTCGCCCAAAACTAAAAATATCGTCAAAAATCGAAAAAGATGCTAAAACAAGAAAAAGAGCCAAACTAACAAAAATCGCCAAAAAACGAAATAGTTTGCCAAAACGAAAAAAAAATCAGGCTAAAATTAAAAAGTATAAAAAAAGTAAATAAATAAAAAATAAATAAAAATCGCCAATACGAAAAAAGGGATGTACATATTTATATGGTATTCTTACGCAACCCATCGTGTGCGTGGCAAAGTCGCACTTTACTGAATTTATTTAAAAAAGGAGCAAGAAACTCAACTTCAGCGGCAATAGAGCGGGCTAAAATATTTGTCATAAAATTTTATTATAGGTCTTGAAAAAAAGACAACCAATTCAACTTTGCTCTAACTCTACTTATGCGGTTAACGGCTGTGAGCACAGATAAAGTAGTACATTTATAATTACTTGTCGGTTACATTGGCCTTAGTAAAGAGCTTAAAGCTTAACACGGTTTTCTTTAACGAAAAATGTTAAAAAAAATATTAAAACAGAATCGCTAATAATTGTAAAAAACGATTTAATTTTGTTTTAAAGATAAAACTTTATTAAAGATCTTATTTAAATTGAGTTGATGGAACGTACATTCATGCTCTAAGGATTCCTCCAAGGCATTTTTTTATTTTGGCAAACTAGCAAGAAATAAAAAGAAAGTTCAATAACATTTTTCTTATCAAAAATAAAAAGAATTGCAAAACCAGCATTACTACACATTTTGCTAGTTTCATCAGAAACTGCTGGCGCATTTATTATGCATAAGTGCAGATTTTTTCTTACAAACACGAATTTTATCATTTTTATAAAAGAGGAGTTTTGTATTAACATACATTTTAAATAGAAGAAAAATCTTTGGTCTCAGTGTAGCAAAGAAAACTCTCTCACCATTTTTTTTTTCTAAAAACGAATCAAGAAAAATTCTTTAATACTGCAACTTAGCTTTAAAACCTTTCACCAAAACTACTGAATTCAAATTTCATTGTGATGCGGGCTTGTGTGTACTATTGTCCCTTAGTTGTTGTCTTTTTTTGCAGTCTTTCTTTATCACAATTCAGACAATGAGTTTTAAATGTTTTGCTAAAGTAACTAAACTACTCGTACAACCTTTTTCGGATATTTAGATAGACTCATACAAATAATTGTTCATTGACACTCGTTAGGATTGTATGGGAATGTTCTTTTGCTTCTTAAGCCTGAATTTATATTTCTATGGAATAGTTAGTTATAGCTTGTGATTGTTGTTGGCACTCAAGAAGAAAAAGAAGAACAATTTTTGTCTAATTTTAAGGTGCACATTTATCTTTTCATTTTTCTAATTTTATGCAGATGACTCTAATCGTATTATTTTTCTTTTTGTATTTTTTCAAAAGATATTGGAAGTTGGGATGTTAATTCATAATATCTGCATATGAAGATGTAAAAATGTTAAAGGGTTATAAATAGTTGAGTATTTAGAAGAATTTATAAGGCGTAGCTAGCTTATAATGTTGAATATATCGAATAAACATTCTCAGTGTAGCAAGGAAAACTCTCTCACCATTTTTTTCTAAAAACGAATCAAGAAAAATTCTTTAATACTGCAACTTAGCTTTAAAACCTTTCACCAAAACTACTGAATTCAAATTTCATTGTGATGCGGGCTTGTGTGTACTATTGTCCCTTAGTTGTTGTCTTTTTTTGCAGTCTTTCTTTATCACAATTCAGACAATGAGTTTTAAATGTTTTGCTAAAGTAACTAAACTACTCGTACAACCTTTTTCGGATATTTAGATAGACTCATACAAATAATTGTTCATTGACACTCGTTAGGATTGTATGGGAATGTTCTTTTGCTTCTTAAGCCTGAATTTATATTTCTATGGAATAGTTAGTTATAGCTTGTGATTGTTGTTGGCACTCAAGAAGAAAAAGAAGAACAATTTTTGTCTAATTTTAAGGTGCACATTTATCTTTTCATTTTTCTAATTTTATGCAGATGACTCTAATCGTATTATTTTTCTTTTTGTATTTTTTCAAAAGATATTGGAAGTTGGGATGTTAATTCATAATATCTGCATATGAAGATGTAAAAATGTTAAAGGGTTATAAATAGTTGAGTATTTAGAAGAATTTATAAGGCGTAGCTAGCTTATAATGTTGAATATATCGAATAAACATTCACTCAACTGGATTAATGAATAGCAACGGTTGCCTTTGTTAAAATAGTTGCGATTACACTATGCAACAAAAGAAAACCTTTGTCGTGACCTTTGATGACCACTATATTTTTAATGTGTTATGGTCCCCTAATATAAAATTTAAAATTTTACGGATAATATTTTTTTCCAATTTTCTATTTTTAAAATTTGCAAAATTTGAAGAGGCAGCTCGACCGATTTTATCATAACTTGGGAGAGGGTTGAACAATTTTATTACAAAAACCTTCAAACAACTTGAAATAAAATTGCCTTTAAGCTGTTTTAGTTTTATTATTATATGGCTGATTCTCATTTTAAACGCACATTTTGGGTTTATTTTTTGTTTACCAATACAACTAAATGAAATATTAGAAGGTAGGATTCATATTATACTTTTCGCCTCATTCATTGGATCCTGAAATAAAATTATATATTTAGATTTTATCCAAAGTTATTTAAGTTTTAATTTAATATTTCGATCAAACTATTTTTTATTTAAGAAAGAAATTCTAAAGCATGTAAATATTGAAAAAATTTTATTATTTTTTGGATGTACGGAAGGTTGAACTGACATTAGATGTTTCGAGACCATCACAGTCTTCTCATGCGTGCCCTTTCACCTACCCTGCCACCTCGCGGCGAGTCGTACCTATTAATTAACTTTTTAAAGGTTCAGAACTTCGCTAAACTGTGTTCTCTTTACCATATTCGCCTCGAGGTGGCGACAAAATCTGTTGATTGGGCTTATTAAAGTAATTAGGATTTTCGCTAGGGTGTTGTTGCTGCCATCGTTGGCAGTGTTGGTAAAAGGGCTCTGATTAGTAGACTGTGGTGGTCTCAAAACATCTGATGCCAGTTCAACCTATCGTACATCCAAACAAATTTTTTTCTTTGAATGTTCAATATTTACAGGCTTTAGCATTTTTTTCTTAAAT
The DNA here is from genome assembly GCA_956483635.1 of Panzeria rudis. Classification (NCBI taxonomy): domain Eukaryota; kingdom Metazoa; phylum Arthropoda; class Insecta; order Diptera; family Tachinidae; genus Panzeria; species Panzeria rudis. Next base: position 24,485,629 of record OY101447.1, on the reverse strand, counting down.
AAAAAATAGTGTGATCGAAAGATTAAATTAAAAACGAACTTAAGCCAAACTAATTAAATAACTTTGGATAAAAACCGCACAAATCGACTAAACTTCATAACTTAATTGTTAAAACTCTAAAGGCATCTAGCTAAAAACATGAATGTATACTGAATCCAAATTGATTAATTGGCTAAGGTTCGTAACGTTATATTCGGAAAGAATTGGACATGATTAATATTCCAAGGAACAAGGGAAAAATTTACATCAACTTAATATTAATAAACGTGCACAGCAGAACAGAGTAGCGCCACTTTCGGAAACCGCAACACTTCCATCGTCAGTGCTCACGGGTATTTGTTTATCAACACTTGTCAGGTGGCTCTGTTGAATGTGATTTTAATTCTTATATATACTACTTTTTCGTGAAATTGAATACGAGAAATGAATTACTCTCAAGTTTAATATTAACTGCACTTTCCCAGCGTTGCCATCGGTTTATTTTTTTCATTCCCATTTTTCTGATTTTTGTTCTACTCAAGAAAAACGTTTTTGGTTTGATTTTATACTTGAACATGTAAACATGTGAAAAGCTCAAGCCAGTATCTAATTGTTTATTGATATGATTGTTTCGAACGTATTTGCTTTGTGAATTCAAATTGATTAATAGGCTAAGGTTTGCAACGTTATATTCAGCAAGAATTGGGCATGATTAATATTCCAAGGAACAATACTGTTCCAAAAACTTGGGCAAAATAAACATCCAAAAAATCCCAGTATTGAAAATATTGATGTTATTTCACGCTGCTAAGACTGAAATCAGAAAGCTTAAAATAGTTGATCATGATACAGAAAAGACAGTTAGTGAAGTTCCGAACCTTTATAAAAGTTCAGTAATAGGTACGACACGCCGCGAGGTGGCGACAAAATCTATTGATTGGGCTTACTAAAGTGAGTACGATTTTCGCTATGGTGTTGTTGCTGCCGTCGTTGGCAGTGTAGATAAAAGGGCTCTGATGAGAAGGCTGTGGTGGTCTTAAAACATCTGATGTGAGTTCAATCTTCAGTGCATCCGAAAAAAGTTTTTTTTTTCTTTGAATGAATGAAATAAAAAATAATTTGATCGAAAGATTAAATTCATAACTAAGTTATATATAGATTTTTTTATATTTTTATATATTGAGCTATATTTGCTTTCGTGGTTGTTCCGAAAATTATTTTTGCGAAACAAATACACCACAAAAAACCTAGTATGGGGTTTGAAAGCACTATACATCTACTGTCTAAAAATGAATTTTCAATTTTGACTTGGGTTCAAATGAAAAAATAAAAAAATTTGTGTGTTTTAAAATAATTCTTTACAAATATTTATACATAAGCAATAAGTAGACTAGCTCTTCTTTCAAATAAGAATTATTTTAATAAAATCGACTAACAATACCAAAAGTTATGTGAATTTCAAATAATTTTTTGTAGCAAAATACGACCTATCGAATACATTCTTCGAAAATAAAACAACCGACAGTGCGAAAGAAGCAACATTTTTTCAAAGAAACCCAGAAATTTGTAAACAGATAATATTCTTTATATCGTTTCTACCTTTCAGCTGCTGTTAATTTTTTTTTAATATCCAAAAATTTTGGGATAAATTATATATAACATTTTTTTGTTAACGCTCAATACATTTATATACGAATCCAATATTTTTTTCAGAACACACACTTTGAATTCAATACAATTCAAGTGTATAATCTTCGATGTATATTAATATAAGCTCCTTAGGTATTTACTAAAAAATTTCAATTATATTAAAAATATATGGATAACACTCAATACATATTTTTGGATAGAAACAATGATTGATTGATGTAACGTTTTGCAATATAATACCATTTAATGAAATTCAAAAAACTTTTAAATATGTAGAAGTATTTTGTTAATGCAATTTTAATAATTAAACTGAGTAGTAAAAGTGTACTAAAAAAGTGTAACGCTCAATACACAAGACTGCGGACAACAACAATTTAAAAAAGTATATAATTTCTAATATTTTCCAAAAATGTTATTTATGTATGAAATAAGAGAAGCAAGTGCAAATATTCTAAAACGGTTATAAATTTAATCTCACTTTTGGAAAAAATCATATTTTCTTAATGTGGAAAATCAACAGCATGCATAAAATATAGTTATTTCAAGAGGAAAAATGATTTTGAAAGTTATTGTAAAATCATTTTGAATTAACATGAAACACCTACTATGAAGCAAATTTACTACAGAAAAATTTCAAGTTAAGTTTGTTTTCGAAGATTTTAATATGCAATTTTTCTGTGTGAAGTTATAGTTGCTCGGCATAGAATATCTTGTCAGTGTTGCGTTAAAGTTATAATATGTATTCAGTATTTCTGTGTAAAATGCACCGGAAAACATTTTTGTAGTATATTTTAACCCTTTAACTCTTCGTTGCATGGGCCTTTTTGTCTCTTTCTTAAAATAGAGGAAAAAAACTCTCTTTCAACGGCAATATAGCGGGCTTAAATGTTCCACAAAAATATTTGCAAAAAACTTCGGCTATATGTCTGTCTATAAAGACAACCAAGCTTAAGATATACTTTGAACGCTAGAATCATTCAAAACTCTAAATATGTTTTATGGTAATTTCATACTTATTCGCAGTTAGTACTCGGCATAGATACTCGGTATCTTGTAGGCATTACCTTTAAGGTATAAGATGTTTTCAGCACTTTTATGTAGAAAATTTGAGCCCGTTGTATCGATACTAATGGTGGAAGGCGGTCGTTAGAACCTTGTAATTATGAAAAAAAAAGTTTATTTTGTTGTACAGTGTTATTACTATTTTTGTTATCGGCCCCACTGTGTATCGTTTCGTTGTAAAATATGGTTAATAAAAAATAAAGAAATAAATAAAAATCCTGCTACTCTCCGTTATATGCTTTCATAATATGCTATAGATTAAGCATTTGCTGTTTGTTGCATTATTGTGTATTACTTTATTGTCATCAAACATAAAAAAGTATTGAAAATAAAATAAAGATATATGCAGCTGAGTATTCAATTTTATTTATTATTTTCATGCTGTAAATGAATAAAGGATAAAGAGTGCTTGTATAAATAAGTATGCACTTGAACCATTGAATATAAATGTAAGCATTAAATAATTGTCAGCTATATTCAAATTCATATATTACAGATTATTATATAAATGTCAATTCGATATCTCATATTCATTTATTTACTTTATATGAACTCATTCACCAAACTCGTAACAAACGAGAAATAAAGAAAAAAATAGCTCGTAATATGATCACACATAAGCACTCTTATGTATGTGTATATACCCTATCGGAAACTAAACTAACTTTAAATTAGCTTTAAGCTAACTATTTTCGCAACTATTGGAAGCAACTAGCTATTTTATCATTGCGATGTCCTTGGCAGTAGTCAATTGTCCCACTCTGCACTTCGTTTCAATTAACTTAAAGTTGAATTTATTTAAGTCATCTGGTAGTTAGTAAATTTGTAAAAAAATATTGCTCGGGTTCGATATATGTATCACACGTTCTATAGTCAACGCGCTGACCAACCAGCTAAGGCACCATTTAAAATAATAATAAAAGCTAAACTTGAAATAAGTTTCAAAGTAGGTGAGAATAAAGTTGCTGGCTCTCACCAAATCCAATTATGTACTCAACTTAAGAATTGATTTTGGATCATTTCTGGATTACATTATAGTGAGCTTTTATTTAGTCCAAGAAAAGTTAACTATAAGTTGATTATTTTAGTAGTCGGCTAGCGACTTTCCGACAGGGTATGCATTTGTTTGCATACAAGTGTGCATTGAATTAAATGCAAGCATTTGCATCTCATGCATCAATTGTATTGTGTTTTATTGTATTTTATTGTATACGATTTCTATTGTTGAACAGAAACACACATGCACATTAATCAGTTTTATACTATTGTTGCTATTACTTTCGTTGTAATTCTCTGTCATTTAAGTATACTTGAGTGTGTGTGTGTGTGTGTGTTTGTAAAGAAGGGTGCATGCAGTGATGTTCAGCGTACAGTAATTTCCATTTTGTACGGTAAATTCAGGCCCCTAAATGTATCAAGGTACTTTCATTGAAAATATGGTAATTTCAAAAAAATTTTAAGTTTGAAAAATCAGTTAACAAAAATTATGATTTCCATACAAAACACACTCACACACACAAATTAAATTTTTGCTGCTGCATGAAAATCATGATTTTTATGAATTGAGTTTCTTCATTTAATTGTGATAAGATCAGATCGATTTTACTAAAACACGACCTGTTTGTGGTACACTTTTAACTATCTTAATGTTTACCAATATGAATGCAATATATCGTCGGCTTATTATTGATTTGACTATTTAAAAAAAATTTTGTCAGAAGTGGATTATGGTAAAAATTAAAAAAAAAATCTATCGTGTATATTTTCAGAAAACTTTCTGTAAAGCTTCTTTGTAATTTTTTTCTATTCTGAGTTTTTGGAATATGCGACAAACCAATAATAAGCTGGCGTTATATGGTTTGAAAGGTATTTTTCCCTAAATATGCACAATATATTTTTTGCCTAAGAACCGGTCACGGATGAAGTGGTCCAATTTGGAACACCGGCCAGGATCCTAGTTCAAATAAATTGCTTACTGCTGGTATTTCAATTAAACCCTTTTGCGTACAGTAATTTCTTCTCAAAAACGGTAACTTTTCGAGATCCGTACGGTAATGAAAAAAATAAAAGTTAACATCACTGGGTGCATGCATTGAGATATGAAAATGAGAATTCATTCATTTATTCATTCAAGCATTGTTTATTACCATGGTAGTGTTATTGATTGATTTTTATTACATACATATTTTATGCACAAAATTAATTTTACACAAAAAAATTAAATTCCAAAAACTAAATAAATAAGTCAATTATTGGATTTAAATAGTTCAATTTGAAATAATTTGATCAGAAACTAAACTATTTAATTTACTAAAATAAACAGTTTATTTTTTAAAAATGGGTGATTCTCATTTCAAATGCTTTTTTCGTATCCGTTGAAAGTATAGTAAAATATTTCATAAAATAAACGCTTAAATTTGAATATAAAAACTGCTTGGGCATGATTTAATATATTATAAATAACTGCCAGTTTTTGTAAAATAAAAAGAAAATTTCGTGTGAGAATTTATGTTGAAAACAACAATAAAATACGATAAAATGTTTTTGTTGGCAATATAATTTCTCACACAAAATTTTTATATTATTTTGCAAAAACCTGACAGTAAATGGACACAATGTTTTTATGTGTAAGACTGTCCATTATGTGTTAAAAACGAAGAACAAAGATACCGTTTATATTCTCTTCATACTAAATGGGGTGTCCGTATTGCATGCTGTTGATTTTCCACATTAAGAAGGTGTGCATTTTTCCAAAAACGATTTATAACGGATTTAGAATATTTGCATTTTCTTTTCTTATTTCACACATCAAATTTTTCAAAAATATTAGAAATTAGAATTTTTTAAATTGCTGTTGTCTGCAGTCTTGTGTATTGAGCATTACACTTTTTTGGTACGCTTCATTACTGAGTTTAATTATTAAAATTGTATTAACAACATACACTAAAATAACAGCGTAGATTTGTACTTCTAAATATTCAACGGTTTTGTGAACTTTGTTAAATAGTATTATATTGCAAAACGTTTCATCAAGCAATCATGATTTGCTTCCACAAAAAAAAAAGTATTGAGTGTTATCCATTATTTTAAATTTATTTGAAAATTTGTTGGGAATAACTAGGAAATTATGTTAAAATACATCAAAGATTAAACATCTGAATTGTTTTAAATTAAAAATAAAGTATGTATTCTGAACAAAATATTGAATTCGTATAACAATGTATTGAGTGTTACAATATTCTTAAATAGCAAAGCTAACAATATTCTTAAATAGAATTTATCTATAAATTTTAGGACGGCAAAAAAAGTTAACAGCAGCGGAAAGCCAGCAGCAGTAAGTTTTCGCTAGTAGTTCATTTTCTGTCGACACATGTAAGAATAAACAACAACAAGTCACAAAACTAAGCACAACAGTGAACTGTAGCAAAGAATAAAGCAAAAAATTACTACCGCAGTTACGTATCTTTTCACAATGTATGATTAAAAGTTAACGTGCACTTTAACGGTAAGTTCAGCATACAAAACTTGCTATTAAACTCCAAGTTATCTTCTAGTCGTACAATGTGAAAAGCGACGTTAAACGACAAATTATTTCTTGTAAATATTATGTGATTTCAAATCACAACTGCATCATGTTGATTTTACATTCCATTTTTTTTTGTGTGCATCATTCAAAAAACAACGACCAACCTAGGAACTGACGAGCCAGGTGACCATACATGCCTAGCAGATATAATCAAGTTCAAACTTTCAAAACAAATGCGGCTGACAACCAGCAACAATTTAAACATGGAATAATTGAAGATTCCATAGAAATAAATAAACCATTAAAATACATTAATGCGAAATTTCTCATCGAAATTAGTGCACAACTTTTGATTTTATTCACATTTTAGTGAGTGAACTTAATTGATAAAATTTAAATTACCATACAACAGCAGCGCACACACAAACACAATTGAAAAGTTGATATTGTATTGAAATTAAAATTTTTATTTTGTTATAATCTGAATTGCCATAATCTGAATACATATTTTGTAAATTTGGATATTTGACATGTCTTCATTTCTCTTCTAAACGTATAAAATCAACTACTTATACTGAAATTGTTTAAGAAGAAATAAAGAAATCTTACGGTGGACTTCTAAACGGTTGTCGTACGAAAGTACGTCTAAAGTTAGGCACATTTGAAATGTGATGCTGAGCTCTCTTTTAAAAGCGCTTTTGATTTGAGCTTTTTCTAGCAATTAATTTTTATAATAGAGTCAAGGATATAAAACCTTCTTACGTATTTTTTAAAATATTTTTCATATGAATATTTCTTTCACATTTTATAAAAAAAAACAATGGAAAAGACGAAACAGACCTTTCGAAATGCAAACAATTTATGCCGAAATGCTGAAGCAATCTGTTTTTCCTCAAGTTAATCCTGCCACCTAGTCTCCAATTTATTACTTTTCACTTCAAAAAACATAAAACATATTTTTGTTTCAACGCAACATACATGGATTTATTTTTATAACCAATTTATTGATTTAACTTTAATATATAAATATTCCTTTCTGCCCTTTAACTAAAATATTGCTAACGGCAAGTAAATAAAATCACAAGAAATTTAATAAAAATAAAAACACATGAATTGCAACAACAAAAAATATACTCTTACATAAAATTAAATTTAATAAATATAAAAAACCTATGACAGTAAAACAACAACAACAACAACGGCAACAATTCATTACTAGCTTTAAGCCTTTTACAGACTTCAGCTCTCAGCTCTCATCTCTACTGTATGTAACCTTGTAGATATTGTGCAATAAAGACGAGTGTAAAAAATGGTTATTATAGATAATTTAAAAACTCACAAGTCGAAAGAAGAAATCCCAGTTACTTTTGTTAAGGCAAAAAAGGATATAAAAGAAAAACGAAATCATACACAAGGTTATAAAAATTTAATGAATGCTTAACGTGATAATACGATGTAATGAAATTGAATGTGAATAAAGCTAAAAAGCACGCAGGCGAAAAATATGATTTTTTTTCTTTATCTTATTGTAGAGTTGTCGTAATCGTAGTTAAAAATAATTGATGTACGAGAGATACTTAAATTAATTAGCTTAATTAATTGTTATTGAATTTGCTATGGTTTTTTGTATCCTTACTGTAGATTATTTGATAGAAAAATACAAAAGTCAGGATGTTTTTTTAGATTTTTTATATCTCTGTGTTATCAGCGGTAAAGAATGTAAAGGTAAATAATTAAGAACTTGTTTCCTTATTTGGTTAAGATTAAAACAGGAGAGAAGCACACCGCCTACATGATTGGCATGAATCATATTAAGGGACATTATTACAACTTGAAAATAGTTAAAGTTAGGATTTTGTAGGACGGATTAACAGTTTGCCTTTAACGTATCCGCTCACTGTCAGGTAAAGTAAAGTTGTAATAATGATAAACTGTTTATCTGTCCGCCAAAATCCTGCCTTTAACTATTGACAAGTTGTAATAATGGCCGTAAATTGGATAAGTTTAATGTTGCTTTTAATCACGTGAACAACAGTAAATGTTAAAAACTGGGAAGAAAGAAACTTTCCAATGATAAATTTCAATTGAAATTTGGCTTTCATTGAAAAATTAGTTAGTTTCGAAATTTAGTAAATTTTCTGCTTTAGTAAAAATATTTGGACTTAAAGTGCACTTTAGTAAAGATTTTTATGAAAATTTTGTGTTAAATTATAGTATAACTCTAATTTTTTTTATATAAGAGTAAAACTTTAATATTCAGGGACTAGTAGCAAAAATTTACTCAACTGGAGCAAGTTACAATTTTTTTTTTGTTATTTGGGGCACCGAGTGCAAACGCGGTGTGTATTTTTTAGGGTTCAGTACACCGAAAGTGTAAAGGAACACTGTTGTTTTCGCTACGCTGTCCATCTGTCTATCTGCCTGTCTGTCTGTCTGTCTGTCTCTCTGTCTGTCTGTCTGTCTGTCGGTCTGTCTGTCTGTCTGAAAAAAGTGTTAGAAAAAACTAAAAAATCGCCAAAAATAGTAAAATGAAAATAAGTCACCAAAACGAAAAAAGCGGCAAAAAGAAAAAAAAAAGCGCCAAAGCTATAAAAAATCGCCAAAAACCGGAAAGTCCCCACAACCGAAAGAAGCGCCAAAACAGAACAAAGCACCAAAATTCATACTACCGAAGGCTTATAAAATGCTTGGTTTTTTTGAAAAGAAATTGCTCTGAATTTGTTGACCCGTACACACTCAAGCATATCTATACTTCGTTTGTAAGATCTAAGCTAGAATATGCTTCCGTTATTTGGAGTCCTCACGTCTCTAATCTGATTTCTCCTGTTGAAAGAGTTCAACGCATTTTTATTAAATTTGCTTCACGAGCGCTACCTTACTTATTTTCCGTTCCGTATGAGTCCAAATGTCTGTTCATAGGCTTACGTACTCTAGAATCGCGTAGAATAGTTCAATCGGCACTATTTGTTTATGATAGTATTAATGGTTTTATTGATTGCCCAGATTTGCTTAATATGGTACCGTTTTATATACCTCCTAGGAATCTAAGGTTGCCTAAGCTATTTGATGTACCCTTTCATAGGACTAATTATGCATGTAATGGTACTTTAACACGTGCCTTTGTTCAGCTCAACGAGATTAATTTCAATTTACAAAAAGTTTCTCATTCTTTTATCGAATTCGGCACTGAGAAATCTGAGTTTAAACTCTTACTTTTTAGTGTAATAAAATAACTGTCTTATGTGTTGTTTCCACAGTGCAAACAAGTATTGCTTGTCGGAAATTTGTTTGAAAAGCACTTAGTTTTTAGAGCGGTTTCCATACAAATTTTTACTAAGGTCGCTTGTTTGCATTGTGGAAACAGCACATTAATATAGTAAAATAGCTGTGATTTATAAACTGTAAAGATAATTTTGTATATATTTACGTTTTACACATACTTCATTGTTAAATTAGATATTTGTACAATATAACTATAGGTATTTTTGTTATCTTAGTCTGTAAGGATTTTTTATCCAAAGACTGAAATAAATAAATAAAATAAAATAAATGGCTAAAAATAACAATTTTGCCAAAAAGCGAAAAAAACGTTAAGAAACGCTGAAACAAAAAAATCTTCAAAACCAAAAAAAAAATCGGCAAAGAAAAAAAATGCTAAAAAGCGAAAAATTGGAAAAAACGAAAATCACCAAAATGAAAAAAGCGCAAAAAAAAACGCTAAATCAAAACAATAAAAAAATAAAAAAATTATAAAAACTATATAATTAAGTTATGAGTTTAGTCGTACAATATGGGCTTATATCCAAAGAAATTTTAATTATTTTGACTTGAGTTCGGTTTTAATTTAATTTTTCAATTAAACTATATTTTTATTTAGAGATAAATGTGAAGCATGTAGACAAAGAAAATTTTTGACTGCGCGGAGGGTTGAACTTTCGTTTCGATAGCTTCCGCTAATCTTTTGCGTCCCTAATAAGTTTATTTTGAAAAGCTAATTCTTTAAACCAAAAAATACAATTTATTCAGCTAGTTAAGTACTTACGATTCAAAAATTTTGCGTTCTGCATGCATACTACTATACAACTATTAAAAGTTATTCTTATTATTATTTCAACAATGTTTAAATTTACAAAATTGCATTTAATTAAATGTCATCTAAGTAATTACATGAATGTCTTCGCTATGTATTTTATTTAAACTTATTAAAACAAATGCTGTCTTGTACGAGTTTATTCAATATAAGTTTTACGAAATGAAAAGCAAATCCTTTAAAACGCATCCTATTTTCAACGAAAATCATGTATAAACAATATTTTATAAACACAGTTGTTCGCACAAGCATACTAATATATCCGCTCAAATAAACACAAAAAAAATACCAGCAAAATGTATATGCAACATGCAGGGACAAATGCACCTTTGAGCCGATAAGCATAGAAGAGTATAACAAAAATAATCCCAAGTGTGTAAATATTTCTACGTATATATATATATATATATATATATATATATATATATATATATATATATATATATATATATATATATATATATATATATATATATATATATATATATATATATATATATATATATATATATATATATATATATATATATATATATATATATATATATATATATATATATATATATATATATATATATATATATATATATATATATATATATATATATATATATATATATATATATATATATATATATATATGTTCGCGTGTGTGTGTGCTGAACCTTCCCGGTTGGCCAACTCATCGTAGAGGACATATTCATCAACGACTATTTAAGGAAATTTCTATATTTGTCATGCACGATATATATCGATTATATTGTCTTTTAAGACAATCTAACAAAAAAGGTATTCGAAGATTGCTTAAAGGAAAAACTATTCAACTGGTCATGCCAGATAGCCTAATGAACTTCTTGTGGACATTGTAGCTCAGTCTATCATCAGTTTTAATCATTTTGATATATTCCGGCTTGCTAAAATTGAGCTGATGACAAGCTCTGTTACAATGTCTATTAAAAGTTCTTGTGTTAAATACTTTCTGAGCGACAAATTCTTGAAATTGTTATTGTAGAGCACGTATAAAAAATAAACAAACAAAAAATTTAATGGGTCTATTTCTGAGAATGTTGTCATTTACATGGTCATTAATGGAAAGATGGCTGACAGTGTCGCTCTTGTTGTCATGTATGAACTGAGCGGCCATTTGTTCGAAAATGTCCTCACTGCTCTGTTTGAGGTGTCACCAACAGGTCATCGACGCTTTAACATTGTCATGCATCGGTCTTGCAAGATGTCTGAAAGACATGGCCAACCGGGTTGTGTAAGACTTTAAGTAACTGTAGTTACCTATTTAACACATCCGGTATATGACCATGCATGTGTATTACGCTTGCCAGACCAGCTTGAATGAGCTTGATTGTCAAGATATTTTAGGTGCTGTCAAGTTACAAGCTCAAATGTAATTTGTCAAGCTGAAATGATATTTTTGACGGACACAAAGATATAATTTAAAACATTTTATGAAAAAATATTTAATACATTTTTAGTCAAAACTGTTACCAAAACGGTTTACAACTTAAAACAATGTCCTTCTCGGCCATCAGTCATAAATTGTTCAAATGTATTTTTATTGACAGTGTACTCATTATTGTTTGTGAGAACGATATATAGTTCTTGTAGTTTCTACATCTATTTTCAATCATCTCTTATAACTGAACTTAGAGTTGGAAAAAGCCAGCCAATGTAGTAAATGGACAGAAACGGATATAGGGGGTGGAAAAATGGGATATTTCCGACCCAAAAACAAAAAATGTAACTCATTTAAATTGAGTTTCTAGAAAAAATTTTGCATAATAGTGTGTTAGTTAAAAGTTCCCCCGTCAAAAGCTCAAACTGTATCCGCGCCTTTCAATGATAAAGTAAGAAAATAAAAAACTTGATTGATTATGGAGCTCATATTTTGATCTGTATTAGCCCTTGCTAATACCCCTCAATAATCACCATGCGGTAAATATTGCACCAATCGATCTGAACGTATTTGTCCTATGACTGTTGAAAATGAGAATGGTACAAAATGTTCCGGAGTCGTGACCGGTGAAATCTAGTTCAAAAATGTTATCAAAATACCCCCACTGTACAAGCAGATCTTTTTTGCAAATCAAAGATATTTGTTTGAAGTAGAACCTGTCATTGAGTGCTTTATTTATGCTAATTGACTTCCTCTAATGACAACGCAATGTAAGTTACTGCTAACTTTCATATAAAGTTCCGAAACTCAAACCAGTTGCTAGTCACGCGAACTGCCCTCCGACAGGTCCTTATATTAGAGGTTCTTATATTATTTATGTTATGTTTGTAATATTCTTTATTTAGACTGTTAAGTAAAATTCACATTAGATAAATATTTTAGAGTGTCAAGTTCTGTTTTGAAAATCAAGCTGATTTTAATCGAATGTCAAGCTAAAGCACTATTTGATTCTGTCTACCCTAATGTGTATGAAAGAGTATTTCAGAACAAAATTTTTAAAGGGTATAATAAGGGAGATGTGAAAAAACTACTCTAAAGCATCGAATGTTTCTATGGAAGTATTAGTTGTTGTTTTTAAGCACATGCTGCAGCTTGTTAACCAAAGAAATTGTTGCTGATAATTCCACCTACTATGAAATTCAAATGCTAACATGTAGTAAGTGTTTATTAATATAGCTAGCTTAAAAGTGTTTTTTTTTTTAATTTAGGATGCCGACAAAATATTAATAGTTATTTTATTGAACATTTAAATTTTAATTTCTTTTACCCCACAAGATTCAATTACGAAAATCGTTGATACAATTACAAAGTTAATTAATTTAAAACAGGCCAGCAATAACTTTTATTATTTTTATAGTCGGCAGTACTCTATTAATGGGTTACAAAGTAATAAATGGTATTTATTTATCTTATTACTGTGCTTCAAAATAGAATAAATACTTAGTTTTTAATAAAACTTAGTACGTATTTTTATCATTATCTGAAAGTAGTTACAATTTGTTAATGTGTATTAATAAAATAAGTACACAGAGAGAAGAGATTGTTTGAAAAACTACCACAACTATCGACTTTCACTTCAACTTATCAATTTTGTTATACTAATGAACGAAAATTTACAAATGCAATAGGTAATCCTTATAAGAATTCCTTATTCATAGATGTAATTACATATTCATAATGGAAAAGCATTTCCTAAAAGCGATGTATTCAATTAACATGATCAATTTATATATGGTTAAAACTAAATTATAGTTTTGGGGGCCTCAACTGACTTTACTCATATGTCAGTACCTCATATCGTAAATTGCAACTAAAAAAATTTTTGAAGTATAAAGTATTTGTACTGTCATTGTATTTTCAGTTGTAGTTTTCATATACTTAGTACAAAAACTGTGTTAGGATAGAACAAAAAATCAAATTCAATACTCCCAATCGATATATAAAAAAAGGCAATCGATATTGTTTTAAATCCGAATGACATTTATACATAAAAATAAATTAATTAAAAAATTATTATGTAAATCTCCATATTTTTATTCTATAATAAATGCTTTTGACAAAGCAAAGGTTATTGGCGAACAAATGGCTACAATGGATGTTATTATGGCTTAATAAAGGTATATATATATAATATCAAGGCAAAATAGGCGGCATACTGTTAAAAAGAAAAATGTTAATTATTTATTACAGCATCAAAGAAATCACAAAAACTGTAAAGGGTCCGAGCAAATACATGCATAAAAAGTACAATGAGACTATGTGCTCAAAATTGGATATAATGATTTGTTAGGTAAAATTGGTATACATAATTGCTTTTGAACCTTTATTAACTAAATGTGCAAATTTCAGTCAATATTAGAAAAGTTACCAAATGTTGGAGATATAGTGTTGTTAAATACTATAAAAAAATATTCGAAATGCAATTAATATTATTTTATAAGTGTGTACTTCTGTATGTATATGTTTTGGTTTCTTTGTAAAATACATAATTGTTTATGTCGCAACTAAAATAAAAATTTTTATTCACAATAATATTTTATAATAGATGTACATATTAGTGTATTCAGTTCCGTGTATCGAATTCATTCAGAATATACAACTGAATTAGTAGATAGTGGTTGTAACCGATAAAATTCGATTGCCAACAAATTCGGTTGCCACAACGAATCTGTTTTCTCTATGTAGACAACCACCTTTTAAGTCAACATGTGTTTGTATATGAAAACAAATTTTTGTTGCTTAAACTTATAAGTTAGCAATATCTAAGTGGGTAAAGTGCTTGTCTTCAGATCTGAACGAGCACAGGTTTGTATACCAGCTGGGTAAAAAAATTAATAAATAAATAAATAAATAAGAAACTAAAATAGAATTGAAAAAATATAAATAATATATAAAGTGTACCACAATTTTTTTAATTTTCATTTGTTTATTTGACTTCTTATTTTTCAGCTTCAACTAAGCCAAATAATAACTAGTTAGTTGCTGTGACAATGTAAATACATTTGTAAGGGGTATCCTTATTTTTTGGACTTCTCAAACATCGATTCAAATTGTAAGTAGTTACGACTTAAATCCTTATGTACTTTTTGCCATCTAGTAAGTAAAGTTTTTGCTGGCAGATTACGAAACTTGTAGCTTTAACTTAATTTCAATTAAAAAATATTATATTAGTTAAAACATTAATTGAAATTTGTTGAAAAATCTATCATACGAGTAGTTTTGAAACTAGTTCGGCAAATAGTGGTTTTGTTTATTATTGACGTAAGAGGTTAATTAAAGCTTTGTAGTAAAAACTGTTTGTGACATTATGAAGCGTGAAGTTTTTTTCTTTTTAGAAAATAATTCAAAAAGCCTCGTGAAGATACAGAAACTAGCTCTCACCTTTCTTATATAGTGACCCAATGTAACATATAAAAAAAGGGAAAAACTTAGAAACAAAAATTGTATAACAAATGATATATGGTTGATTCTCATTCTAAACGTACATTTTGTGTTCCTTTTTTTATTTATCCATGTAAATAATATATATATGAGAAGATAGGATTTTTATTTTAGTTTTCGCCTGATTCAATGGATCCTTAAATAAAATTATGTGTTTTTGTTTTTATTTTTTTAAATTTTTATGTATTGAAGGTTACATGTGCTTTCACGGTTGTTCTGTAAATGGTTTTTGCGAAAAAAGTGCACCACAAAAAATGAGTACACGGTTTCAAAGCACTATACATCTACTCTCTGAAGACAAATAATTATAATAATCGCAGGAAGAAGTTAAAAGTTATGACAATTTTTTTAACTTTGACTTGGATTCCAAAGTTATTTAATTAGTTTGGCTCAAGTTCGTTTTCAATCTTTCGAGCAAACTATTTTTTATTTTAAGAAAGAAATTCTAAAGCATGTAAATATTGATTACTCAAATAAGTATTTGGATGCACGGAAGGTTGAACTGACAGCTGTTTCGAGACTACCACAGTCTTCTCATCAGAGCCCTTTACCTACACTACCAGTGACGGCAGCAACAACACTCTAGCGAATATCCTACTAATTTACTAAGCTCAATTAACAGACTTTGTCGCCACTTCGCGGCGAGTCGTACCTATTATTGATGAACTTTTTCTAAATGTTCGGAACTTCACTAACTGTCTTTTCTTTATGCATGTTCAACTATTTTAAGCACTAAGTCACAATCTGTTATATTCATTTCTTTACGAAATATGATTTTTTAAATGTTACTCTTAGAAGAACTAGAAAGTAAAATATGAGGCAAATAAAACGGGCACAAAAATACATGTTTTTATTTTAGTTTCATTTAAAAAAATCATATCTAGTGAACAAATGGAAAGAACAGATTGTCAGTTAGTGCTAGATATTCTAAAAATTTCTGAATTTTATCAGTATCCCCACATCGGTTTTTGGGACCATTATTTTTTATAAAAATTGCACTTTAAAAAAATCATATCTCGTAATAGAGAGAAAATATCAAAACGGCACTAAGTGGACATAACAATGAAGTACTGACCTATATTTTCTGAAAATACCAGATTTTCATCTATATCCTCACATGGCTTTTTTGAAGCTCAAATTTGAGCATTTCTTAAAATCTAAAAACTTTGGCGCCTTTATTTTTGCAAAACATAATATATTAGCACAATGAAACTTATGTCATGGTACACACAGAAAAATTTCCATGTAAAATCGTCGAAAACCAGGTTAACTTAACATTTTTCGATAGTGATTTTGCTTCATAGGTGTTTCATGTGAAATCAACATGATTTACAATAATCTTGAAAGAAAATTTTTCCTTTTGAATTAACTATATTTCATGTTGATTTAATATTCCAGTACAGTTAAATCAAAATGAAGTTGATACTGAAATAATACGAAAAATCATATTGAATCAAAGTAATATCGAGTTGAAACAACGTGAATTTGATATTCCAACAACACGAATAATCATGTTGAATCAAAGTTATATCAAGTTGAAAAAACGTAAATTTGATATTGAAACAACACAAAGAATCATGTTGAATAAAAGTTATTTCAAGTTAAAACAACGTGAATTTGATATTGGAACAACACGAAGAATCATGTTGAATTAAAGTTATATCAAGCTGAAACAAAATGTCTTTAATGTAGCTATTTTATTAATTATTTTACTTACGTGATAGTCATCAGAAAACTTTTCGTTGCTAAGATTTGAACTCGTGCCACCTGCGTGATAGTCCACGCGCTAACCACTACAGCCACAACAGCTTCAAACTTTTCTTTAATTATACACTAAATAAATACCATCGTATGTCAAATGCATTTCATTTTAATTCAACATGACTTAAATGATTATTTAACATAAAACTTATTTGAAATTAAAGTTATAGTCATCTCGATTGAAAATGAAACTTAACGTTTTGTTATAAACGTTGTTTTGTTGGTGATTTAAGGTTAGATTAACTATTTTCCGTTTAAAATTAATATGAAACAATGGTAATTTAAACCAGCAGCAGTAAATACTCTCTTGTAATTCGTTTTTTTTCGTATACATAGACGACACATGTAAGAATAAACAACAACAACAAGTCACACAACTAAGCAGAACAGTGAATTGTAGCAATTAACAAAGCAAGTAAACACTAACACACTCAAACGACAAATTATTTCTTGTAAATTTAATATGATTTGCAATCAAAATTGCGGCACGTGGATTTTACATTCCTTTTTTTCTGTGTGTATCAATCATAAGAATTCCTTTTTCACTACCAAAAAAATCAATGCTTTATTTTCAACAGGGTTCACACAGTGTTCAGTTGAAAACCGATAAAATGAAAAAAAAACTGTGTAATTTTCAAGTGGCCACTTTTCGGCCATTTAATTATTCCAGTTCAGTTTTGCATAGCAATACTAAATGCTCATTACTGCCCTATAAAACAAAGCATGAATCGTTTCAATATATTTTCTACTTAAAAAGCTAGAAAAATTATAAAAATTTATGAAATTGGTCAAATTTCTTACTTCGGGTGGCCACTTATCAGAAGCTACACAATAATAAATAAAAAAGATGGCGGTTATATGTTTCTAGTAACTACAAGATTGTCTTCAATTTTTCTCATTACAATTAAAAGCCATACGGCACACCTATTTGTTGAATTCACTAAGAATTTCTCTATATCGTTTCTACCTTTCCGCTGCTTTTAACCTTTTTTGCCGTCCCAAAATTTAAAGATAGATTCTATTTAAGAATATACTTAACGTAACGCTCAATACATTTTTATACGAATTCAATTTTTTTTCCGAACACACACTATATATGGAATTTAAAATAATTTAGATTTTTAATCTTCGATGTATTTTAATTGATTGCAATATAATACTATTTAACAAAGTTCAGGAAACTTTTAAATATTTAGAAGTACAAACCTACGGTGTTATTTTAGTGTATGTTAATGCAATTTTAATAACTAAACTGAGTAATGGAGCGTACTAATAAAACGTAACGCTCAATACACAAGACTGTGGACAACAACAATTAAAAAAAAAAGTTATAATCTTTAATTTTTTTTAATATGGTGTGTTCTTACTTTACACACCAAATTAAAAAAACACAAATATTTTACTATACTTTTAGCGGAGATGAAATAAGCATTTGAAATGAGAATCACCCATATAATTTTATCGATTGCATTGGCATGTATGTGATAATATTTATTCAAGCTTATGTATTCTCATACATATGTAGAAATGAATGTGTAAATGTTTGAATTGAAATAAACTGGAAAAAAGGCACGTAAATAAAATGTAAAATTTTTATAAATGATAACAGCTGGTATATAGTTGCGTATATATTTTCATACTTTTGATTTATTTTCTTGATCTTTCTATAAAATTGTAACGGATGTTCTTTTTTGGCCTTCTTTTGTTGTCAGAGGTAGAAAAACATCTCCGAAACTTATTTTAAAAGCAATGAGGCAAATTAAAGGCTGTATTATTTTGACATCAGTAGCTAATCTGAAACTGTATTAAAGAATAATTTTTAGTTTCTTTTCTTATATTTTTAATATAACTTTTAATACTTCATTTGTCAGTAGCAGATGTTATTTTACGAGATTTATTTCATTATTATTATTAAAGAAGATGAAAATTTGTCATATTAGTGTGACAGTTTTGTGTTTGAGAAAAAAAGAAGAAAACATTCCTATGAAACTTTGCAAAAAATGTGTTTTTGGGTCCTTTCTTCTTAAATATGACTGAAGGCTTTTTTCAGGGAAATAACTTTAAAATAAGAAAAAAAAAATGTTGCTATCATTTGTCTTTGCTGTAGCTTTAAAATACATATGTATTTGAAGAGTTTACTTATGCAATAACATATTAATTTTTTTTTATTACAAACGCACTAAAGTTGATTGCCGAGGGGTATTACCTAGTTCCTATGCGAATTTTACTGAGGCTAAATGCCGATCGTCAGGGAACATTTATCGAAAAATCTCCTAGAAAAACTAAAGATATTATAGCTAGCTTTTATTTAAATAAATAAGAAGCTTAAATAATATCAAAATTTTAACATGAACTCAGCAATTAATAATGTATTTTTAACCGACTTCAAAACAAAAAAAAAAGAGAGAAAGTTTATCAATTGGTCGTGTATTTTTTTATATGAAAATAAAAATTTTAAGTTTTTGCTTTAATATAATGTACAATATCTCTGAAACTATATGTGCTAGATAAATAATTGTTATCAGCGGACAAATATACCTAAGGATTAGTTGTTTTAATTTAAAAAAATTTTATTAAAAAATTTTTTAATGACTATATCTTCTGCTACATAAAATACGATTATATTAGAAATAAACTATTAAATCTTATTATGTTACGTATATTGGACTAGAAGTATCTAATTTACGATTTTCGTGCGGTTATGACACGATATGTGTGATTATTTTTTGTAAACAAACGCGCATAAACACATTTATTGAAGCTGAATATAGACTCGTCTGACAGCCACCTTAAAATTCATTTCAGGAAAGTCCTAAAGCGTATTTTTAAAAAAGAACGACTGTGGTCAAATTAAAAAAAAAAAATTTAATGAGCTGCAATATTGCTTCATTTGTAAAAACAATAAATTTTTTTTGCAACAAAATTCATATATCGCTCAAAAAGTATATTTCATCGCAATTTGAATTTATTTCATGCCTTTGGCAAAAAATAATTGCATGCGGTTGAATTGACTTGCATAAATGGATATGTCAGAAGCTAAAAGGCCTAACTCCACAATATAAAAAGTGGAGTAAATTAGTGATGTTTGAAAAATTGATTTCAATTAAATTTGCTAATTTTTATTTTTACCATACATTTTTATGATATTTATCAGACAAAATGAGTGAGTAGGGGATTTCTGCGGAAGAGGTGTGTTGGCTAATATTTACAAAATTTAAAAAAACATGTGAAAAAAATGCAATTAAGAACCAAAACCTATAACGATTTTTTAAAATTTTTAATGGAAAATATTTAAATAACAGAAGAACAAAATATTTTTTAAAGAGCTCACAACTATTTAGATAGTAATATAACAAAATTGAGAAATTTTCGAAAAGTGGAGTTTGGCTTTTTAGCTTCAGACACATCCAAATGCTATATCCGTTTTTTTTGCTAAATTGTTAAAAAGATAGTTTCAAAACAATTATATACTAATGAATTTTGTATTTGCTGTTAATGGCAGATATAAAGATCTAATTCAATCATCCTTTACGCGAACTTATTGAGGATAATATTAAATGCAGCTAATATTAATCATACGCATATAATGCTTTCGTTGTTAAATGATGAAACAGAACTAAGTCTGCAACTTCAGGCAAAAACGCTGCCAAATAAACAGGCCTAAAACTAAATCGGCGGCAGTAGCTTCAAAATGCTCTCATATTATTGTTTATTTTCTTTTGTTCTTATATTTCGTATGAAATATGTATGAAATTTTATTAAAACATGGCAACATTGTTGAGAGAATGAGTGGCAAAAACTGAGAGCATGAGAAAAACGTTCTCAAAATAAATTAGATTCTACATGATGAAACAGAACAGGTCTGCACAGGACGGCAGTAGCTTCGAAATTCTCTCATATTATTGTTTATTTTGATTTCTTCTTATATTTCGTATGAAAAATGTATGCAATTTTATTAAAACACGGCAACATTGTTGAGAGAATGAGTGGCTAAAATTGAGAGCATGAGAAAAAACGTTATCATGACTGCTTTTTACGGCGTATGATTACTATTAATTTGTATGGAAAAATCGTTTAGCCTGAAGTTGCAGACTTGTTCTGTTTCATCATTATCCCTTGACTGCTTTTTACGGCGTATGATTAATGACAATTTCTATAGAAAAACTCGTCTAGCCCCAGTTATGTTTCATCATTTAAGCTAAAGCAGAGCATACACTACTTCAGTATACTGGCACAAACAAGTGAATGATGAAACAGAACTAAGTCTGCAACTTCAGGCAAAAACGCTGCCAAATAAACAGGCCCAAAACAAAATCGACGGCAGTAGCTTCAAAATGCTCTCATATTATTGTTTATTTTCTTTTGTTCTTTTATTTCGTATGAAAAATGTATGAAATTTTATTAAAACACGTCAACATTGTTGAGAGAATTAGTGATTAAAACTGAGAGCATGAGAAAAAACTTTCTCAAAATAAAATAGATTCTATCCCATGAGTGCTTTTTACGGCGTATGATTAATGACAATTTGTATGGAAAAACTCGTTTGCCTGAAGTTGAAGACTTGTTCTGTTTCATCATTGATGTTGAATCGTGCTCGAAACACACCGCATACAAGCGTACTGGTGCAATATTAATTTCTTTAAAAATTCTGTACGGATGAGTTGTTGAACATAGTGAGCATTTATTATTGATATTGTTTTGAGAATATAAATTAAGAAAAATTCGTGTTTTTTATTAAAAAATTATTAGAAATGACTGGTTTTATTTCAGAAAGACTTTACAATATATATTTTGTTTCTTTTTTCTTAATTTATGATTAATTTATTCAAGTAAACTTATTTTAGCCCGATATTAACTCTTTGATAACTTTTCTCAACTGAGCTAAATTTACTATACACAATGCAACAAATTGGTACCATCAGCAAAATATCAAAGTCTGTTTAATATCGCTACAGCAAAACATACAATCGCACCAAATGCCCATACACGACCAAACCACTGGCGCCATCACTAGATTGCGCATGCATACTGGTATAGTGTATGGGGCCCTTAAGTTCAGTCTGGAATAATATTTACAAATAATTAGTGAGATCTAAATGGACAACAATTTTAATGATGAGATTGTGGTTGGTGTCGAAACTACACGATGTTTTTCAGTTGTTATGGGCCTTAAAATTTCTTTCTAATAAATTATAAAAAAATGTGATTGCAAAACTAAATTGAACAAACTTAATGCAAAAGTATTAAATATCTTAGGGGGAAAAATTAAAAATTGAAAAACTAAAAATTTTAACCCTAATTTTTTATTTATTTTTAATTTCTTATTTCTCGAAAGGTAAATAAGATGCTTTACAATCAAATAAAGCACTTTTATTTGTTGTATGAACGTAAATAAAAATAAGAGCTTTTATTGTTTTCTTTTAATATTCTCCATTTCATTTGTATCCACAATTATTTCATATTTATTTCAAGAAGCTCCTAAAGCGCTTGATAAGGAGAACAAAGTACTGAAATGAAATGAGAAACTTTAATGAGCTGCAACATTGTTTCAGTTGTAACGAAGATATATTTTATTTAACCATAAAATTCATTTAACGTTTAAAACGTATATTTCATTAAAATTTCAATTTAATTCACTCCTTTGGCATCAAATAATTACATGCGGCTAAGTTGACTTGCATAAATGATATTTTGGTATGGTCACTGCATTGTTAACCATATAATTTTAATATGTATTAATAGATTTTATGCAAATATTTGCTTTTAATTGTAAAAGTTTAATAGAACACTGCATCAATACACGCGCTTATTGAAAAAACCTCAATATGTATACTTAATATGAAATGCAGTTAATATTACTCATACGCATGATATGTTTTTATTGCAAAGCGGCCCACCCACTTGCAATATAATTGTGCAATTTTTCGTATTGTACAATAATATCGCCTATGTGTATGCCATATTGGCAAAAATCAAACAAATGTTGATTTTTGTTGTACAATCAAGAAAATTGTGTAATGTGTTGGCAATATTGTCCAGCATTATGTTTACTTTTTCACTGTGAGGAAAATCGGGCAATTTACTCTTCAAATATATTGTGCCATTTATTGGATAGTATAGACCATGACGACAATAATATGTACAATAACATATGCAATAATATTCTATAATCGATGGGCCGGTTAAGGTGCATTTAGCGATGCATATAATGGTTTTATTGTTGAGTGAAATTGAGTATTGACTCCATTTTTCATGACAACAAATATAGATGCAATTAAAAATTTTTTAAATATAGATACTACAGTCTAGCACAAAAGCCAATTTTGTAGAATATTTCAGCTCGCTATTCCGACGTTGGAGCCATGTTTTTTTTTTTGTGTTGTATAGTGTTATAAAGCGACAAATTCCGGTATCTCTTGGATAAAACATCATTTATAAAACCACAAAAATTGAAAGAGTTCCTCGACGTCAAACAAGTCCCAGAAAAAAGAAGGGAATATTGAAATATAAAATAACGATTAACAAGAATTATTCTTTTGTACTTAATTGAAGACTGGTCTAGTCGTATAGGAGGGATGAGCACGTTACAGAAATCTGTAACGTGTATCAAACTTTCGGGTAAGCCCGATCATGTGCTCTGAGTTTTTGTGATACCTCCGCTTTTTTCAGCAACAAGCAATTATTATAAACGTAATAGCTCATTTCAAACACTAAGTTTTAAGCTAGACTTGTAAGTAGCCTGTTTTAAGGCTCATTTAGCCGACCGTAACATTGATGTAGTTGCATGTGCTGATCGTTTCTGTCTCATAGCTTTTCAATGTGACAGAAACGATCAGCACATGCAACTACATCAACGTTACTGTCGGCTAAATGAGCCTATAGACACAAACCTATTTAAATTACATGGCTTTGATCAAAGGATTGTGTCCAAAACGAACTACTGCTACTGCGAGTTCGAACGAATTGGACCCAAGTCTAGCTTAAAACTTAGTGGACCTCAGTCTATTTTAAACACTCGCAATGAACTAGACTTGGGTCGAACTCGTTCAGCAGTTCATTTTAGACACAAACCTATGATCAAACCCATTTAAATTGCATAGGTTTGCTTATAGGTTTGTGACTAAAACAAGCTGCTGATCGATTTCGAACGAGTTCAACACAAGTCTACATGAGTCTACATGAGTGTTGGTGATTATTTTCTTTCGTATGATTGTAGCCGCACCTGCTCGAAAACTCGTGTTAATGTTCTAGCTTCTTTTTAGAGTTCCGTACACCAAAAGTGTAAGGCAACCCTATTGTTTTCGCTACGCTGTCCGTCTGTCTGTCTATCTTTCCGTCTGTCTGTCTATCTGTCCGTCTGTCTGTATATCTGTCCGTCTGTCACAGGCTGTTTTCTCGGGAACCGTAAGAGCTACGGACCTGAAATTTTTACAGGATATGTAAAACTTTGGCCGCTAAAACAATATATGACAGTTAAAAATGAAAAAGTGCTCTAAAGCGAGCGAGGAAAAATGTTGAAATAATAATGTAATATACAGACACTTATATATAGACCCTTTAAATTTTCAAAGCAAGTGTTAATTGGTGTAGTCTGTAGAATAGACTACACCAATTAACACCGATATTTAAAAAAATAAAAATTAAAGGGTGTTCTATCAGTTAATGTATTCTTGACTAAAGCTAAAAAAATCCCAAATAAAAACTTTCAAAACGAAAAATCGTAAAAATGAAAAAACCGCTTAAAGGAAAAAGCACAAAAATAAAAAAACGGTAAAACGCAAAAAATCACCAAAACTTAAAACATTACCAAAAAACTAAAAAAAAAGTTGTTAAGACAACAAAAAGCACTAAAACCTAAAAAATCGCCAAAACTAAAAGTATCGTCAAAAACTAATAAAAATCGCGAAAAATGGAAAAAATCAATAAAACGGGAAAAAGCGTCAAAACAAAATATAAAAAAAGCACCAAAACAAAAAAGATCCAAAAACCCAAAAAATTGCCAAAATTAAAATAAATCGCTAAAACTGAAAATATCGTCAAAAAGCGTAAAAAACGTTACAACAAAAAATACTCTAAAACAAAAAAATCACCAAAACTAAAAAAATCGACAAAAAAATAAAAAAATTGCAAAAACCGAAAAATTGCGAAAAAAAAGTCATCAAAATGATAAAAGCGCAAAAACATAAAAAAATTGCTAAGTCAACAAAAAGTAAAAATAATAATAATA
This sequence comes from Panzeria rudis, assembly GCA_956483635.1. NCBI lineage: Eukaryota > Metazoa > Arthropoda > Insecta > Diptera > Tachinidae > Panzeria > Panzeria rudis. Next base: position 24,460,425 of record OY101447.1, on the reverse strand, counting down.
TTAAACGAAAAATTGCCAAAATTAAAAAAAAAATGGGAAGAACGAAAAGGGATATATGTAAGTATGTGTATTCGTATGGAACCCTTAGTGTGCGGGTTAAAGTCGCACTTTACTTAATTTAGTTACAAAGTGGCATAACAAAACCTGCATACATTCAAACATATCTGTATGTATGTATTTGCACCGAACAGCAAATGCTTTGCTAGTGATTTGAAAACACAAATACGCAGAAAACTATTTTTGCCGATTTCTGTCTGAAGTCGGTCTGAAAGTGTGTATAAAGTACTAAGCTCCTATCCGAAGTCGGTCAGAAAATAATATGATTACTAAAAATAATATGAGTGGGTGACAAGAATCCGAACCTCTTTGTCTAAAAATATGCCGATATGCTTAGACGAATTTTCTAAGGAAATTCTATAGGAACTTTCGACTGGTCTAAAAAATGTCAGGAAAATGTCTGACAAAACATCAGAAAATTTTATACATCTTGTCCTGTTAATGTCGGAGAAAAGTCAGAACTAAAGTTAGAAATTTTTCAGAATTATCGCTTTAGCTTCTCCGTGCATTGTTCTGCTGCTCAACAGAAAACATTTACCTATATTTCATATATTTAAAATCTCAAATATTTGTATACACACACTCAAGAAATAAATGAGAGTTATTACGAAAACTAAAATCAGACTATTCGCAGAAGCGACTGCTAAAAGTTGTTAGACGTAGATAAAAGTCTTTAGAATTTTTTTGCAGACTAGTCAAATATCAATCGGATAATATTTCAGAAAATGTGTAGAAACGTCGTACCACAAAACTGCCAACTACTCTGCCAAATTTCTGAGAGAATTTCAGACAAGTCGGTTGATTGTCTGCTAAAGTCTCACATTTTTTCTGATGTTAGACATGTCGGAAAAAAATTTTTGAGTGAGGCGGCTCGCTGATATTAGTTGCATATCATTGGCACGTACATATTTAATAGATTCAAGTGTGTGATTTAGCAGACCTTCCGTAGGTTATTCATAATTTATTATTTAGGCCTAATTGCTTACTTATAAATAAAAAGAAATAAAAAATATGCACAGATAATAATTTCTATATATGTATATGAGCATTGAGTCATATTTGCTGCTTGTGGGCCACACGATCCCACCGTTCCTTTACAGGATTTTATATTTGCATGAACTACGTTTTGCTACAGCTATATAAGTGTTTAATCTTGCACTTTGCTAAAAAAAGTTCCCTCAAAATCATCAGACGGTAGGTAGGACATAAAATATTAACAAGTCTCATATTGCCTCTAGATGTTAACCAACCAAGCATTTATTTATAATAATGTCTTCTGAAAATTGTGATATTTTCCTCTTAAAATTAACCCAAGTATTTTCTAATAATCCATTTCATATTTTTCGCTCATTTAGCACTCTAATTGGAAAATATTTATAAGCAAATAAATCATTCATGCCAAATATATTTCACCAATAAATTTCTTTTATTACTTAATTTGAGTTCCGTTTGTATGTTTCGTTGTTATTTTTTCTGCGATTTTCATTTCAATTCATTTTTGTATTAAATATTTCTTGCAATTAGTGAAAATTACAGAGCAAATATTTGTGGTAAATTTTATTAAAATGATAAACGAATGTGTGTAATACCAATAAATATTTCATAATAATGTTTTGCTTTTGCCATAATACATTTAAGCATGTTGCTTTTTTAAAATTAACGCATACACAAACTGTACAGCATGTTGCATAGGGAGCCTGCAAACGCACAGTAGGACCGAAACAAAATATACTTATATGGGAGGTTTGTTTACATCTGGTCTCATTTTAGAGGGAGTTAAAGTTCACCCCTTCTGCACTGTTATATAAAATGTATAACATGTGTTGAGTATTCTCATGTTAAGTCCAACGAAAAATATTTTGTGCAACATTTTAACCCTGTACTTTTTTGTTGTATGTGTCCTCTTTAGCTCCGATATATCGCGTAGAATATTCTACAAAAATATTTGGCATAAAACTCTACCATAACTCCTTAAAGCTCCAGACTTAAATAGAATGTCAGAAATCATCCGAAACATAAAATGTGATAATGGCCTGATTTTATGGTTATTCACTATCAGGGCTCAAATCGTCACATCCGTGAACGTACAACTCGTCACATAAAAACGCCATTTTCGGATTATGACATACGTGAACGTACTGTAATCCGATACAGTTTATACGATTGACGTGTCACGTAATTCATTTTAGTACGATTGCCGATACGAGCACGGATGTGACGATTTGAGTCCAATTCTTGACATATGAAATCTTGTAAGCCTTTAGTTTGAGGTATAATATATATTAAGCACTTTTATATAAAACATCACGAGGAGCATTTTTGTAGAACATTTTCGGCCGCTACATCGCTGCTGGAAGGGAGTTTTTACGCCTTATTTAAGAAAGGGACCAGCGTTGCCAGAAGCTTTTCGAAGAAAATCATCATATGACGAAATAAAAATCATATTTTGATATAAAAAATCATCACAAATTCGTATTCCTAAGTTGAACAATGAGACGTTTATAGCAAACTAAAATAAAAACGAGTTCTTTAATATGATATGATTTCCCTCACGTTATCTTCTAGAGAGAAGAGTTATTACATTTTTGGCAACAAATATTAAAGATATTCTTGCACATTTTAAAATTGTATGTAATAGTAAACATTTGTAAAAAGGTTTGAAAGTCAGGAGCAATCAGCGAAGCATATAAAATATCGCAATGACTGTAAGAACATATAAAAATGCGACAAAATAACTTCCACCGCGAAAAAAAAACTCAGAAAACTTAACTACATGCACTGGTATGCAAAAAAAAATATTTTTCGTGCCTTGAAATAAAAATCTGTGGAATATACAAACTTTAATCCACAAATCCGTGCTCAGTACATTTCCTATCACGTACAGATTTTTTAATTGGCATGACTGATATTTTCACTAGGTACATCAGTATATTTTACCATAACTCGAGAATGGTTTGTCCAAATTGAATAAATAATGCACCACAATATACAGAATAAAATTACCTTGAAGTCATTAATATTTATTTATTTTTATTTCCTACTGTTTCGGAGTTATTGAGAAATTAGTGGCGAAAAAATCGTGTTTCATGCAAAATGAATTTTTTTTCGTTTTGAAAAAGTCATGGAAAAAATTAAGAGGGAAGCTAACTATTTATTAGGAATATTATAAGCCAAAAACCTTTAAAATCGACAAACAAATGTCGATTTTATTCAAGATTAGGTAGCGAACTAATGCACATACACACACATAAATTGAAATTTTTTTCTGTTGTATGGAAATTATGATTTTTATAAATTGAGCTTCTTCACTTAATTGTGAATAAAATCAACATTTGCCCATCGAATTTTTTATGTCTAGTTAGCTGTCAGACGAATGATAAAAAATTTTATATGTTTGCAGTTTTAATTTTTTTATGAGTTTTTGAAAACAATAAAATTAATTTTTCCAAAAAAAATTTCGCCGGTAATTTCTGAATAACTCCGAAATAGTTGGAAATATAGAATATTAATATTTCTAACTTGAGGGAATTTTAATACGCATCTTTTGGTGGCTTATTTATTCTAATCGGATAGTCTGTTCTCGAGTTAGGGGGCTATTGGAAATATTAGTCATACCCATTTAAGGAATCTGTACATGATAGAAAAATACCAAAAACGGAGTTGAATTCGGGACATTAAACTTTGTATATCCCAAAAAATTTTTTGACATCCAACATGATTGACAGTGTTGTCATTCAAAACTATCTTTCAAAGCTGATGAATTTCCGACTGCCACTCAAGTTCGATACCCCGCTTTATACATTAAAATACCCTAAAACCGAAAAAGAACTAACCAAAATCGAAAACAGGGAAATATAGTTCGAAATTCAAAATACTTTATTAAGAGAAAGTTCAGCCAGTTAATACAATGCACTACCATAAACTTTTATGTTAAAGACTTTTATTTATTGATCCAAACAACTACAAAACGTAATGCATGATATCTTTTAATAACTCTTTATATAGCATCACAGAAAATGCAGAAAGCCCCTATAACATTTTAAAAGTTTTACAGTAGAAGCATAAAACTTATTTAAATGAAAAATATATTGACATTTGTTGCAAAATTTCACAATAAATATATAAATTTGTTGGGTCTTTTTTACTTATATTGTAAAATTTTGCAGTAGTTGTAAATATATTTTTCATTTAAACAAGATTCATTCTTCTCCTGTAAAACTTTTAAAATGTGAAATGGGGTCTTTTCATTTTCTGTGACGATATACATATGAAAAGTTCAAACAAATCATAATTTGCTAGAAAATAAATCATCATTTAAGGAAAGATATCATCAAATCATGTTCTGGTTTAAAAATCATCAAAAATATGATAAAATCATCATTCTGGCAACGCTGAAAGGGACAAATATTAGCATATCGTGAAGATTTAGAGGATTAAAATGTTTTATAAAAATGTCCCTCGTGGTATTTTATATAAAAATGCCCTACTGAATTTATACCTTAAACGTAAGACTTGCCAGATTTCCTATGACGGGTCAGTATAACTATGAGCAAAAGGGATGGGAAATTTAACTCATCCTTAAATGAATCCCAGATGTAAACCTTCAAAATTCCCAGACACGTACATATACATGTATTTTTTTGTGCAAATAAAAAAAAATATTTTGTTGTACAGTGATATTAGCATCATCTTTAAATCTTTTTAGATTAATGTAGTGAATAATGTCGCTATAAAACTCTCGCAGCTTGAGTGTTAAAAGTTAATATTATTTATTATAAATAATATGTTTTTATCTGCTAAATGTTTTCTTTTTTGCAATATTAACCCCACATCATTCTCGTCATCATGTCTGTTACATATGCAAGGATTTTTAAAAGCAAATTTAAGTTAATATTTTAACATGATTTTTTATAGGTATTTATTTATATGTCACGTCACTTTATGACACAACACTATTTACACAACATAAAAAGTAAATTATTGTAATATATTTTATACATGTGTTTTTTGTCCATCAAAGTTATCATAGTGAATCGTATGCATAAAGAACTATGAAATGAAGGCCACAAATCAAGCAAAACTAATCATTTCGAAAACGAACTTATTTATTTTCAATATTTTTAAAAATTAAGAATTATTGAGTATGTGTGAGGCCTGCCATACGCATGAAATAAAATTGACTGATTCTTACGATATCTAAACAAAAAATCAAACAAAATATCAATCATTTTAAAACACACAAAATCTCTAAAGGCCAATAATCTACCATGAAATAATACATATATTATATTCAAAATTCATCTTATATTGTGTATTGCGCATCCCAGCAAAATTAATGCTTAATAAGAAATAAAAATACATTGTTGTCATTTTTCTATTCCATGTATGAGAATTGTATATTATCTTGCCTTACACCAGCTATTTATAAAAACTTTAGCTACTGTAAGCTAAACAAAAAGATTGTATATCTTGATAACTTGTTTGCAAAAGCTCAAAAGTACGGCAATATTTGAGCGATCTCTTACAAGAAATTATTTAATATTTTATCCAAATTTAAATAATTTCCCTAAAATTATTTCTTGTAAGAACGTTTTCACTTTTCTGCTGGGATAATATGAGTCGCAAGGAAATTTTTGAGAAGAAAGTCAAAGAAATAAGATGCTTATATACTAGATTTTATTACTAAGTATAAAATTAATCCACCTCAAATCAACTAAGGAAAAGGATGAAATGGACATCAGCATTTTATATTTTAATGAAACTCGCGACCTGAATTTTTTTAATATAACAAAACTGAGGCATTTATTTATAGATATATGATGCTATTAAAATTTAAAAAATAAGTCTATTTAAGTTGACTTTTCTCACATAATTACAAATATCTCAAGAAATGTTTGAGTTGTAGAGGTCAGTAATATATCGTTTGATAGGTAATAGGAGCCTCTTCGTAATGATGCGATTAAAAATTTTCTCGGACCACATTCAAAATTTAAAAAAAATTTATATGTTCGAAAAATTAATATCTTACGAAAGGTAAATTTTCAAAAATATATATGTTTTTGTTCGCTTTTATATTTATATTAGAGTGGTTGTAAAAAATTAAAATTAGGATCTCTGCAAATCTTAAACCAAAATCGATGGATATTTATAAAAAACTATGCTAAAAAATTTGCTGGTCAATCAGTTAAGATTAAGACATGTCGGACTTCCATCAAAGTTTGAGCAAATGCACTTTTTCTTTTTTATGTCTCATAACTTAATAAATATAGTGATAAAACATTTTTTTTTTTGCTCCTAAAAAGTTCTCTGTGAAGTTTTTAGTAGATTTTGCCTTATTTATCTAAATCGCATATTAAAAAAAAAAAAAACACCAATATCCCATAAATTTACTAATTTCGGTAAACTTTTTCGTTCTCTAAAACTTACTGCCTGTTCCACTAAATGCGTACGACAGTACCTGTCATATAAATATATTGAAAACAAAAATAAAAAATAAAAAATTAGAATTTGTTTTCAATATATTTATGAGAAAGAAGCTGTCGTACGCATTTAGTGGAACAGGCAGTTAAAGTTGCTTACTTACCCAGCAAAAATTTTGCTAACTCGTAGGCAAAAAAGTATATGAAGATTTAAGTCGTAACTACTTACAATTTGACTCGATAATAGGGTATTCCCTCGAACAATGTTTACTCGATTAATCGAATAATTGAAGACAGATAATGTTTGATCAAAGAAAAATTTTAAATTTATTTGAATAATTTCGGTCGATTAATCGAATAATTCGACAAAAAAATTTTATGTAAATTTTATTTTTTCCGAAAGCGCTTTTGCAGATTTCTTAATACAAATTGAAAAGAAAAATATTAAATTAATAGAATTTGTCATTCAATTCAATCGTTATTTCATACTAGTAGACCTCATGATCAAAGAATTAAGTAAATTATACAGTAATAGGGAGGAAGAACAAACTTCAAATATCTTGTACAAAAATTCGGGAATGTTTTCATCAAGCAATAACTATTTGAAATAAAGAAGAGATTTCGAGAGCAATTAATTAATTAGATTTTTCGTATTAAAATACACCCAAAAAATTACTTGTCGTATAAAATATTACTTTATACAGAAAAAAATTGATCCGATAAATTTGAAATGATTTTTAATTCGCTGCTATCAATTTCTCCAGAGTCAAGGATTAGTGTAAGAGTATTCTTAATAATGTGAGAAATATCATTCTATGAAAGACAGAAAAAACATAATTTTTTTAGAGCTAAATGTATTGATTTTGTTTGATTATTTAATGAATTATCTTGTAAAAAGTGTGACGAAACTATACGACCTGTTCTGTTTTCCATGCCGAATGAAAATGTTCGGAATAGTAAAAGCATTGTTGTTTCAAGTTAACATTTTTATTTCGCTTTGAATACAGCATATGATCAAATATTATTAAATATTTTCTGATGCAAAATTTTCTCCTAGAGAATCATTTGAATAGTGAATTATTAATAAAAAAAAGCATTTTAAATTATCAAACTTTGACCTAATTTATCTAAAGATATTGTTTTTCCTTTTATTTTTATTATTAAACTTGATTTGTTTTATTTTTGCCAGTAAAAATTATAAAAAACCGAGTAAATTCAAATACATTCCGATTAACTCGAATAATTTTTAGCAGTAAAACCTACTCGAATAACTCGAACGAAATAAAAGTTTTACTCGATTGTTCGAGTAAGTTAAAAATCTCAATTTCGATTGTTTGATTAATCGAGCAATTGAAAAGTCGATTAAAATGAATACCCTACGCGATAACTATTTATTTTTATTTACGAAGTCCAAAAACTAAAGGGTACCCCTTACAAATTTATTTGCATTGTCACAGCAATTAACTAGTTATTATTTGGCTTACATGAAGCTAAAAAATAAGTAGTCAAATAAATAAATTAAAATAACAAAATTTATACACATTATGTTTTAAATGACTATTATAATTATTTGACCTTTTTATTAGTTTGTTAATAGATAATTATTGAGCTTAAGGTCCTATTTATAAAGTAACATTTAACAAAAGAACTTTATTCAATATTTCGCTGTCACAATGGACAGCTTCTTCAGGAATGGCTAACAATTATTTGTAGAGTTTTTTAAATAACAATACAAAGTTTTTGTTTAACAAAATTTGAATGAAAACAAAATTGTCAACAATGAAAAAATATAATTAAACATAAAACAAAAATTGCTTTAATCTATTACAATATCGTAAAAATAGTTAACTTCCTGTACTATTCTTATAAACTAAATGTTTGTAATTTTGAGCTACATTATCCGTATCAGTTTTAAAATTAATTCTTTGTTCTATTGGTGTGTTAAGTTCGTTTTCAATTTAATCTTTCGATTAAATTATTTTTATTTAAGAAAGAAAGAAATTCTAAAGCATGTAAATATTGAACATTCAAAGAAATATTTGGGCTATACGGAAGGTTGAACTGACATCAGATGTTTCGAGACCACCACAGTCTTCTTATCAGAGCTCTTGTCCGCCTAGACGATGCTGCCAGCGAAGGCAGCAGCAACCAACGAGTGAAAATCCTATTACTTTGTGCCAATTAAGAGATGAGCCGCACAGGAAAAATTATCATATCTTTTGATTTTATCACGCATGTGTTTGAATTTGTTTTTAAATTTTATTATATTTTTGTATGATTTTTAAATATTCCAATAGAAAATTTTAAAAGAAAAAAAATGCGATTTTTTTCTTATTCAATATTTACGAATTTTAGTTTTTAATTTTACGAATTTCGTAAAAAAAATATTTGAATTTATGAATTTAGTAATAGAATTCGAATTATAGTTTTTTCTATGCGCCATCTGGAGACTATCTTTGGAAACAAAGGAATATGGAATATCATCGATATTTTCAAATGCTGGGATTTTTTGAATGTTTACTATTGCCCAAATTTCCGACGATAGTCTCGAGATGGCGACTCATCTGTTAATTGGTACAAAGTAATGGGACTTTCGCTCGTTGATTGTTGCTGCTTTCGCTGGCAGTGTTGTTTTTTTAAGGTGGAAAAGAGCTCTGAGGAGAAGACGTGGTGGTCTCGAAACTTGTGATATCAGCTAAACTTTCCGTACAGCCAAATTTTTCTTTGGTTGTTCAATATTTATATGCTTTAGAATTTCTTTCTAAAATAAAAATAGTTTAAACGAAAGATTAAATTGAAAACGAACTTAAGCCAAACTAATTTAAAAGCTTTGGATAAAAAATTATAATTTTATTATTTAAAAAAAAATTTGATGTGTGAAATAAGAGAAGCAAATGCAAATATTCTAAAACCGCTTCAAATTTAATCTCTTTTTTGGAAAAATTCATACTTTCTTAATTTGGATAATCAGCAGCATGCATTACGGACACGATATTTTGTATGAAGAGATTATAAACAGTATTTTTGTTTTTTGTTTTTAACACATAACGTAGAGTCTTACACAAAAAAAACTTATCTACATTTATATGTAATATATGCTAAAGCAGCTTTCATTGTAAAATTTGTGTATCTTTTTTCTGAAATATTTTACTATACTTTCAACCGACAAGAAAATAGTATTTGAAATGAGAATCAGTTATAATACTGTAATTTATGTTAAAAATTGCTCATGAGTATATCTACATATTATTAAGCACAACGCATTAGAATCTAATGATTAATTATTCAATGGCGACCCTTAATATACGACTTCAAAGATACGGTTAATACATGCATTGACGAAAAGAAATATACATATAATCACACTTAGATGCAAGTAAATCAAAAGTTTCTTTCGATAAAAATGTTTAAGTAAACAATAATAGTAACCAATATGGTTTGCATATCTATTAATATTGTAAAACTTTAGTTCACAGTATTGTTAAACTTCTTATAAATATTTTTAGACAAACATTTTATTATAGCAGATTTTGTTTCATATAAAAAAACTTATTCAAATGTTAACAATTCTTAAATATTTGTTTAGTTGCAAGAGAGACGAAGAAATAAAATGAAAATAAAAAGAAATTTTCCCGCAAGAGAAAAAATATTGTAATAAAAGAAATACTTAAAAATCAAAAGGATCCTTAATGATAGAATGAAAAAAAATCCTTACAAAAAGTTGTTGAGGAGAGTTGAAGAATTGCAAATATTTTACGAAAAATATTGTTTAGCAAATGTTAATGGTACTTGTAAATTTTATTTCATGTAAACTTGTATTTTTTTTCGCTTAGTCGTTTGTTTGTTAGTTTTTTTATTTGAAGATGTTGTGTAATATAACATTTTTGGTAAATATGAATCTTTTCTCATCATGAAGAAAATTAAAATTTAATTTTGTATTAACAGATTTAAAACAACTAGAAGAAGTATGTATATCAATAATTTTTTGTGTCTTCTTTTTAAACTCCTCCATCTAAGTGAATTGAAAAGTCTATTCCTTTCTGTTAAGCTTTAGAACATTCTTTGAGACTGTCTTTTTTTTCATCTCTTTAATACATTATTTCTTCTTTTATTAATTAAAACTTAAGCTATAAGGCCCATTGAGAAAATTACTTTTTTTTCTAAACAACCAACTATTGATTCTATTCTCATTCACTTGCTTTCATTCTTGGCAACAAAACCCAAAAGCATCAATTCTATACTTGTTCAATTTTATCTATTCCCAAATAAATTTTAGTAGTTTCAAAGGCAGCAAATAATCTTTACTTAAGTGCAACATAAAGTTTCATTGTTGTAGCTGTTGGAAAATTTATTTTTGTCCTGCAACACAAAACATTAAATATTAAATACGTAACTATACTCAGACACTTTTATGTCAATTTATTTTTATGGTCAAATGGGCATAAAAACTGAATGAGCAGCACTTTAAAATGTGCAAAAATCATTGAACTACTCATACACACTATCACACAAACACATAAACAATTAATTTTTAGAACAGAAGCTTGCTGGAGTGGTAAAAGTGTTAATAAAGGAATTTCATAAAAATTTTCTGTTCGATTGATTCGAGTTTTTATTCTTTGTTGTTGAGTGTGCTAATGAACAATAAAAATTGCAGTTTGTTAATTATTGTTTGATATTATTTAAGCGAAGTGATAATCGTTGCTTAGTTTTGAAATATTTTTATGATGTTTGAAATATATAAAGGCGTTTTTTAACTGCCGTATTCATAGAAAAACTAAAATAAATTTGCAATGTATGCAATGTGGCAGTTTTTTCTAAAAACTTATTTCAAATCTGTTTTATTTTTTTTATAAAAACGGCACACTACCACAAAATAATTGTAATAAAGCTGTATCTTTATAACTCGCAGTCCGATCACAAATCAATGTATGTACAAATCTTGAGGGAGACATAATATTTATGAAAATAAAATCATTGACCGCCATGTTCAAAGACACGGTGCACCAGAGTTCGGATTTGCGCACTCTGCTTTTGCTCATTACGCATATTTAACAAGCGTATTAAAAATTCTACATTTGGATTTTTAGCATTATATCGTTCTTCTTTACTTTTTTTATTCTTGAACCCATACATATACATATGTTGCCCCTAGACGGGTAAAATTTCCGGACCGCAACCGCAAATATGAACCACACTACCGATCGAAGTTCCGGTACAAAACGGAACCGGAAATATGAACTGCACTACCGACGCTATTTGCGGTCCAGACCTTAAACCGGAAGTGTGAACTGCACTACCGGCCAAACTTACGGTCCACACCGGAAATATGAACTGTACTTCCGAGCCAATTTCCGGTCCAGACCCTAAACCGGTAGTGTGAACTGCACTACTAACCCAACTTCCGGTTCACACCGGAACCAGAAATATGAACTGCACTACCGACCCAATCTCCGGTCAAGACAATAAACCAGATATATGAACAACACTACCGACCCAATTTCCGGTCAAGACCCCAAACCGGAATTGTGAACTGCACTACCGACCCAACTTCCAGTCAAGACCGGAACCGGAAACTACCGATCCAATTTCCGGTCCAGCTTCTAAGCCGGAAGTGCCATACGGTGATTGAAAAAACTACGATGTAATGTAATAACATCCATGGAAATAACGCCCCTTGCTTTTTTAAAAATGTTTACTACATTGAAATAAGCAGATACCACTATTTGAACATTTTAGAAAACTTCATAGCTGCCACAGAGCTACTCCTAGAAAGATAAAATGTAGGACCGACCCCAAATAAATTTTCCTTGCAAACATTTTCTCTAAACATACATATCCCCTACAGCCATTCCTTAAGTGGGCTTCCATACACAATATGCAATGGAGATTAGAAATATATAGAAGAAAAAATTCCATAACTGGCTAGGAGTCCTCTTAGGGACTCCCACTAGTTTTTGTTCCCCTCCATTATTTTCTATTCCCACCATTTTCTTTAAACATACTTGCCCTTATAACCACCCCTTAGGAGGCCTCCATACAAATAATGAGGTTTATTGAAAAGACAAGACATAGACAAGCCAAATGTATGACCAGCTCCTATTAGTTTTCTAGCGTCAGCATGTTTTTTGAAAACAACTACCCATTTCTTCATACCTTAAGGGTGGTCCCATATGAAATTTACAATACATACTAGAAATATATATAAAGAAGTCCCTTAACTGTTTAGGAGTCGACTCTACGGGTGTTAAATGTATGACTAAACTCCATTAGTTTTTCGTTTTAAACATTTTCTCAAAACATACTTATTCCTTATCTCGATCCCTTAGGTGACCACCGTACAAAAAAAAATTACTTTTTGTATGGGAGCCCCCTTAACGAATGGATATATTTATTAGGTAAGTTTGAAAAAAATGTTGGGAGAACAATTAAGTGGGGTTAGTCATACATTTTATTTGTGTAGGGTCATCCTAGGCGCTGCAGGCACTAAATTTAACAATTTCATTAAACCACCATATTTTTATGGGAGTCCCAAAGAGTAGGGATTTCATTTTGTTGGTTGATCCCGAAGTGCAATGTATATATGTATGTATTTACGTATATTTGATAACATTCTGTCTATATTCTGTCTATACACGAATATTTTTATGCAGATAACACGTAGTGTTTACTAACAAAGCAACGGGTTGTTAAATAGCATAATAAAAAATTATGAAAAACACTTTTAAGAAATTTTTTTTAATATTTTTTTTAAATAAGTGGCAGATGACAATTCAATCAGAGAACACGTTACTATAATTAACTCATTTTCGAGAAAAGTGCAGATAGCACTGTTTGAATATAAGTTTTCCATATATTAAATCATGCTAAACAGTTTTAATTATAAAATTTATTTGATTTTCAAATTTATTTCATTTTCAAATTTTGTTTATTTTATGAAACATTTTACTATACTTTCAACGGACACGGAAAAAGCATTTGAAACTGGAATCACCCACATATGTATGTATGTGTGGATACATGTATATATACATAAAACAGACATGCTGCTTAAAAGCTACTTATTTCAATAAGCTGAAATAAAAATTTTGTAACAAAACATTTTTTACATAAAAACAAAAATTTTCCTTCTTAATCTTTTTTATTAAAAATAATGTGTAAAATATTTGCAGCTATTTCAGGAAATTTATTTTAGTAATTTATTTTGGCAATTTTCGCTCTTTACACAAAGTTTTTACAACATTTAGGCAAACAGAGCGTCCCATATCACATCCCTTGATTGTCCTTTATATAAATAAAACAAAATTTTGCTAAAAAAAATTATGGGCAATTAATCATAAACACTCAAACCCATCACTCTAGCATACCTTGTAAAGTGTTGTTGATATACTTTAATTGATTCATTTAAGATTTATTATTGTTGTTGTAACTAAAAGCAGAAACATTTTTATATTTAAGACTGAAATAATGCTGGAAAAGCCGTAGGCATTTGAAAACAAATAATTTTTAATAAATTGTATGCTTTTGTGTGTGTGTGTGTGTTTATCTATGTATTGTTGTGCATTTTATGTATATGAAAATTAGTATTTATATTATAAAATGATGAATGATGTTTAAATGCTCTATTATAGTAAATCCGATGCCAGTTTCAACTCGGTGACATTATGACAGTTCAAAGGTAATTAATTACTTTGCTAGTCAACATTGTTGCGCACAATGTTAAATGCTTATGAGAGCAGATAATAATTTAATTATATTTATGATATTTAACTTTATACAATATTTGATAAAGTAGTAAAAAGTTTAAAAACATATACAGTGTGTTGTTGTTTTGACTAATTAAGTTTTAAAAATATTAACGCATTTTCAGAAATCATCACTAAGGGTTAACTTTGTTAAATACCTATATAAGTTATTCACAGTTGGTTACGACCATTTTGCACATAATTGTGGGCAAAGCTGTAACTAAATGCCAACTAACGAACACATTCAAGGAAGAGCTGATTGCGTTCATTTCTAGTGCGTCCAAAACACATATATACAAAAAAGGAAATAAACTAGAGATGTGTTTTTGGTCGAAAAATTTCATTGAATAACTTTATTTACGCAGGCCCTTATTTCAATTGATTTATATACCAAATATAACCAAAAAATTACTTTTTGAGAATTTGCATGAGCTTTTTACAGAACAAAAATTATTTTTTAATAGATACATAGGCTTTTTAGTTAATTACAGTATATTGTATACTTTTCAAAATATTATCGACATTTTAGTTTTTCTATATGCCAATATGCAGGGTTGCATTCCTTTTACCAACTAATATCATTTACTGCGCTAGTTATGAATTTTGAATAAAATCTATAACTATCTATGAACTATTTTTTTAGTTTCTGTCTTATGAGTTCTGACTTTGGCTATGATTTCTGAATATGCGCCATTGTTCTTATTATTAAGTCAATAGCGGGCATTTTTTCCAAAATTGCTTTGGGGAGTAGTGTAGTTTTCAGCAGAAATTATACTGACTGTACATGAATTTAATCTGTTTTATTTTAAATGCCTGAAAAAATAAGTCAATTTAGATGTAAGCTATGGGGCATTATTTTTGAACTGGACATACAAATTTTTTTCCCGAAATTCCTTGATATTTGGTATGACTACAGTTCTAGCAGTTGGAAATGTGTATGCAAATATTTTTTGTATGATGTTCACTTGTCGAGTTATAGGGTGCAAAAGTGTTGCCGTCAAAAAAAATGTTTATTATTGTTTCGAACTAGAAAAATATAAAACAAAAAAATTAAAATAAGTGATACTTGCAGAGAAAAAACATGATTGAGGCAAGCGTAATCGAAGAGCAACATACTATGATTGAATACATATATTGTTGCAGTCAAACCATACTATTTTGAAACTAAATTTGTTTTAAACATAATAATGTTGTCTAAGTTATCAATAACATTGTTATATAACCATGCATATGGTTCCACTTAACCATACATATGGTTCCATTAACCATACATTTGGTTTCATTAATCATACATATGGTTCCATTTAATCATGCATATAGTTCCATTTAACCATACATATTGTTCATTTAAACATACATATGATTCCAATTAACCATACATATGGTTCCATTTAACCATACATATGGTTCCATTTAACCATACATATGGTTGCATTTAACCATACATATGGTTCCATTTAACCATGCATATGGTTCCATTAACCATATGTATTAAGCTATTAACCATACATATGGTTCAATTAACCATACATATGGTTCCAATTAAGCACACATATGGTTCCAAGTAACCACAGTTGGGTTACATTAACCATACATATTAATCTATTAACCATACATATGGTTACATTTAACCATACATATGGTTCAAATTAGCCATACATGTGGTGCCATTAACCACACATATGGTTCCATTTAATTATCCATATGGTTCCATTAACCATACGTTTGGTGCTTTTAACCATATATATCAATCTCTTTTTAAAGTTGCAATTCAATGCGACAGTTATACAATACAACGATTGAAATGTGTAGAAAAAGTTCATGAAACTAAAGTAATGCCGTTTGCCTCCACGGAATCTGGAAGTACAATCATACATGATTATGTATATTATGTGTGGACAAAATCATTAAATTCCCAAAAGAAAAATTTCAAATATAACATTTTAATTATATGGAACTTACCTTTTTATTTTATTCATTAAATTTCTATATCTGTTTTTTTTTACAAAAAGCTAACACAAATGAAGCGACCGCTTTAAATTTAAATACAAAACTGATAGAAAAGCATACAACCAAAGTTAAAAACAAAAACTTTTTTAAAAACAAACAGCCATATCTGTTTTATAGCCATAGTTTCATTGAAAATAAACTGACTTAAGATAGTATGGTTCTTGTTGTATTTTACTTTTGTAGAATCATACTAATGTTGCATTTTTAAATAAACCATGATTGTAGTCAATACTTTTTTAACAATATACATTGTTAAATTCAACCATGTTACAATTTCTATAATGTGCCATGTTGCAATTTCTATAAACATGAGTTTGTTCCTCGTAAACTAATTAAGGTTAACAATTATTTAAAACAATAATAACTTATTTACTACAGCCATAAGCTATATTGGGAAACATGACCTTGCTAGCGCAACCATGCCACAACCATATCTTTTCTTTGCGTGTACTTATAGGAAATCGTCTGATATTAAAAAAAAATTTAATTAAAAAAAATTATTTTTCATGATCAAAACCGGAAATGACCATTTGAAATTAAAATTTTTCTGACTTCGACGCTTCTTCTTTTTTTTATTTGTTTACCAAAATTAGCCTAGGGTGTTCTAATTATACTGTAAAAGTTTGATAATGGGATCTGCATAAGTTTAAAAGTTATGCAAATTTCTTTCCATTAACCCCGTCTTTTGGTCATTGTTATAGATAATCGGTATAAGGTATCGTGTAAACCTTACGATTAATGTATTAGAAGTGTTTAGTACTTTTATGTACAACTACACGAGAAATATTTTCATGGAACATTTTATCCCTTTAGCGTTTCGCTGTATGGGTCTTATATGACCCCCTCTTAAAAAGCGAGATAGTGGGCTGAAATAACCTACAAAAAAATTTCGCATACAATTTTATTATAAGTCTTAGAAGTCTCAGGCATTTATTTACAAAAACTTGCGGGATTTATTTATGCGGTTGGAAATGCCAGCTTTGGAGCCTCCACTTTTGTCTAATATGCTTCGCAGGTAACAGAATGATTCTACTTCATCAAGCGATTGATTCCGAACGGTTAATGTTTGCTCATTATTTACGTTCATTCGCATTATTTTTGTTTTGCTGATGTCTTTTTTGAAGCCAACGTGTGATGCCGTTTCTTGGACTGGTGATAACTTAGATTGCATGTGTGCAAAGATGTGACTAAGTAGACAAATGTTATCAGCGTAGCCAAGGTCCTCCAGTCTGCCTTGGAGGCCCCAACTAGAACTATAGTTATGCCAAATATCAAGGAATTTCGGCAAAAAAAAAAGTTTTTTGGGTTGTCTGCTTCAAAAATAATGTCCCCTATATTTTTATATGTATGTGTATGTATATTACTTCACTAAAGCAAAATTGAAGACAGTATATACCAATGTATATGAAAAGTTGCAAATTTTCCTTTACTTCCTTTTAAACGAATGAAAAATATTTAAACTTCATTTGACTTTGATTGGAATTAATTCTCATGTGATAGAAAAAAGAATTCAAGCCTGAAATCATAAAAAAATTAATAAAAAATAACTTCTTCAAACATTTACATATTTCATACAAATAGATTAAAATCTTAAAAAAAGGAAAGATAAATAAATATCTTATATCTTTGTTTATATTGAGGAGAGGTAGTAAGTAATGTTGTTTATAAGAAGAAATAAATAACAATAAATTTAAAGAGAAACAAATATATTCAAATTTTTCATTAAGTTAATTTCTTCTTTGAAGACATAGAATGTTTACGTACTTCTATATAAATGGCTTAACTTTTAAATGCTTGGCCTGTTCTAGAACAGCTTTTCTGGATCTGGAAAATAAATATTTACATTTTTATTAAAAAATCTCAATAGGGACCCCCCATCCCCAGAAAAAGTAACTATTTAATTAAAACTGAAATCATAAATTTATTTTTTGAAAAGTTGTAGTTGTAAAGATAAACAAGTTCTATTTGATAACGCTTTTGGCAGAAAGTACTAGAAAACAATGTAGAAAAAAATGTCCATGTGGGTGCTACAAAATCAATAGTGTGTTAGTAAAAATGTTAATGATTTAGATAAAATGCAAAATAAAGCAGAAATTAACACACACCATTAAGCACAAATTTTACAAGCAGACAACACCCAAGTTCGTTATAAGAAGAATGAAGGTAGAAAGACTACAATATCAAAGACAATGGATGATTAGTTAATGGCTTTAATACCAACATAATTTTGTTTGAACCAGTAGCTATTCTGCCGTAATTTTTATAACGGCTTAACTTACCCGATCCTCTTTGTCTTAACTTATTTTTATGAGCCAGTCTAATAAATATATGCGTATATCCTGCAGCTAAATTTATATTAATTGTAACGACAGTAGTAACGCAACTAGTCAAAAAAGGACAAAAATAAAATTGAAATAAATAAATTATATTTGTACGTAATTATTATTCGAACTGAAAATGTGTATAAGCTGGAAGTTATTATTATTCGGCTTAAGTTCAATAATTGAATCAATGTAAATTCAAATTATTTTTAAGAGTGGAATTTTAGAATATCTAGCTAGTCTGATTAGATATTCTAATATTCCACTCTTAAAAATAATTTGAATTTACATTAATTCAATTATTGAACTTAAGCCGAATAACAATAACTTCCGACTTATACACATTTTCAGTTGAATAATAATAATTACGTTAATATATTAAAATTTGCGACGGCAAGCGCAAAAAGCTGCATACATGTGTGGTTTCTGCGGTCTAATTTAAAACTGAAAATCAGAACGCAACTTATAAGACATAAAGATAACCTGTTTAAAACATGTGGAGCGTTGATGTATGAAGGAAAAAAAGGCATCCAATGAATTTCGAATACCTCCGGAATGTTGCATCTAGCTAAATTATATACGAAAACTATTTTTTTTAATTTTTTGCGACATATCTTTTAGCCCTCTACCACGGCTGGAAGCTAGAGAAATTATATGCATTTTATTTTAATTTAATTCATTAGTATAGAAAAAAAATTTTGTAATTTTTTTCATTCTACACGTAAAAAACATCTTTGTGCTGAATGAAAAAAGTTCAAGATCGAGGAGATCTGATAAAATATATTTCCCATACATAATTATTTTATACAAAATTATTTTTAAAGCTGTTTTCGCTTAAGAGCTTATAGCTTTCTTATTTTTTATCAGAATTTAGCGATTGCATCCATCATGTGATCGTCACAAAATTATCTTTGAAATACAGCCCGAAAAAAAATATACTTAGAATATTTTTTCATCTTAATGGAGCAATTTAAAATGATAGTTTTTGGGAGAAGGTCTAAAAATATACTTTTTTAAATTTTAATTCCTGTAAGTCTATACATTTTTTATACGATCGGCACATTCAGTGTATTGAATGAAGAATAGAGAGATATCTATACAACAGTGTGCAATTTATTTTATTCAGATGAGCCGTTCTCGGAAGTTTTGCCAATAAACGGAAAAAGTATAAAAAAACCAAAAAAACTTGTTTTTCGCGAATATCGGGAAAACGCGAATTGAGAAAAAAATAAATGAATATCATTTTCGTGTTCAGCGACCTCAAATTATCTTAGAAAATATTTTTTTCTGCAAAATGTGACAAAGACTTAGAAGTTCGAAAATTTGCTTCATTATTTCATCTTAAGTTTGTCTGAAATCTGATCTTGTTTGTATAAAATAGTGGATATTTTGAGTGCAATGAGTTAAAACAGCTATAAAGAATATATAATGTTGCATCATATGATGTTTCACAAATTGATCAATTTGATCTGATATTCAAAATCTTGATGCTGCGGTAGAGGGCTAAATGTAGGTCCCAATATTTTTTTCATTATTTTTCCCATGTATCTAAATATAAAATTCAAACTTTTTTGCTATTCGAAATTGAAATTCGCAAAAAAGATCTGACGCTCCACCCTAATGTACACCTACAATAGCTTGATTTATCGTAGGCGCAGCTTACGTACAAGCAAAACCAAAAATAAAAATTTGGTTACATAGCTGATGTTTCATTAAAAGCGAACAAAGAACGCTGATGATGCCAGCGTAGCGGCTGTCCAAATTAGTAGTACTAATCCGTTTTGCTAGTCTGATTAGATATTCTAATATTCCACTCTTAAAAATAATTTGAATTTACATTAATTCAATTATTGAGCTTAAGCCGAATAATAATAACTTTCGACTTATAGTTATAAGTAAAATATGTTCAGGAACATAAAACAAATTTTTAGCTCTTAAAAAAAATAAGTAGAAACTGGTTCAGTGGGTAGAGCAGTTGCCTTGCAATATGAGGAATGTGTGTTCGTACCCCGGTTGAGCCAAAATTTTTTTTAAGAGTCACAGAACTATAAATAAATGAACTAGTGAGGGCCACAGTTAAAACTTGACTTTAGTTATAGTTAGGATTTTATCGGACGGATAAAAAGTTTTTCATTATTACAACTTTACTGTAACTTAAAAGTGAGCGATAAGATATAGGCTCTGGTATAGTCATACTTCGAAAGGGATAACTTTTATTTTACAGACAAGTTGTAATAATGAAAAATTGTTAAAAGTCTATTTATCGCTCACTTTTGCTAATGGTGCCTGTAACTAGCTTTTACTTTACTGTCGAGTTTTAATAATGGCCCTTAGCATATTAGTTTACAGCAACTAGTATTTCAATTAGGATATAACTGTATACAAATGAACTAGTTGGGCTCCTATGACAGCCTAATATTAAAATCTATAGTTCGATATACGAAATAAATTCAGTAAAATGCGATTTTGACTAGTACCACGAAGGATTCCGTACGAATACCATATACATGTACTTTTTAATTTTAAGGCGTTTTCTCTTCTAGAAAAAACGTAAAATTTTTTGCTTTTTAATAAAAACATCGCAAAAATTTACAATAATTTACAATAATTTCTAATAAATTCTCTTACTCGAAAAATTATTATTTTGCAAATTTTTATTGAAAAGATGCATAACGCAATATGTTTGTTTTGACAAGCCTCTTCTTTTTTGACGATTTTTTTAGTTTTGGCAATTTTTTCGCTTAAATGATTTTTTTTTGTTTAGTGCTCTTTTTCATTTTTGCGATTTTTTTCGTTTAAGTAATTTTTTTTAATTTGTGGGCTTTTGTAAGTTTTTACGTTTTTTTTTGTTTTGGCGTTTTTTTGTGCTTTTGTTGTTTTAGCGTTTTTGGTTTGTTTATGTGTTTTTTCTCGTTTAGGCGATATTTTTCGCTTTGTTTTAGTTTTGGCGTTTTTTTTTTTTGTTTTAAGGATTTTATTCGTTTTGGTGCTTTTTTTTCGTTTCAGTGCTTTTAACATTTTGGCGATGTTTTCATTTTGGTTATTTTTTAATTTTGGGTTCGTTTTACTTTGGACGTTTTTTTTATTTTGACCATTTTTTTTTCGTTTTATTGCTTTTTATTGTTTGCGCGCTTTTTTAGTTTTGACGATTTTAATTTTGATTTTTAAGTTTTGACTTTTTTCGCAATTTTTTCGGTTCAACGTTTTTTTCGTTTTAGCGTTTTTTTCATGTTGGCAATATTTTTTCGTTTAGTCTTTTTTATGTTTGAATGCTTTAGTTATGGTGCTTTTTTTGAGATTTTTGCGTTTTGGCGATTGTTTTCCGTTTTGTCTTACGTTTTGGCTTCAGACGAATTGTGGCGGACAAGATGAGCGATAATGTCTGATATTTTGTCCTGAATCCAACTTTGTTGGAGACAATATGAGCGACAATGTGTTATATATTGTCCTCAATCCAACTTTGTTGAGAGCAATATAAGCGACAGTGTCTAATGCTTTGTCTTCAGTAACATTGTACAGGACAAATTCAGCGAAAATGTCTTACATTTAGTCTTACGTTTAGTCTTCAATCAAACATATAAATATGTTGGCCTCTTGTTGTCAATATTTTAGGTGGTGCTGTAGCAAGGTGGTAAAAGCGAAAACTTATAGAAATGCAGCCTCAGTTCGAATCCGAGCTAAGGCAGTCAATAATTTAAATGAAACAGAAAAAACAAACAAGCAAAAATATTAATTAAAGTCCGTTTCCAAATTAAATAAGTGATAATCTCGCTATGTAATCATTAACGACAAGGTAAAGGACATTGTAGTCTACAAAACGATTGAAGACATAATAGGCGACATTTTTGCTTATGTAATCATTGACGATGAAATAGGCGACATTTTCGCTTATTTAATCATTGACGACAAGATAGGCGACATTGTCGCTAATGTAATCATATGTGAACGGCAATCTGAGCGACATTTTCACTCATGGAAACGTACACGATTTTCGTGACGTTTGTTAAAAAAAAAATCCTTGATGATTCATTATGGGTAGCCGACATTTATCGTCGATGATGTAACATTGTCGTGCACTCGTCATTGATGATGTCTTAAAGAAATGGCTAACTGGGACTTTACCATTTCTTTTGCTGGTATATGTATTAGTGTCGATTTCGAAATGAAAGAGTATTATAAACAAACAACTTTCATATACGTTCAAAGATGGAAAAATATAATCTTAAAAAGTAGGAGCATCAAAGGTGGCTCTAAGTCGTATATAAAAAAAAACTTTTCCTACCATTCACATTATAAGAAAAATAAGTGAGTGTGTGTGTTGCAAAGTACTTTGTTGCTTTTA
This sequence comes from Panzeria rudis, assembly GCA_956483635.1. Classification (NCBI taxonomy): domain Eukaryota; kingdom Metazoa; phylum Arthropoda; class Insecta; order Diptera; family Tachinidae; genus Panzeria; species Panzeria rudis. The sequence goes on along the minus strand of OY101447.1, from coordinate 24,437,531 downwards.
TAGTTGCTGTCTTAATTTTGTGTGATATTTATCTAACTTTGTTGGCGACAGCATCATTTGTCCTGACTGAAGAAAGACAAAAAAAAAAAAAAAAGAGTGCAAAGTAGCAAACAACAACAAAATCTCTTAAGCCAAGAAAGTGAAAGTTACTTGTCGTAAAGACAGCCCGACAGACTCTTTGACATCTTAGCATGATGATGAATATTTGTGTTTAAGAAATGTTAAAGATTAAATATTTCATAAACTTTTATATTTTTATTTATTTTGATTCTTGTTTATTTAAGGTTTCTTTGTTCTTTTTCTTTTTGCTCATCTTTTTTTTTTTTTGTGGAAACTAATTCTTTATGTAAATATTTTTGAAAATGTTTATCGGTTGTAACAATGATTTGATGTGTTTTAAAAGAAGATAAGTAGAGGGTTCAGATTTTAGGTAGACTATAATTTGTTGAATATTTATCAAATTTTAATTATTAATTTTAGAACTTCCTCTTTTCATATTTATATGTCGGTCAAAAGGTAGAAGAAATTCGAATTAAGCGTGTTTTAAAGATGAAGTGGGATAAATCTCATAAAAAAACAAACAAAAAACCGTGTTTGGAAGCTTTGCTGAAGCTATTTATATACATATCTAAAACGCTTAAAATCAAAAGGAGTTTTTGACATTATGACACTATGTGAAAAATAGGGGGAAGTTTAACTCCCCGTAAAATGAGGACTAAATGTAGGATTTTAAAACGTTAGAAATGTTTAATTTTGAAAAAGGGTTTTTTTCTAATACAGAGCAATTAAATAAATAATATACCAAAATTTAATTTTCACTGAAAAATTTCCGAGTTCTTAACTTTCCCTTGATGGATATTTAAAATTTAAAAATTTTTCCACCAATTTAAATATTCTAACATTTATTCTACTATCGCCCACACGGCATGTGTGTATTTTAGAATCCTTAAAACTTTAACAAATGCGCAAAAGTAAACTTATCACACTATTTTCTTTAACGCCATCTGGACTTACTCAATTTGTAGAAGAAAAGAATAATAAAAATTTTATAAAAGATAGTATTTACAAAAAAAAAAAAACACAACCTATATCACTGAGTATCTTAATTATGTCAATTGACCCACTCCAATGACAATGCCATGTAAAAGTTACCGGTCCCTTTCATATAAATTTCCAGAACTCGAGCGGGTTGCTAGTCCTTGGGAGCCAGCCCCGTGACGTGTCTTGTGAAAGGCTCGTTTCCCACTAGGGTATTAAAACTTCTTGTATTAAATACTCTCTGAGCGACAAATTCCCCAAATTATTATTGTAGAACACGTGTCATGTATGAACTTGTCGGCCATTTGTTCGAAAATGTCCTCACTGATGTGTTTGAGCTATCACCAACAGGTCATCAAAACTTTAACATTGTCATGCATCAATCCTGCAAGATATCTGAAAGACACGGCTGACATTGGTTGGACTTAAAAATTAACATTTTAGAGTTTAGATTTGATTACTTATTGGTAATTCAATTTTATTGAAGATACAATAAATAAAAATAAACGCAAAAAGAATCATGTTGTTTCAACGTGAAATGGCTTGATTCATCATGATTTTTCATGTTGCTTCAATATCTAATTTACGTTGTTTTAAGTTTAAATTACTGTGATTCAACATTATTCTACGTATTTTTTCAGTAACAAACTCATGCTGTTTCAGCTTTAAATATATTTGATTTAACATAATTCTTCGTATTATTTCAGCATAAAATTCATTTTAATAATAGCTGAATATTAAATCAACATGAAATATAGTTATTTCAAAAGAAAAAATGTTCTTTGAAGGTTATTGTAAAATCATTTTTATTTAACATGAAACTCCTATGAAGCCAAATCACCTAACAAAAATTCACTTACCAAATCACCAAAAAAATAATTCGAAGAAATTTTTAAAACTCATTACAACTCTACTAGAAAAAGTACTTATTTTTGGTCTTGAAGTCCAAAAAGGAAGTCCAAGACGAAGCCATCCAAAATGTGGATGTTTACATCAAACAAATAAGTACTTTTATTTTTACATAAAAATTCCTTAAAATAATATAGTATATGTATTGTTATTATAATACATATATCGTCTTAAGCAGTCGCGGATCCTTCTGAAGTTTTATTTTCCAAATTTAAGTGCATATAAATGCATACATATGTATATTTGTATGTATGCATAAACTTCCATGTATGTGTACGGAACAGGAAAATATTGCTTTTAGTACCGCGATAGAATCTTGCATTTTAGTTATCTTGGAAGGATAATGACCTTTTTAATTTCTTCTGGATCCGTGCCTTGCATTAACAACTATTAATTGAATTAATTGAAAAAAAAAATTGTTTTCTTTTAAAAAAATTTCTAGCAAATAAATTTTGTTTCAATTTATTTTTGCCATGTTTGAAGTTTTATATTTTCAATTTGGAAATAGAGTATAAATGTGAATAAGCCTACAAAATAATGAGTGTAGGAAGTTGTTCAAACTCAAATTATATGCTAAGTTTTTTTTCGACGATTTTAATATGACTTTTTTCTGTGTGCAGGCATATAGAATAGCTAACGCACAAAAAAAAATAATACAGATAACTGTAGGTGGAAGGTAAACTACATCAAGTCACATTTTGGAAATTTTACAGGAGACCGCAAAATAAAACAAGTTGAAACTCACAAATGCTTCTTAATATTAAAAATTTGACTTAAGCATAATATTTTATAATTATAACTAGAAGACATCCTCAATTTTGCGTGAAAATTTGCTTTATAAACCTTATTTAAATATTTGATAAGATGGTACAACAAAAATAACAAATAATCATAGAACCGACTAATTGTAGCATTTAAAATTTTTTCATCTGGAGTTATTTGTAAAAGAACCTAGAATAGTTACAGGGCATAGAAAATCTTTTAAGCCTTATGTTTAAGGTATAAGCTGTGTTCGCCACAAGAACTAATATTTCATATTATGAAATATTTTTGTGGAACATTTTAACTCTGTAACTCTTCGTGAAATTGACAGCTCTCCGTTGCCAGTTGCTATCAGTGTATCATTTTCAGCAACTGTCAACCCAACTGAGGCTCACTCAGTTGCCATCCATAGTCGGCCTATTAAATATTTGGCCAAAAATTGAGAAATATGCATTAAAAAAATGTTATTACTCTAAAAATATGCATTTATTGCCAAAATATGCAAACATATGCACTTAACACCAAAATCTGCAAAAATATGCAACTACAAATCGGAGCCAAACTACTTAAAATTTGATAATTCGCATAGATAATTAGTCAATACCTTTTTATCTATCACCACAAAAAACATGCATTTGCATGAAAGTCCGAGCCCTGATGATGATAAATGTGTTTTTTTACATTGGAACGAAAACTAAGTTGCTGTGGTGCTCCAAGATTGTCACTGATCTAGTCGCCTCGTATCAGAGGTTCCATTCTAAAACTGTTTAGCTATCATACTATGATAAAGTCGCATTATTGTAGGTGCAGGCTTGCCTGTGATGAGAGCTTGAATCAGTGATGTTATATGTAGGAAAAAATCCCTATTCGTAGGGATTTTTGTCTAAAAAAATGACCGTAGGGAAAAAAGGACAGATTTTTTCAAATCATTAAAATGTAGGGATTTTTAAAAATGCTAGTTTTTTTGTTATTTTATTACAGCATTTTTAGATTTTGGCCGATTTCAGCCCATTATAGCTTACAATTCTTGTAATTGCATGAACTATTCAATAAAATTATGAAACTATGGATTTGTTTTATTATTTGTGGTACATAATAGCTTCCGAAATGACAAAAATTAGTTAAAAAAGTTAAAATTTTGAGTTTGATCCATTATAACTCCGTAATTTTTTATCCGATCAAGGCCAATTAGCCAATATACGATGCATAATTTAGTAGATATATAACTCATTTTATTCAAAGAAGTCTTTGAGTCTGTGTGGCGCTTTAAAGAGGAGTGTGCATCGAAAAACACAAATGTACCGTCGTTATATGGACAATGGCCGAAAAGATTTTTCGTGTTTACACATCCTGATTAGTAATACCTATAAAAAATACATTAGCAAATTTTAAACTTTCCAAAAATAAAAGTTTCTAAAACAGTGCAATTCATATAAAAGTGTATATCTTTATATGTGATGATCCCGATAAAAAGGGAATTTGTCTTCCGTAGGTCGAAAGTTAGCTACATTTCCTAAAACTAGATAAAATTTTGAAAATAGTGCAATATTTTTACCTCGAAATTCTATAAATGTTTATAACAACTTTAAATAAATTTCATATGTATATCAATGGCTTAACATAAAAAGGCGTAGCTCGATTTTTTCGAAATCGCGTTCTTAACGTTTTCTAGTAGTCAACGTGTCATTACATCCTTTTTAAAGAACTAAGAAAGTTTCAGCTCAGTTTTTTCCTTCTCTTGTAAAATATCGAAAATTCGAGACAAGCTTTTTTCGTATTAAGCCATATACGTATTTGTACATTAAACACAAAGGAGCTTATTTGCATTCATATATTATCATTTAAAAGTTGTAGGGACTTTATTTAGTAACGATAGTTTTTTGGGAAAGTAGAGATTTTTTCGGGCTTCGTAAGGACTTTTCAAAAAAGTATATAACATCAATGGCATGAATGTAGGCACTTTTTTGAATATTTTCTATTATTGTTGGTACTGTGGGTGGTATGACTAATAAAAAAGCAACTATAAATCATACGCAACTGTATTAAAAGTGGAGAGTCAATTCAAATAGCAAAAAAAGTGCTTACATTCAAGCTGTCATAACAGGCAAAATTTTTTAAAAAAGAATATTTACTTTGCGTGGGCGTGGCAGTGACCACTTTTTTAATCATGATATAGTATTCAAACAGCAGCTTAATGTTTGTGCATGCACAATTCATAATTTTGTCCACCTGTGCTATCGTACCTCAATTTATAAAATTTTGTAATGTATTTGTCAAATTCAAGCTGTACTTCTTTTAAAAATAATTTTTAATTTGTATATTTTTCCATTTCTTAAGCAATTGCTATACAATTTTGTTTTATAATGATACATTTCATTTTAATAAAATTCTTCTAACATTGTATGTTTTATTCATAATAAAAAAAAAACTATATAAATATAAAGAAGATGAACTTGTAACTTGTACAACTTGCATTCTATTTTGTCATTCAGTATTTTTTTTATATATTTAGAAATGCATTTCATTTGTATATATTTTCTCGTAAAATGCAAGTAAAATACTATAACTAAAAGTAATAGAAATGCGTTGATGTAAAGACGTAGTTGTAGTTAGTATGAAAAATGTAACTAAAAAAATACATTTAATAGTCCTCTTACATGGCTTCTTAACATTTGTACAGCATTTCTTTGTACATATTTCATATATTTGTTTATAGTATTTTAAGTAATAAATTAAATTTGAAATTTAATTTTATTTACACATTTACTAGAACTATTTTTTTGTGGCACAAAATGTGTTTTCAAATTAAAAAGTTTAAGAACATTTTGTGAAGACAAGTAAATATTTGTAAGAGTACTACACATTTACTTCATATCTAAGTTGTTCATCTAAAAATTTTTGAGAAAAAAAAAATATTATTTCTGGGAAATAATTCCAGAAAATAGCAAAAATTGGATTTGTAGTATTTTCACTGTATTTCTTTATTCATTTTTTGCCAGGCGCTAATAACACTATGCTACAAAAGTCGAGAAAAAAATTTTTCAGGGGTTCTCATGCATCGATCCTATTTGATTGCAGCCCATAGAGAAAGAAAATATTTATGACTTGTCTAGATAACTTCGTAAAGCAATTTTATAACGGTAAATGTAGTGAATAGACGGGTTTCTTAAAGTTTGAGATTTAAACAGCCATAACTTCTGTGTTTCAAAACGGATATCTATGATTCCTGTCAAATTTGAAAGACGTAACTCTCATCTTTCAAATAAGATATGCTATGAGGAAAGCAGTTGTTAAATGGCTAAGTTATGATGGTTTAAGTATAAAAATACACATTTTACAACAAAGTTTTACATCCCGCCGTCTCTAATTTGCTTATGAGATACTAAACCACTATATGAATTAGCTATTGTAAAAAGCGACCTTAAAATTACTTTTCAAAATGTGTAATTACATTAAAATCGGTTAAAAAATAAATGAGTTGTGGTTTGATTCTAATTTAAAAATAGGGCAGTCACGCAAATCTATTTTCCATTTTGATATTATAAACAGGAAAAGATGCGGAATAAAATTGTCTGTATATCAACTCTTAACTAGTTTTTTTAAATTTTCAATTGTTTCGGAGTTATTCAGAAATCAACGGCGAAAAACTAGTTTTTTCATGCAATTACTTATTTATTTTCCGTTTTCTAAAGCTCATAATAAAATAAAGAGGGCTAAATTTTTCACATTTTTATCAATAATAAGAAAGCTGGGTGTATTTGGAATAAAATCAGCCATACATCATTAAAATCGCTCGACAAATGTCGATTTTATTAAAAATTAATTGAAGTAACTCAGTTGATAAAAATCACAATTTCCATATAACAGCCAAATTTGAATATGTGTGTGTGTGTATGTGTTTTGTGTGAATGTCGTATTTTTTGTCAATTGACTTACTTCACTTAATTTATAATCAAATCGACATTTGTCGAGAGATTTTAATGATTTATTGCCTATTTTATTTTAAATACACCCAGCTTTCATATTATTGATAAAAATGTAAAATCTTAGCCCTCTTTATTTTATTGTGAGCTTTTGAAAATGAAAAAAAATCTGTAATTGCATAAAAAAATTAGTTTTTCGTTGTTAATTTTTGAAATTTTGAAAATCTTTTGTACAGTTGACTTAAAGATAATTTCATTCCGCATGTTTTCCTGTTTATAATATTAAAATCGAATTATTTGTTCTCGAGTTATGATAAAATAGATTAGCGTTACTGCCCTATTTTTAAATAAGAAGCATAAAAGTTAAAACAGAAAACATACCATAACTTATTAGTTTCTTAACAAATTTTAACCTCATTACACATTTTTGAAAGCTTTTGTAATCTTGCTTTTCACAAAAGTTAATTTGTATAACGATTTAGTATCTCATAAGCAAATAAGAGCTGGTGGAAAGTAAAATTTTGTTGAAAAATGTGTATTTTTTTATACTTAAACCACCATAACTTAGCCATTTAATAACTGATTTAAAAAATTCATATCTTGTTTGAAAGATAACACACATATCTTTTAAATTTGAAAAATATCATAGAAATTCGTTTTGAAATAAAGAAGTTATGTCTGTTTAAATTTTAAACTTTAAGAAACCCGTTTTTTCACTACATTTGCCGCTATAAAATCACTTTACGAAGTCACCTAGAAAAACCATTGGTATATTCTTTCTCTATGGGATCCAACCAAACAGAATTGGGGGATGAGAACACCTGAATAATTTTACTGTAGCACAGTATAATTTTTTTGGAAATATTTAAGGACACATTAGGCCTCATAAGTGATTAGATGCCCATATTGATTACAGCTTTGCGATTTATGAAAACGCGCTCTAAAACTGATATTTACAATAAAAAAAGGCCTGTTTTGAAACGATTTGGTTAATTCAATAACGAAAATTAAAAAAAAAATTTTTGCAGTGATATGGCTTACCTTTGATATGGATTACCTTTCAAATAGTTTTACATACGGGGCAAGTATTATTGCAAAAAAAATTTTTAATTACAAAATAACTAACAGACTTTTTTCTTGAAAAAAAAAACAAGGAAAATCGACTTTTTTCAATATTTTAAATTAAGCTGCGTATAACTTTAGACTGAGTTACGATAAATAAAGTAAAATTTGGCCAGAATATTAAAACTTTTGTTATAAATCTACGAAAAATTAGTTTTTGCAAATCTGAAAAATTTTGATTTCCTCATTAGCAAAACAGTGGACCAATGTGGATAGAAAAGCTAAAATTTTAATTTTTCTTGTCGAATATCTTCTAAACTGTAAGAGGAAAATTATAAATATGGTAGACTGTTTTCCACATCTTGAATAGGAAAAACTGCTCAGAAAAACTCTTGTTTATCAGATCGAAAACATTGGCTTGGCATATGTTTTAATTTTTCATAAGCCCGAGGTGACGCACTTTGGGGTCTTTTAAGATATTTTTTTGCAGCTTTTTTATTTATTCTATCTTCAATAAAATTGAGATAACAATAAGTAATCAAATCTTGTATCATCAGCCAATGCACGAAAAACACATATGTTTCTGCGGTTGGTTTTTAGGTTGTCTTACGTTTCACGTGTTTGGCTGAGAGCAAGAGTGTCCCTCCTTCTCAACCGAATGTGGCCTCTAAAGTTAATGATGTTGCGGGCTAGGGGATTTGGGTGCAACTCAAGTGTTTTTTTACGTATCTTGTCACATGTTTTGAAAACACAATCTTAAGCATCGGGACATCTAGATATTTATGAACTCTCTTATTTCTAATATACCAGAGGACTGCTGTAATCCTACGAGGTATTTTAATTTTTTGACTTTGAATTTTCTCCACAAGTTACACCGAGGCAGTGGCCTATAGCTGCATACCGTAGGCTCATATTAGTTTTATAATAGAGTTGTACAAAAGAATTTTACTATCTATGCTTAGTGTGGAGTTTCTTCCATAAGCCTATTCATTTGAGCCGCTTTTAATTTCATTTGGATCACCTTTGCATTTATGTGGGACTTCCATGTTGGACGACGATCAAGGTGAACGCGAAATATTTTACTTCAGTATGTTGAGGTATAGTTTGGTTTTTGATTTGTATAGACGGCCGAGTTTCTCTGCACAATGTAAAAGTAATATCGTGTTATAACCGCCAAAAAAGCTTAAGCGCCATAAAGTAAATTTTACAGATAAAGTATTTTTTAGTTATTCTTGGTTTAAATCGAAGTAGAGCCCTTATATTGGCTATAATAGGATTGTAGTGGACTGTTATATGTTATGTTAATAGTTTTAATAAATTTCCTATACGACAACGCACGTTTGTCGGGGCTAAGATATTTCAAGACATGAAAAATCAATTAATTTTATCAAATTATTTTAAAACTAGTAATTATTGTCCTTTTCAAGCTGTTCTTTTACCGATTCATTGATATCCTTGCAGTATTTGACACTACTTTTGCTCTAGAAAAATATGTAAACAAATTAAAATTTTAAAGGGAAAATGCACTTAAGCTAAAATTTCTTTTGGTGTATTTCCGTAACGCTACATTTCAGGACTTTGACAGTTAGTCCGATTTATCGTAAATAATCGATTTTCGTCCAAAAACGATTTCGAAAAGCATGTCGCTTGAGCTTTTTTTGCGGTTACCACTTCTTTGTTATCACTTCTTGATGGCTTTTGTGAACACTTAGAAAAGCTGTATCATCAGCGAATGTTGATATGTGTCTGTTACTGCTCACTGGCAAGTCAGAGGCATATATGGGATATAATACAGGACCGAGGATGCTGCCTTAAGAAGATCCGGCTTCAATCGGGTGGGGAGGGCTTAGAAAATTACCTTCCTTAACAAAAAATTTTCGCGCACCTAAGTATCTTTCTAAAAGCTTCAGGATGTTCGAGGGTAGCTTTTGCTTTAGTTTATAAATTAAACCTCCGTGCCATACTTTATCAAATGCCTGGGACACATCAATGAAGAACAATATTTCTTTTACTCGAAAATTTTTCTAACCACGTTCAAGAGTCTATGTTTTTGTTCGATCGTGCTATGTTGTCCCCTAAAACCGAATTGGTTATCTGGCATGCATCCAGTACCATTCAGTCTGGGCGTTAGCCTACTCATAAGTAGCTTTTCAAATAATTTTGACATGTTAAAAAATAGGCTTATAGGCCTATAGGACATCACCTTCGTATGATCTTTGCCTGGCTTAGGTATCATAGTAATCAGCGAAACCTTCCGTTCAGCGGAATAGCATTTGAGGCGCAAACTACCATTAAAAATAAATAGCATTATGCTTTTAGCAGTATAAGGTAGCTCTAAGAGCATTTTATTGCTTATTTTATGAGCACCTGGAGCTTTGTTCAAGTTTAATCGCGCAATACAGTATTAAATCTCACGAATATTGAATCTCATGATAGAATGAGGTACAGCGAATACTGGTGGCAGCTCAATTGTAATATCAGACGCATTTGAAGTAAATACTTTCTGCAAGTGGATTACAAACAGAGTACATTTTTCAGCGTCAATTCTTGCCCAGTCTCCATTCGAAGCTAGCAATGGAGGCTTACATATCAGCGGCCTTTTGAGGCCTCTGGCTGCTTGACATAGTGAATAGTCTATTTGTGGTGTTGCATCGATCCCATTCAGAAATTTTTTTATAGAAGCGGTTTTTTGATATTCTAGTAGTGTTCTAAGCTATTTAGTACATTCCTTAAGCCTAGATTGTAACTGTGGGGATCTATAGCATTGCCATTCTCTACGAAATTTTCTTTTTTCGGATGAAAGCCGTTCTACATCTGCTGAATAGATTTTATTATATCTCACCTGAAGATTTGTAGTAGTAGCATTTAGAGTAGCTTTCTTAAGGTTTGCCTCAAACATTCTAATAGAGTCAACTATGTCAGCAGGCGCTTTTAATGGAATATTTTCTGTGCAATGAGAACTCAAATATTTTTTGTATTTCAACCAATTAATGCGTGTGGTTGTTTGTCATCGTTAAATTTCAAGCGGGCGATGAAGTTGTATGTGAATATATAGTGACAAATGTAGGTGGTGGTCTGGGGACAAATCTAAAGTAGCTTCAACTTAGACCATTCTGCTGGGCACATCCTTTATCACTCCAAAATCAATTACATCAGGTATTTTTGGCCATCTGTTGGCCATTAAGTTGGCTGTCCACTTGAAACAACATTCAAACGCATTTTAGAAATAGTGTCAAACAACAAGCGACCTTTAGGGGTGATTAGCCGCGATTCCCAGAAAGTAACATTAGCCTTGTAGTCACCGACGGCTAAGAAGCGTGGGCCTAGTGAATTAAAAAATGTACTATATCGACTTTCTGTTATAGAATAACTGGGTGGAGAGTTAAATGATGAGATCACCAGGTTTTGATGAAAATTTTCAATGCAGATGATCGCCCATTAAGTAGTGTTTTAATCACGATTTTATTAATATAGCCGAGCTCTACCTTGGGGGTCCTTTGTGACGTACAGAATATATCCGTTGATTTTCCCCTTTCAAAATGCTAACTTAAGCTCAGCAACATTTCCAAAAACCCATATAAATTTTAAATATAGATTTCAAAATTAAAATATAAACACAGCATCATCTTTTAAAATGCGAAATGTAGTTTTAGAAGAATCGGACAGCTCTTTGACAAACTACATATATATTCCCATTTTTACACCCTGTAGCTCACCATGTCTTTCAATAGGCTACTCCAAAGTTCAATATTCCTAAAATTTAAGTTATTCTCTATGATTTTCACATTAAACGTTTTGTAATCGGAGCGCAAGTTTCAAAGATACAGATTTATTAGCGCTGTTTTCCAATTAGAACCACTGTGCAGCCAGCATTTCACTAATTTAGTATTTCACAATACTCTCTCTCTCTCTCTATTTCTTTAATTAACCATAATGAAAACAAAAAAATTTTCAAATAATACTTTAATTAAATCAAATGAAACCCTTTTCCTTAATTCGGACTATGTTTATTTTGCAAATTTACTGATTTTTCTTATGACTCATCAATTCTGGAAAATGATAATTTTTTTTACTACAAATATTTGTTATATTTTATACACTCCTTTTCATTTAATGTATTTTATATTGTTTTTTTCCTTTTTTTTATCTTGTACTTACTTTCATGTGCGGACATGGCCAGAGTAAAACCGTTTTATTAAAATCACGCTCCAGAGCTTTAGCCAAGTGGCAATAACCAACGTTTAAATTTTTATCTTGCTTCTTTCCATATTTCCGTGGTTGTTCTTGCGAATCTTCTGTTGGACTGTTTCCATCTCGACCTTCTTTTGCCGCAAATGAAGAAGATGCTTGTGAAGAATATCTTTGATTTTGTAAATCCTCATAATTTTTATTTTCATTATATTTTATTTTTTCATTTTGATCCACATTCATGTCTTCATAGTCTTTGGAATGTTCTGCAAATTGTTTGTTTGTTGAGTATATTTTATGTGCTTTCGGTTGAGCTTGAGGTTGGTGTTGTGGTGGTTTCTTTAAGAAAACTCCTTCAACAAGGTCATCATCATCGAGATTAATGCCAGCATTTAAGGTTTTCACCAACGTTGTGTAATTGGGTTGCTCGAGTAGTCTGATGAACGTTGTTAAATCTGTAAAATGAAAAAAAAGTAAATAAATTAAAGGAAAAATGTAAATGAAGGAAAAAGTATATATTTTCAGCATATTTTGTAAAAATATACAAATTTGCGATAATTGTTTGGAAAAGGAGCAAAAAAAATTATGCAATATTTATTTCGGTTGTTAAGAAAATTTAAATAATAAGGGCTGTGCAAAAAAAGATAACTCTTTTTTTTAGTCAGAAAGAATTTGAAATATTTAAGTTATTTAATTTAATTCTATAAGCAATTAAATTTTTGCAATTTATCTAAGACTTGAAGTATTGATTTTTTTTCTTTTATATTTGCTTATAAGATTTTCAGTTAAAGTTTACTTTCTATTCTATACTTTGCATACTTTTACATTTTCCACCTGTCTTGTATATAAACTTTAATCTATTCTATTTTAAAAAATTCCATTTTATTTATGTAAACTAATCAATTTATTTTTGTGGATCTCAAGCAAATCCTTGATGAGTTATTATTTTTGTCATATATTTAATAAATAAAAATACGAATATATATATAACACTGCTTTACAAATTTAAAGTTTTGAAAAGTTTAAAGTTTCTAATGCATTTCTTTTAAGGATAATTAGGATTTGCTTAGCACGAGCAAAAAATCATTTCGGAAATTTTAACCATTTTGTGGCCATAATAAATTACAGGGAAACGGCTCTTAAGGCCCTTGAGATTTTTTACGACTTACTATCACGAAGAAAAATTTTTTGTCACTCACTAAATACAGACAAAATAACTGAAAACAGTTTAAGCATGCATAAAACTAACACACAAACCGCTTTGATTGTAGTTATTGATAAAATGCCTATCAGAAGAGAAAACAAAAAATAATAAGAGCTTGTGAGTGTTGGATTATTAATCAGATAGGGAAATTTCGACAAACTAAGTTGAGTCGCAATAAAAATTAATGTAAAAATGTACATGAAAAAGTCTTGTATTCTATTTCGCGACAAAAATTAGTTAAATAAGTGATGTGTCCTTGTAAAAAGCATCCACAATCATAAGTGGTAAAAGTGAACAAGAACGCTGATGAGACGGCGTAGCGACCTGTCAAAATTATTAGTACTGATCAGTTCTGCCAATCTGATTTCAATATTCCAACACTCCACTATTAATAAAATAATTTGAATTAATACTACATATACACCAGAGCGAAATCTAGTAGATTTCAATTGAAATCTATTTTCAAATCTATACCATTTACACCAAGCTTTTTTTCAATCTTTTTATATTTCACTATCAAACTACATAGAAAAATTAAGCTTCAAAACCAAAATAGCTAGAGGATAAACCTTATAGCAAATACCTAAACCTTATGCGGTTGATTTTTTAGGACAATATGAAAAAATCGGAGTTGTAGTTCCCTTACACAACAAGATTTTGACAAAATCCAGTAAGGAACTATATTTCATTTTGTATGGGAACTCTAATAAAATAAACTAGATTTTGCCCAAAATCTCGTTTGAACTAGATTTCATGCCGATGTAAATGCCCTATTACATTAATTGAAATATTGAACTAAAAAGCCGAAATAATAAAATTTCAGACTTATACCTATTTAGCTCAAAATATAATTACTTAAAAAAATAATTAATAAACATTAAAAAATCCCAGCATTGAGAATATCGATGATATTCCACGCTGGTAAGGCCGAAATGAAAAACCTTAAAATAGTTAAACATGCTAAGAAAAGACAGTTAGGCCCAAATTCAAAGTCATTAGTTAGCTAATGACAATAGTTTAGCCAATGATATTTTATTCACACTTCTTTGTTTACCATTAGTTAAACCGTCAAACGCCATTGGTTAACAATTAGTTAGATGCTTTCGCACATGGTGCAATAAGTATACAGGTGGCAGCATAACGTCAGCTGATTATATTTTGTTCTGGTAGTTTTGTACATAAGTAACGTCTAGCACGTGTATTTTTTTGACAAGCATTATCTAGTTTTTTGTCGTATTTATTGAACCTGCATACTTATTGCACCATGTTTTGGAAATTATTACGATCATATAGCATACTTTTAGGAGCGACAAGAAACATTTGCTACATTAGCTTTGTGTGCTTAAAAATTTTTAAATTGCCGCCGTAAGATGTGTAATATTCTTTGTTTCTTTATTTTTGCTTGTTTATTTATATTTGATAGGGTTACCATTCTTTACCCATATTAAAAATTTTAGTTAAACAATACACTGTAAATATGAAGTTTTAGTTAAACATTAGTTATCATTTTAGTTTACTAATAATTAGCTAATGACTGTAAATTTGGGCCTTAGTGAAGTTCCGAACATTTAGAAAAAGTTCATTCATAGGTGCGACTTGCCACAAGATGGCGACATTCTGTTAATTGAGTTTACTAAAAATAGTAGGACTTTCGCTACAGTGCTGTTGCCACAGGTAAAGGACTCTGACGAGTAGACTTTGTAGTCATGAAACAGCTGTCAGTTCAACTCTCCGTACATCCAAATTTTTCTTTTAATGTTCAATATTTACATGCTTTAGAATTTTTTTCTTAAATAAAAAATAATTTTATCGAAAGATTAAATTAAAAATGAGCTAATTAAATAACTTTGAATAAAAAATTTTGTTTTCAGTATTTCAAAAGAATAGTCTTCAAAAATTACTGCAGTTGTAATTCTAAATTGATTAAAGCATGCATGCCACGTCCAGTATTGGACGAAACTGGTAAATCTTTTTGCGAAATTCTTTTCCGCCCATTGAGTTTTTTATTTTCTTTACAAATTATATTAGATATATAATGTTATTAATCTGGCTTTTAATTGTTACCCGCCCGCTCAAAAATGTGCCCAAAAGAGCAGACTTTTTAAAAATAATAAAATTTTTAGAATAATTTTTTTACCTGCATGAAAATAGTACTAAACTTACTATTTCTTAGAAAATATAGCAGTCCTTTTAATTTTAATTTTAAAATGCTAATTTCCAATTTTTTGGGGCATAATTGTATACGTATGAGTTATACGATAGTACATACTATTATAACTGCAGGTAGTTTTGATCCGATCAAAACCAATTATCCACTATTCGACGCGTAATTTTGTAGCCTTTCAAACAATACATACATCACTTTAATTTGACGTTGTATGACGCTTTAAAGAGAAGTATACATCGAAAAATACAAATTTACCATTATCTGGATAGTGCCCGAAATGATTTTTTTATTCTGCTCGAGGTTAGCACATCCTAAAATACCATAAAATAATGCAGTATAAACTTTATACCTTTTTTCTGTAAAGCAGTGTAAATAAATTAATTGTGTTTTCTTAAAATGTTTTATTTATTTACTCTTCAAATACATTATTTAAGCATTTATTTAACTCTTCAAAAACTATTTGAGTTTTAAACAAAATAGAGAAATTGAAAAAATAGAAAAGTTTTACTTTTCTTTCATTTTATCTCATTTAAAGTTATTGTTTACATAGAAAAAACTTTTAGTAACAAACAGAAATAAGAAAACTTTTAACAAAGATACCAAAGAAATATATATTTATACCTCTTAAGCACTCTACTTTCTCAGTTTGGAGTTTTTTGCAAAGTACAGAAGAGGCTTTCTTTGGCACTCATATGAAACAACTGAAAATTGTAGCCAAAGGTCCCCACTATTCGATGATATAAGTCTCAGTTCGCAATTATATTTGTAAATTTTTTGACAAAACTTTGAAAATTGAACTTAAGGCAATTTCAAATCTTTCTCTGTCACTCATTTGGATAAAATAAAAATTGTAAACAACGATTCACGCTATTCGAGGATATAAGTCTCATTTCTCAATTGTATTTGTGAATTTTTTTACAAATCTTTGAAAATTGAGCTTAAGGCAAATTTTGGTGATCACTGAGGGATTTTGGCTATATAGAAATATTGGATATCTGCATTTGCCTCACATATTTTTTTTTGGAATTTAATATTTATAAGATATGCCGGTTTAATGTATCGTAGAAAAATTTGAAACATAACACGATTGCTATGTTTTTTGGTAAATATTAAAAAAATACAAGTTACAAATGAAGCTGAGTACAGTTTCCATGCAGGTAAATAAAATGCTTTAATTGTTAGAAAATCTGCTCTCATAGCGGGCGGCTAAAAAATAAAGGCCACACTAATTATATAAAATATATCTAATATAATTTGAAAAGAAAGAGAAGCTAAATCTTATTTCTTTTCTTCTTGGGTATTTAGTACATAAATTCCTATATAACTGCAAAATTTCATTCGAAAATATCAACAACCAAAGATTTTACAGCACTAAAGAAAAAGTTATACTTATACACAAAACACTAGTTTTTTCCGTTGTTCAAGTATTATGTGCACTTAAACGAAATATTAATAAGACGCATTATTGATGGTCAGGCCAAGTAAAGCTATTTCAGTGCGAGATTTTACTTACAATTCCATGAATTTTACACGCTTAACAGACATCAGATTTTAGCAATTTAAAATATTTTGAAAGACCTTTTGCAAAACATGATAAAAATGTTGTTATGCGGTGCTTTGTGCATATAATATTTTTCGTAGATTATTGATATTTTCGAATAAAAATTTTCAGTTATCTTAGAGTTTATGTACTAAATACCAAGAAGGAAAAAAATAAGATTTCCCGCTTATTTCTTATTTCTAGCCCGGCGCACATGATTTTTTGGGAAATTTTTAAAACATATTAGACCTCAAGTTTACTTTCTACCCTTATTGATTACAGCCTTGGGATTTAAGAAAACGCGCCTTAAAACTGATATTAACAATAATAGGTCAGTTTTGAAACGCTCTGGCTAATTCAATAACGAAAATTTTGAAAAAAAATTGCCTTATATTGAGTGATTCCACGTAAAACGGCCGGCCCTGTGCAATCTCCCAATTGATGGTTTTTAGAGAATGACAGTTACAGAAAAAAATACACTATTTAATATTTTTTGATCAATTTGAGGCATTTTTAAAAGATCATGCAAGAAACATTTTGCTCTCCCTCTTGGTATGTTTAATATTTATTGCAGATTTTCTTTTATTCTCTTTATCATTATTAATAAAAACCGTTATCTCTGAAAAGAATACACCTTTTTTAGCTTTTTATTGCGTTTAAAAAAATATTCAGCTAGAGTATTTATCTGTCTATAATAGAACGGATAGCAAATAATTTAATGTCTTATTTTCTTATGAGTTTATCTTTATATTATTTATATTAATTAAATCGATAAAAAAGTTTATTTCTTCAAATTTTTTAAATTTTCTTACTAGGTCACACCCGTCGGTCACACCAGTCCTATTTTAAAAATAGTTTTTTATAAGAAAAATAATTTTTTGTCAAACAGTAAATACATAATACAATTAAAAACACTTTGAACAGATATCTATACCAAAATTATTGTGTACTTTATAGTCAAAATTTTACAGAATTTATACTAAAAGTCATAATTCTTAAAAACTAAGATTTGTAAGGTCACACCCGTCACAGATTTCTGACGACCATTCTGAGCAGAAATCGTGTTCTATCAGTGTCTACTCGTTATTCAACTACTTTAAGCTTAAAGTCTTTGCGAGCCGCAACGTTTTTTTTAAGTAAACAATTTTACATTCTTGATTTATAACAAAAAAAAATGTGTGTAAAATGGTCACACCCGGCTAAATGGAAAAACTCACTATTATCTTTAAAATAGGTATAAATATAGGGTAAGTATTATTGCAAAACAATTTTTATAATTATGAAATTATGACGCAATCTTTTCTGCAAAAAAAAACGGAGAAAATCAACTTTTCCCAAAATTTTAAGTTAAACAGCGGATAAATTTTAAATGCGTGGTAGTTTTAAAAAAATTGTTTTCAGAATATTAAAAATTTTGTTATAAATCAACGACACATAAGTTTTTGCTAATTGGAGAAAATATGATTTCCCCATTAACAAAAGAGTGGACCAATGTTTGAAAAAAACTTAGAATTTTAATTTTTCTTTTCAAATATCTCCTTAACTGTAAACGAAAACATATAAATGTGGTTTATTTTTTCACCTCTTGGATAAACTCTTGTTTATCATAACGAAAATATTAGCTTGGCATATGTTTACCTGCTTCATATGCACGGGGTGACTCATGACTCGATTGGGTGTCTTGTGGCTCCCCCTCCTTTTAAGATATAAATTAGAAACTCCAAATTTAAGCTCAGCAATATCTTTTGTAATGTCTTATGAAATTTTATAAGGCGGATGTTTCGTTTAGAGACTGCAGATTTATTTTCATTTTTTCTTACAAAATCTTCCACTGTGCCTATCCAAATCTCGATTTTTTGCAAAATTAGGTAATTTCACTTTATTGTAAATGAAACTAATGTATATCAATAAATTTTCGTGAAATAACGTTGATTTTATTTGTGGTATATGTGGCTTTACAGTCAAGGAATTAAAATAGTAAAATTTATCAATTTTAGATTTTTCATAAATTTTTAACAAATAAAAAAATTTTGAATTCGTATAAAAAAATATATATTTTTCATCTTTACAGTCTGAATACTTCCCAAACCAAGGAGTATATAAAAAAAATAGTTCGAATGGCTTAAAGGTATTTTTATTTAAAGGTTTTTTAGAAGTTATTGTAATAAAACTAGCTTCGCTACCCCATTGTTGTGCAGATATAGGAAGATTAGTTAACTCATTTAAAAATAACCATAAAATTGGTTAGGTTTTTTTGGCGATCTTTTTAGTTTTGGCGAATTTTTGCGTTTTAGCGATTTTTCATTTTCGTTTTGACTTTTTTAATTCTGGAATTTTTTAGTTTTAGAGCTTTTTAAAATTTCAAGAGTTTACCTCTTATGGTTTTCAAGATACAGCAAACTGTTTAAACTACATAGTTAAAATTACATTAACTTTCATAACACCCTTTAATTTTTGTTGTGTTAAATATTCTACAGACTACACCAATTAACACTAAGTTGGAAAATTTCGAGAGTCTATATAAAAGTGTCTGTATATTACATTAGTATTTCAACATGTTTCATTGCTCGCTTTAGAACACCCTTTAATCTTTAGCCCGTAGTTCTTACGGCTCTCGAGAAAATTGCCTGTGACAGACAGAAAGACAGACAGATTAATTTACACTTTTGGTGTACAGCGCCCTAAAAAGAACCTTTTCCAAAAAGTAACTTTTCAAAAAGTAACCATTTTCAAAATAGTACCATTTTCAAAAGGTACCCTTTCCAAAAAACATTTTTAAAAAAGTACCATTTCTTAAAACTACATTTTCAAAAAGTAGGTTTTCGAAAAAGTACCTTTACTTTAAAATATAAAAGGTTAACAAAAAAAGTGCCAACATTATATTTTTACCCTTTTTCGGCCCCTAAATGTACAAATTTCAATAAAAGTACAAAACACCTATCCGCTCATTTTTCTATCTTATTATGACGCTTTTGGAATTTTATGTCTACCTTACTTAGATTCGGAGATATAAGAATACCGAGTTTATCCATTTTTACCATTTTTAATACCGTTAGAATTTAAGTTTTCAAAAATTCGTTCTTAGAGAATATATACAAACATATGCATTCAGTATGTGTATCAATGTGCGTAAAAAAATGTTGTATGGAAAAAAGTACCAAAAAGGGCTACCAATTTTACCCATTATATATACAAATTTGGAAAAACACAAAACAGTTTTTGAGGGCTTTTTAAGGAGAGAAGAATGAATTTCAAGTTTAGTTTCTAACTTTATTACTTTAGAAGATAAACTGTTAACAAAAAAGTACCAAAATTATATTTTCATCCATTTTCGGCCCCTGAATGTACAGATTTTAAAAAAGTTTCAGACACCTGTGCGCTCATGTTTCTATCTTATTATGATCCTTTTAGAATTTTATGTCTACCTTACTTAGATTCGAAGATATAAGGTTACCAATTTTACCCGTTTTTAACCCTTTTATTACATATTACAACAACAAAAATATGTGGTTAAATTAAAAAATTTTTCCTACTTATAAAACATTTTTGGGCATGTTGTAACATTTCCAAAAAACTTATAAAATCTATAAAATTTGTTGAGATCTAAGAAAGTTAATATTTAATTTTCACACTCAAGGTCATTCAATTTTGGCCGTTATTGTTCCGTTTGTACGTTTGCCGGATAGCTTTACCAACAATACGCTGCTAGCTAAAAACAAGTTTGTGTTTAATACCAAATACTAATTTTGGTGTAGCTATTAAAGTAGTCGCGATATATCTAATTGTAGTTAAAATTAGAAAAAAGCCATTTATATTCTAACTCCAGTTGAATTATAAATTATTCTTTTTAAAAAACTAAACGTTTCAAAGACTAAGAGAAACTAAATGTAATACATAAACTTTTTTTTCTAATTTAATATCTTCTTTTCCAAACAGGGGTGCATTACATGTTCAAAGAAAGGAATTGTTAGCAATGACTAACTTTGGGCGCATGGTAAAGTGATTGTTTTAAAAGTTCCAATAGAGTGGCAAAGTATAAAATCTTAGTTGTTTTTGAGATATTGTTGCTTTCGTTTAAAATTTTCTCCAAGAAAAGTTTAGCATCATGCAAGTCTTACTGCACACTTTTGTTTACGTCATGCTTTTATAAATTCTATTACATAATATTTATTCAGTATTTTATATAAGATTTTAGTTTACATTTTTACAGAGAAAATGTTTATAAGACTTTTATACAATACTTTGTGCAACACAATAAAAAGAATCTATATGAAAAATGGCAGCTTAAAGTAAAAATGAGGTGCACTAGGGCGTATGATTAATAAGTAAATAACACTATGCAACAATTTCGAACTTTTTCCAAATTAAGGGGCTCTGTAGAACGATCCTGGTAGAGGAGACAAAAAAAAATTGTACATGTGTCGGTAAATTTTAGAAAGTCACATCGGAATTTTGTTTTAGAGGGGCTTAAAGTTTGCCTCCTTTTGGCCTGATCGTGCAGCATATCGGTACATGAAACCATGTGATTTTTACATCATAGGTGTACGGTATATTCAGCAACTTTGTAGAAAATATTAAGGCACACATTTTTCTGGAACATTTTAAACCTCTAGCTCTTCGTTTTATGGGTATTTTTTTATATATATATTAAAAAAGGGGCAAAATAATCCCCTTCAGCGGCAATAAAGCGGAAAAAAATCTTCTAAAAAAATGTTCCTCGTGGTCTTGTACATAAAAAAGCTGAACACATCTTATACCTTAAACGTAAGACTTACAAGATTTTCTATGCTGAGTACGAATTGTGCATACGTGCGAAATTAACCCTTAAGCACATTTTCTATGATTTCTAGCGTCCTAGTTAACTCTAGAGCTTGGATCTCTTTGAAGACCTATAATAGAATTTTGTGGTGAATATTTTCGTAGAACATTTAAGCCACTTATACCGCCACTGAAGGGGATCTTTTTTCCCCATTTTTTCCGAAATATACAAAAAGACCCATAAAGCGAAGACTTAGAGGGTTAAAATGTTTCAGCTAAATTTTTCTCGTGGTGTTTTACATAAAATTGCTGAGCACATCTTTTACCTTAAACTTAAGACTTAAAAAATTTCCTATGCCGAGTACTACGTGTGAATAAGTTAACCCTTAAACATAGTTTAAGTTTTCAATGATTTCTGGTGTACAAGTTGAGTATGCTGTTTGGTTGTCTTTGAAGGTCTATAGTAAAACTTTATGCTCAACATTTTTGTAAAACATTTTATCTCCGCATTCCCCATTTTTAGGGATTTTTTTACGATTTGTTAGAAAAGAGCCAAAAATTACCCTTATGTAGGGGAGTCAGAGGGTTAATATGTTCCACAAAGATATTTGCCCTAATATTTTCTACAAATTTGCTGAACATACCCTACACCTGTACAGATGTAAAGAACACATATTTTCATGTACCGATATGCTGCACGATCAGGTCAAAAGGGGGAAACTTTAACCCCCACCACTAAATTAATCACCCCTATCGCGAATGAACGAAGACCAAACTCGCAAATTTTATGATTTGCTATCGTGAATATTCCCATAGAAATTTTTTGTGAATGCGTTCACAAACATAAAAAATATTGCATCGCGATTATTTACTCCCAACAACTATTTTACGAAATTAATTCACAAAAATTTTTATTGGGAACAAGAAGTACACATGTAAGTTGCTACATATTTGTTTTTAAATGTCCAACTTTATTAAACTTATTTTATTGAAGGAGTATTAATAAAGATCAAAGTACTTGCTTGGTGGAAGCCATGTCCGCGCAGCCAGAGTATGGTGAAATCTCTTTCTTTTCATCAAGAGATGGCCACACAATCCGCTGGGGGCACAAAACTTTTTCTAATGTCACTAAAACTTCTGCTACCGCTTCACTAAATGTAGATTGTGCTAAGCCGACATCGATTTGTCTGCCCACCCCTTTTTGGTAGCTGCCTTCCGCCAAAAATCTTAAGGTGCTAGCCAATTTCACTACGGTGGGTACCGCGAACATTTTACCTCTAGGAGGCAAGTTTTCTTCCAACACGTTCAGTAGGAATTGGAAAGCATCTTTGTTAATTCTATAATATTCCTGAAACCTGTCAAAAACATTTGATTTAGAGACAAACACATTTAAATCTTTAGGACTTTTACCTTGTCTCCGTTAACGATAGCGGATCTGATTCATCGCGTATATGTCTTCGCTGCATTCGTTCCGTGGATTGATATTCTTCTTCCAAAATCAGGAAACGCAAATAAACACTATTCATTTTAAATTAACACTTTTCTTCACAAAATTTACTTTTCTTTTATAAGCACGCAAACTATTTATAAATCAAAACAAACAATTCAAAATAGAAATTGTTACTCCCATAATATTCACAATAGACTTTTTACTCCCAAAAAATTCGCGATACCAATTTGTTTGGGATGGGAATACACGTTTACTCCCAAACAACTTATTCCCATAACATTCGCGATAGGGGTGAATATATTAATGTGATCTTGCAAAACGCCAACACACGTATATATTTTTTTTGGTCTCCTCTAAAAAAATCGGTTAGCAGAACCCCGTAGTTTTTTTCTTCGTGCTGTACAGTGTACTAAACTGACGTTTACTGAACTACTAATAGGGTAATTTAAATTCAATAAAAAATTTTGTGTTTTAGAAAATAAAAAGGAACATTAAATTATAAATTCTTTGGGAACTATTAGTGCGCCCCTAATACTTTTGTATTAGTTTAGGAAACTTGCTGTTAAAGTTATATTCAATAAAATACATAAACCAGAAACGCTTCAAGCATTTTCTTAAGAAATTAATTTTAATTTCAATATAAAGATAAAACACTTTAATTACTTTTTAATACATAAAATTGTTTATATTACAATATACTTTATGGGTTAAGAAAAAAAAATTCTTTACAAAATAATTAAAAAAGTTAAGCATTGAACGTTTTCGTTTTTTTTTTGTTCCGCTTCACTTTTTTTTCCAACAGTCAAGGTTATCATTTCATTTCTCTAAGCTATAATAAAAAGGCCATCATAATTTTAACAACAAATTTCTGGTTATATTACCTTTAGTTTTTAAGCTTTATTTTCAATTAAATTTTTATGAAAGAAAGAATAAACTAAACAAACAACAGCAACAAAGGAATGAACCTCAACAAACTTATATGGCATTTTGCCTACTATGTCAGTAAGTCAGTCCATGTAGTCTGGTAGTCAGTCATTCACGTGTTGAGCAAAAACTTTTAAAAAGTACAAAAAAATAAATTTTATTTTAAATGCACGTTTAAAAAAATAAGATTCCAACCATAATCGTCATCATCATCATAGTGGTAAGCATAATCAGATGAAATAAAATTACATGGTTCTTTTATATTCAGATCCTTTTTTCTTGTTAATAAAAACTGAAATATGTATAGCCTCTTGTTTAAAAAATGGTACATAGAATATTTAAATAAAAGTAACGCCAATTACTACTAGTCAACATATTTGTATGTCCTTGGTAAAAATTTTGATGTATTTTTAAAAATAAAATATAAAAAGTAAACCTGTAAGAAATTTATTATTTGACATAATGTCACAATTAAGTTATGAGTTTAGTCGAACTATATGGGTTTATATTCAAAGAAATTTTTAGTATTTTGGCTTGAGTTCGGTTTTAATTTTGGTCGAGTGGTCTAAGCGGTAAAGAACTCTGATGAGATTAGCGGGAGCTATCGAAACGTCAGTTCAACCCTCCGCGCAGTCAAAAATTTTCTGTGTCTACATGCTTCACATTTATCTCTAAATAAAAATATAATTTAATTGAAAAATGAAATTAAAACCAAACTCAAGCCAAAATAATTAAAATTTCTTTGGATATAATGTCATAATTTTATTTTAAATGGTGTTTAAGCATTGTCTATCTGCATTTCATTGGTGCTTTACCAAATCGTCAGTAAAACGATTTGAGAATTTACAAATGATATTCAAAAATAAGCATAATAGGCTTTGTCACTTTGAAACCAATGAAATGCATATAGACAATGCTTAAACATCACCAAAAAAAAATTCATTTATAAAAAGTAAATTTAAAACAAAAATTTTTATATATGTATTTAGTTGTATTTGAGTTAATCCATCTCAAATCAAATAAGAAAAAGGGTGGAATGGACCTCATATTCTCCGATTTTAATGAAGCTTGGTATGGACTTCTGCTAATACAATAAACAAAAATGCGGACAAAAATTGTCATATTCCTGGCTTGACTAGTTATGAAGATGTAACGTTATGAAAATAAAATAAATTTAGTAAAGTGCAACTTTGGCTCGCACACGACGGGTTCCGTACGTATATATGTATCCGTTTTCCTTTTTGCGTTTTTTTTTTCATTTTGGCAATTTTTTTGTTGTGCTTTTTTGTTTAATGTTGGTTTTCTATTTTTTAACTTTTTTCGATGCTTTGCCGATTTTTTTTTGGTTTTGGCGTTTTTTTCATTTTGGTAAGTTTTTCGTTTTTTTTTGCGATTTTTCTTTTTTCTGCAGTTTTTTTTTTTGTAGATTTTTTAAGTTTTTGGCTATATTTTGGTTGCGGTGTTTTTTTAAGGTTTGCTTTCGCTTTTTGACGATATTTTTACCTTTAGCGCTTTTTTAAATTTTGACGCTTTTTTCGACTTTGGGGTTTCTTCGGTTTTTTTTGGAGATTTTTTCGTTTAAGCGATTTTTTTGGTATTGTTACTTTTTTCGACTTTGGTGTTTCCTTGGTTTTTGAGATATTTTCGTTTCAGCGTTTTTTTTTGGTTTTGTCACTTTTTTCATATTGCCAGTATTTTCCGTTTTTGATGATTTTTTTGCGCTTTTTTTTGTTTTTGTGTTTTTTTTTCATATTGGTGTTTTACCATTTTTGACGATTTTTCTGTTTTTTTATGATATTTTTAGTTTTAGCGGTTTCTGTAGGCTTCAGTGATTTTTTTTCGTTTTGACAACTTTTTTCGGTTTTTTGTGTTTTTTAGGTTTTTGCGATCTTTTTAGTTTTGATTATTTTTTGCGTTTTAGCGATATTTTTAATTATGGTGCTTTTTTCTTTGAGCACTTTTTTCATATTGGCGATTTTTCGTTTTGACATTAGTTTTGGAATTTTTTTGTTTTAGCGTTTTTTAAAATTTCAAGATTTTACATCTTACGGTTTCCAAGATACAGCGAATTGTCTAAATTACATAGTCAAAATTACATTAACTGATAGAGCACCCTTTAAGTTTTATTGTTCAAAATATCAGTGTTAATTGGTTTAGTCTATTCTACAGACTACACCAATTAACACTAACTTTGAAAATTTTAAATGTCTATATATAAGTGTCTGTATACTACATTAGTATTTCAACATTTTTCGTTGCTCGCCTTTAGAACACCCTTTAATTTTTAGCTGTCATATACTTGTTGGTGTATCGGCAAAAGTTTTACATGTTTCAGGTCCGTAACTCTTACGGTTCTCGAGAAAACGGCCTGTGATAGACAGGCAGACAGATAGAAAGTTGGACAGATAGACGAACGAAAACAATAGGCTTCCTTTACACTTTTGGTGTAGGGAACCCTAAAGAATAAATCTTACATAATTACAAAATTTCAACGATAATGTTTGAGTTATAGAGCTCAAAAATATATCGGTTTAAAGGTATCAGGAAAAATGGTATTGAAATTTCAGAAAAAAATTAAACTGCAAGCAAGGCCTTCAAAACAAAAAAAGATTTTGAAAATCGGTGCGTAAATAGAGGAGTTATGCGATAATTATTAGGGGCGGGGACTTCCAGCCGATTTTCAAAAACAAATTATGGGACCAAGCTGCAAACAAAGCCTTCCAAACAAAAAAAATGATTTTGAAAATCGGTGCATAAATGGAGCAGTTTATAATGAATATTTGGGCGGGGGGGATATTCCCCCCCCCCCCCTCATAGATTTTGAAAAAAAATTTATGGGACTAGCCTGCAAGCAAAATCGGTTCCAAAATGACAGAGTTATTTGTGTACAAACATAAAAAAGTAAAAAGAACAGACACACGAATTGATAACCTCCTTCTTTTTTAAAGTCAGTTAAAAAAGTAGTAATAAGCATGGAACTTCTAAACTATTTAATGGATTTGTATAAAAAATTAGAATGGTTACAAAGGCAGAGCCAGGCTTTTAGGACCGTGTCTATTGAAGTCGTTAGCTGCACCAGGAGTGGAGCTACAAGGTGAAATTTAGCTGCTTTTGAACGTTTTGGGGCTTGTAACTTTCGAAAATATTCAGCGGTGTGTAAAATTGAAGGCGCGTTGAATTCTGCTAAGCTAAATAAAGCAAAAATGATTTAATAATTATTTTAGTATCTTTTACAGTTTAAGAGATATTTCACTTCGAAATTAAAATTTTAAATTTTTTGCCTCGATTTTTTGTTTGTTTTTTGGCTGTCACTTTTTTATTATGCATTTGATCTTTAATTGTAGTACATTATTAAAATGCTGATAAAATTCTAAGTAAACATACGGAATAAAGCTTTGAAATATCTTCAGCCAGTAAATCATAAAAAAGGTGTAAAATCAAAACTTTGAAATTTAACTAAAAAATCGGCAAGTTTTCTTCCTGAAATTTGAGTTTTTTACGAATTTTACCCTAGCAGATACATTTGTGAGCATGATGTCTTCATTTAAAACAAGAGCAATGCTAACTACTTCTCTAATGAAACCTTGTTCATGGATTTATAAGACACCATCCTCACCACCTAAACTCAAAAATAATTTTGAAAATTTATAATTTTTGACCACTGGCAAGAATGACCAAATATGTCTGCTAAATACATCTTTAGAACATGACCTTTCACCGTGTAAAAAATAAAAACACTTCTAACAAAATTTTTTCAAATTGATGATATATTAGTTATATTTCAAAGTTTTGATTTTAGACCATTTTTACCACTTAACGGCTCAAGATATTCCAAAGCTTTGTCTCGAGTGCTTACTTAGAATTTTATCAGCAAATTAATGCTGTACTACAGTTTAAAATCAGATCATGAATTAAAACAGTGACATCCAAGAAACCAAAAAAAAGAAAAAGTCGTGACTAAATATTTAAATTTTTGATTTCGAAGTGAAATTTCTCTTAAACAGTAAAAGATACAAAAATATATTTCGACACTTTTTTATTTATTTTGTCTAGCAAAATCTAACGCGCCTTAAATTTTACAAATTGGTCTATATTTACGAAAGTTACGAAAGTTACGCACAATGTTTTTCATACCCGAGGTAGCCAACTTTCAACCCCTTTGGCTCTAGCCTTGGTGCGACTAAAGACTTCAGAAGACATGGTTCTGAAAGCCTAGCTTCTCTTCTGTAACCGTTAAAATTTTTATACAAATGTATTAGATAGCTTAGAAGTTCCATACTTATTACCACTTTATTTCTTAATTTACACCACTGTGCAATGTCGATATCCCTGCAAACAACTGGAAGATAGTCCCTAGGGCAATATTTTAGCGATATCCCTAAATTGTTATGAGAAAATATAGACAGAAAAATATTTATATCAATAAATTTTATTTCAAAAAATTTATAATAACATTAAATCAAAAATGTTAAATTAAATGGATGATAGATAATAACTTCAAAATGGCTGGACCGAAAAATAAATTAGAAGATTTTAGATAAAGTCACCTTTCAAACAACAGCAATTAAAATCGATCTAGCCTATTGGGAGCTATGGTGCCACTAACGCAGACTCAAGAGGATACCGCTATAACCCTCGTCCAAGTCACCTTTCAAGCACAAAGAACTAAATCAAAATCGGTCCAGCCGTTTGAATAGACACACGAGTGAATAGATACACATACATAGATACACAGACACCAAATACACACTACAAACTTATAAGACCCCTTCTTATTGTTCGGGGTGTTAAAAAAGGGATAATCTCCACGAACATTAATTTTAAAAATGCAAAGTCTTCTTTT
The DNA here is from genome assembly GCA_956483635.1 of Panzeria rudis. NCBI lineage: Eukaryota > Metazoa > Arthropoda > Insecta > Diptera > Tachinidae > Panzeria > Panzeria rudis. The sequence continues at coordinate 24,408,763 of OY101447.1, read as the reverse complement.
TATCCTCCTAATGCTATTTTGGCGATATCTTCCTATTTTCTTATAAGTGGCTATCTGGCGATATTGCTAGTTTATCATCAAAAAGAATTGCTTTCTTATTGGAGTATTGTGTCTGTTTCTTCCCGAAGGAAGTATTTTCCGCAATGCGAAATCGATTACTGCCACAATAATATTTTTTATCCAGGCAATACGTTTGGCAATACATATGGTGTATTTCTGGGTTTGCTGAGTATATTAATTATAAAAATGTCTGCTAAACACATGCATGCATTTTTTTTAACAAATAAATATGTAAATTATACGAAAAAAGAAAAAAATATTAGAATAAATACAAATATCTATAAATATAAAAAAAATTAAAACTTACCATCATCTGGTATAAAATCAACACTGACATTGTTCAAGTTCACTTGGAAAAATTCCACAAAATATTGAAACCCCTGTTGCACATGCATTATATTGAGCAGACGAGAAGGCATTAAAATACCCACACGTTTTCTTGTTACTGAAGCTGGCATTGATGAAGATGAGGATGCTGGTTGTGATGACGACAACCAAGAAGAAGAAAATAATGGAGATGTTGCTGACTTTGCTATTTTAGGAAGTATTTGTTGTTGCTGTTGTCTAAATGTATACTGGTTTAAATTGTATGATGATTGTTGTTGCTGATTATTTTGTGGTTTAAGGGGAAGTAATAAAGGCGCTGAAGATACTGATGATGTTGTTAATTTTGTTAATTTAAGAGTAGCGTCGTCGTCTGCTGTTATAGATAATGCAGATGTTGCTGATGAGGACATTGATCGCCTTAGAGGTTGACGTTTCATACGCTTTTCTTGTTTCGATTTGTTTTGCAATAATAAAAAATCATTGTTTGTTTTAAAGCTCTTTTGTATATGATTTAAACGTGTCACATTCGTAGCTGATGAGTTTGGAAGTATATTTGACGTTTGCATTGATATATTTGTGTGACCGATAGTGGAGTCTTTGCCAATATTAACCACGACATGCTTTTTATCATCAACATCAACATCACCATCATCATCACCATTATTCTTCTTGTAGACAATATTATTGCCAACTTGTTGATGTTGATTTGTGTAAAGATTTGTTATTAATCCACTTATAGCATGCTCTTGCTGTTGCTGTTTAGCAAATAGTTGCCTTGTTGCTAAAGTCGTTTGGCTTTCATTTCCTTTTAAGATTATATATTCTATATTTTCTTTTGATTGACGTAATAAAGAGTTGAATGTTTTATTTATATGCTGATGTTGTTGCTGTTGCTGTTGCTTTTTCACCTTGATGTTTTGTTGTTGTATTATTGATTTATTTGTAAATTGTTGTTGTGTAACTATTTCAAATTTCCGCTCAATATCCTGTTCAGCATCAACGGTATTAGAAGAATTTGAAATGTCAACAACATGTGCAACAGTAGTTTCTAGATGTTGAGCAGGAGTATGAGGAGTAGTTGCAGTAGCAACAAGACTTTTAAAGGATTTAGTTACGTAGAAAAAGGCTGTCAACAGCAGAAACAATTTACCAAATTGACAGATTGTTAACTTCATTTAGATGCAGCTACAATTTATTTAATTCTGTATTCCATTTAGATGACTTTGTTTTTTTCTTTAACTTATTTTCTTATTATTGTTGCTGTTTCCTTTTTTAATAATAATTTTCAAAGTACATTGAAAGAACCGTGTTAGCGTCATTTCGTTTTTTGTTGAATTTATAATACTGCTGAAGTTTCAATTTAATATAAAACTTTTTATGTTCTTGTTGTTTTGTTAATTTTAACTGCATTTTAATTAGTTTCTTGTTCGTGCTTTTTACAAGCTTTCAATAATGTTGGAAATACAATTTGCAAAAATTTTATGAACAACTTTTAATTTTTTATGCTTTATGTTTCCCCATTTCAGCTGGCTAGGTCTGCAAAAGGAAAAGAAAAAAAATGCATTAAGAACTTATAAGCAGTAGATCTGTTTGTAACACTAGTTAACAAATTCTCTACTTTTCGGCATAACCTCAAAAAAGATATATTTTCTGAACTAATTTGGCGTCAGTGAGCACAAATATGGCATTCATTTACTTTTCTTAAGAAATCTTTTCGAAATATTTGCGAAAAACATGTTTTTCTGTAGTTGTTTTAGCACTGTTGCATATATGGGTCAATATACAGACTGGGTTGATCGGATTAAAATTAATAGAGCTACAGGTTTTAAGATTTGAAAAATTGGTGTTTTTTACGTTTTTTCAAAACTCACCACTTTTAGTCGCTCCAGTAAGGCAAAATAACGTTTTTAGAATTCATTTTAGATACACACACAGAAAAAAATATTCAATGTTTTTTTTTTAAATTAAATCATTAATTGCAAAAAATCAGGCTGTCAATTAATAACTTAATTGAAATAATTGTTTCTTTTTTATGTACACACATTTTCTATTACTGTGTAGATATATAAAAGTGTTCATATACACAAATGATAGCGAATGTGTACAACAACAAGAACTTCAACGAGCTGTTGTAGCAAAAGCATTAATGCTACATACATTTCGACCCCTTAGGGCCAAATGATCGTAAGCGACAAAAATTAAATATATCAGGAGAGGGGTTTTTTATGGTATTTAAACATGATTTATATTCATAAACTGTTATTTCAAAAGTTATCAAAAAATTGGACATTCTAATGATTTTGCTGTGGGTGGGCTCATAAAATTTTGATTTCAATAAAAAAATTAATTTTTTTAATAATGTCGCTTACGATCATTTGGCGCTAAGGGGTCGATATGTATGTGTATAATGGTTTAATAAGTATACAAGGTGGCCGCATAAAGCAAATATAAGGCGCCTATTTGGAACAAACACATTTATCCACCATTTCGTCCAATCCAATCCGAACATTTTTCCATTTTTTTAATAAATATTTTAATTGAACTTTTAATTATTAGTATTAAATATTTAATCAAAAATAATTTAATTAAATTTGGTATAAAAATGTAATTGATTTTAGCAGTTCATTTACTAGCGCAAAATTAATTATTTTTTTAATTGATACAACGAAATTTTTAATTGAAATCAATTTCTATATTTTCTGTGCATCTTTTCGTCCAATCCAAACCGAAAAATTTTTTTCCATTTTAGTATTAAATATTTAATCAAAAACAATTTAATTAAATTTGGTATAAAAATGTAATTGATTTTAGCAGTTCGTTTACTAACACAAAATTAATTAATTTTTTAATTGACCAATGAAATTTTTAATTGAAAAAAATTTTTATTTTTTTCTGTGCTTCTAAAAATAAAAAAATTTGTTCCAAATGTAGAAAGCGTAAAATTGGTAAAAATGTGCAAAAAGACTTTTTTGCGAATATCTACAAAACGCTTCTTAAGAAAAATAATTAAAGGCCAGATTTTGTGAATACAAACGCTTTTGGCGTTTTCAAATTTGTATGGAAAAACATTTTTTTGAAGCGTATTTGCGTTACTTTTCATACAAATTTTAAACGTTTAGAAAGGAGATTTATTTACAAAATCTGCCTATAAATTTCATATTCATGCTCCGCAGCCTTACATTAACATAAAATACTAATTTTTAATCTTAAATTTTAATCTTAATTTTTTTTGTTGCCTTGTGTAAGTAATCAGAAAAATCTGAAAATGGCACCTTTTTATCCAGGGTGACACTTCCACTGCAGCTAGATAGCTAAATTTTGGCAAGCAGATGGCATTGATGTCAAATTACATCACTATTATGACGGGTTTTCTATCAGCAATATCATATTGATGACAATTTGTCATTGAACTTATGTATGTCACGAAGTGATTTCCTTGACTACGGCACCTTTTATCCAGGGTGACACTTCACTGTAGCCAGAAAGCTAAAGTTTGTTAAGAAGACAGCATTGATGTCAAATTACATCAGCGTTATGACGGGTTTTCTACCAGCGACATCATATTGATACTAATTTGTCATTAAACTGATGTCACATATTGATTTCTCTGACTACGGCACCTTTTGGTCCAGGGTGACATTTCCACTATAGGTAGAGAGCTAACGTTTGCTAAGCAGATAGCATTGATGTCAAATTACATCACCGTTAGAATGGGTTTTCTACCAGCGACATCATATTGATGACAATTTATCATTAAACTTATGTCACGTAGTAATTTCTCTTCTGCATGGATAATAGATTTGTCATCATTGGTATTGATAACCAGCTGCTGTGAAGGTTGACATCGCAGTGATGAAAATTGTCATGGCGTCAAAAATAAAGGCACTTGACATAGCATTCATGTCAAATTACATCAGCATTATGACGGGTTTTCTATCAGTTCAGTCATGTGACCTATCTTGTGACAGGCCCATTTTTCATTAGAGTAGTTATCGCAGAAATATGAGGACTAGTTGAAAAGACGTGAACAAAAAGTCTGTATTTAATCCTAAATAAAAATGAAAAACTTTCTTAAGTCGACTTAAGTGGACTTAAGTGCTCATGTCAAAAGTCCACAGATATATTTTTCATTTATATTTTATTAAATGCTTCAAATTTCTTTAAGTATTTGAATAAAAGTTTCGTTTCATTCGAAGACGAAAAAATAAGGAGTTTATTTTAAATGAAATTTATTTGCTGGTGTTTGGGTTTGTAACTGTTCAAAATTGTGTTTGAAGTCTACTGACGATTTGGTAAAGCACCAATGAAATGTTGCATATAGACAATGCTTAAACACCAGCAAATAAATTTCATTTAAAATACAATAATGACAATATGTCGATTTATAACACAGCTCTACTGATAATGTCATCTGCATTTTAGAACGTCGACAATGTTTGGGCCTTATAAGGCTTTAAAATATAATGATCATTGGACGAAAATAATTTTTTTTGTCTTGCTTTTTTATTATTGATGCTTGATGGTGTTATGAAAGAGAATAAGCAATTGTTTTTAATATCTTTTGCCTTTTAATAGTTTCCGTTGTGCCTTTTGAATACATTAAGATTATTTTTTTAACACAATCATATACATAAAAGTACAAACAAAAATGGATTCTACACAGGAACGCTTACTTAACACTAGTGTATATGCGGCTTGTATTTGCATTTTTTATATGCACACATACTGTGTATTACACAGTAGTAGATAGTTTTTAAAGTAAATGTATTTTAACTAAAAAAATGTGTCCATTGGGGAAAGTGGATGAAGAAAATTAAAAAAAATATTATGTAAACAAGCCCATCGGACATTTGTGACAGCACGAACTCACAACAAATCTCAGTACTATTGTCATTGTTTTTTTAATCTTTGTTTTTTTACATTTTTTCACTTAATCAAACTGTGTATTGCTCATGTTGTACAACATGTACTGCAGCCACACAACGCACATTGGGTTGGATTACCTCCAAAGTGGCGCTAAACCGATTTCTTAGAATTAGGTTTTTTGACTAAAAATGGATATCGAGTAAAAATAGATAAAATTAAAGATCAATATCTGTTATACTTGTTATTGTAGGTCACACAGTTTTTCTGCAGTGTACGTTCAAAGTTGGTAAATTTTTCATATTTCGGGCAAAAAGTGGAAAAATGGAAATTATTTTTAAATAGAGTAGAAGCGAAAAACATGCTGAAAATTAAATATGTTAGCGTTTTCAATAAGAATTTCTCTAAAATGAAGTAATTGCAGGAAGTTTTTGAATTTTTTTTTTAATTCTGTAAAAAATATGGGTGACTTTTGAAGAGTGTTATTTGCTCATGGTACATACCCTACAGTGGGATATTTTAAGGTTAATGCAGGTTTCTCTGACATATATCAGATATGAATGATCGGAGGAAACTTTTTAAATTTTATGGATGTTGTAGCTTTTTCTGACATATATCAGATATCGGAAATGATCGCAGCAAATTTTTGAGAGTAATTTTTTTTTTAAATTCTGTAAAATAATATATGGATGTCTTTTAAGGGGGACTTATTCGCCCCTGGAACGTATGGCCACCATATAACCTATAGTAGGGTACTTGATATATGTTGTTGCTTCCTCTGACATATTTATGTTTATCAGATATTTGAAATGATCGGAGAAACTAAAAACAAATCCTTAAAACATTTTGTAAAAAATCTATGGAGGATTTGTGAGGGGAGTTATTTGCTCCTTGAACATATGCCCAGCAAATATTCTATGTAAGGCAATTCTGTGGCTAATTTAGATTGTTTTGACATAAAATTACAGAATTATTTATATATAAATTGCTTTATATGTGTTTTTTCCATATGCGTTCCACAAATTTCAAACTTGTGTTCCACAAAAAACTATCTATAACTTTCTGTGAATAGCTTCACTGCCATTTTTTTTTCCTTAATTAATTAAGGTATGAACATTAAAAAAATAAGTTCTAAAATTACTCCCTGAGCTAAGCGCCATTTTGAAGGAGATTCAACCCAATGTGCAGCCCCAGCAAAGGTGAGCCTGAGTTTGTTTTGCCTCTTTATACCAAGGTACGAGGATATGCCCTAAGCTACATAGCTTGTCATAAATATAAGAGAAATAACAAAAAATTAAGTTTGTTTAAATACTTCATTTATCATGATAAAAAATTGAGACTACTTTCCAAAATATTTTCGCTTTCTTTGCTTATGCACATGGTAGGATTAGTGCACGAGGAACAACCAGACTAAAATATTTAAAAGCTAATTTTAAGACCACTGTCGTTCGTTGTTTAAGATAATATAATAAACACCCCTTGTTGGAAAAATTAATATGTTTATATCGCAAAGTAAATACAAAACGTCACAACTGAAAAAATTCTAAAATCAAGTCTTTTTCAAAAAGTTGTTTTCCTATCCTCTCTTATTTATTATCAAATTTTTAGCTATAGCGGTTTTATTCTTATTAGCATGCTTGTATTTGCAAACCATCTTTAACTTTTTTTGAAAATTTCTCATTTTTGAGTTGTAACCATTTTGCATTTAGCGTGCAATACAAGAGGATTGTCGCAACTACAGTAGTGTATTTTTTATAATATTTATTTTTTCATTTAAACCAAGAATGCTGGCTACCACCTGACAGTCATGTTAATTTTTTATATCTTTTAGCTGTTGTGTTTTTTTTATAGTTTTCTCCATTTTTTTTTTGCCGAGAATTCTTTTGTATTTTCAATAAAAATTATACAAGGATAAAAATAAAACTACTGGCCCTTTAGGAATAAGCTTGCAGTTTTGGCATATTATCACCACAATTATTTTGCAATAAAAATACATGGAATTCAATATTGAAATGGGAGAAATTATTGCCTAACGCTTTCGGAGTTATTCACAAATTAGAATCGAAAAAATTGTTTATCATGCTAAACTAAAAAAAAAGAAATCTGTCTAAAAGCCAAAACAAAATTCAAAGCTCCAAAAATGTTAGCTTTAGTTATTCTTAAAGATAGATGTTTTACGAATAAAATAAGCTATATATCAGGAAAATCTATGGACAAATGTTGATGTTATTAGGAATTAAGTTAATACACCCAGATGCGTAAAAGGTGCTTTCAGTAATAATTATTATTTTTTTTTTTGTTACCAACAAATTAAAGGGGCAATTACCTTTAAAGTGTCTGGATGTACTTACTTAATTGCTGTTAAAACCAATAATTTTCCATAGATTTTTACAACATATGGCTTGTTTTGTTCGTAAGTCACACATCCTTAAGAAAAATAGTTAGGTTAGGTTAGGTTGTACAGGTTGCCAGTTTAAAGATTAAAGCCAGCCCACTTGAGGCCTTATAGGTCCCGTTATTTTACCTGAAACGGGAACGTGAAGATAAGTAAAACCCTCTTCTACGTTTTCCCATTGAGATCAGTGTTGAACCAACCCGACGATCGAATGAAAGAATTTATCCGTCTAATGTCGCAGTTTGATAAGGCTGCTAGATCCTAAAGCAGCGGGCTGCCCAGTGAAACCACCCTTTGCTCAGAGAGAACGGGGCATAGACAGAGGAGGTGCTCTACATTTTCTTCCTCCTCCTCATGATGACAACTTCTACAGAAGTAGATTCAATCTCCTAGCATGCGCACCAATAAAACAGTGTCCTGTAATTACCGCCACAAGTGTGCATATTTGCCTACGAGGGGTCCCCTCCAGGATTTCAGATCTACTACAATCGTATTGGGGGCATATGAACCTCGAAGTCGAGCAGGTGACCTCGTTTATCCATCTGGTCTGCGCGATCCCAAATAGTTCCTGCTGAATGTGAGATTTGCAGCAGTTTAGCGGTACGCCAACCATTTGATCCATGTCTCGAGTGTGCATTCGAGCCCCGGATTTGGTTAGTTCGTCCGCAGCAATATTTCCGGGCACATTGCTGTGCCCTGGGACCCAGAGTATCTCTAGGCTTGAACGTCTCACTATCTCGTTTAGAGACATCCGGCATTCATACACCAAGTTGGATGTCGTGTAAACACCTGATAGAGACTTGATAGCAGCTTTGCTGTCCGTACAAATTTGGATTTCCTCATTATATCTGTGGTCACAAGCCTTAACCGCCTAAGTCTGTTTTCCAAGGTTTTCAGTAGAGGAGCTTATAAAGTTTAAAACCCTCACAGCAAATCAGGAGTTCTTTTTTTGTTGTTTGTTTTTTTACAGATTCCAGGGAATCGTAAAGCGCAAAAAATAGTTCTTTAGCGTTGCAGTCAAGAGATAATAACGAAAAAGACACTTAGGCTCTTATGGCTTATTGAGTATAAAAAATTCTAAATGCTAAAGTTGAGATAGATTTCGGTGCCACAAGAAAAAAACTAACTTTTAGTGCACCTAAGTCAAATTAAGTCTTTATTTCATGTCAACATGTTGAGTTAAGTTCTTATTCCTTACTGATAATTCATAATTTGTCGACTTAGGTTATATTTTCACTTTGGATTCCTTGAACATAAAAAAATTTTCTAAGATATTTAATTTAAAAAAATCCTTTTATTTAATTTAAAAATAAAAGTTTTACAAGGATTTTTGTTTGTCGTAAGAGTTATGTGACATCAGTATATATTTTACAGATCAACAATATCCACTTACGTAACATACTCGTTCTTAAATGAAGATTGATTAAATCAAAAAAAAAACCTGAAAATACCAATAAACTAACTTTTATCCATTTAATTTTTTCCTTAGGACGTTCTTCCTGAAGCTTTTCTAATTCTATCTTCTTTAATGCTCTGTCAGACATTTGGCATATAATTTTTTACAAAAATTTTTAAAAATTAAATCTTTTAAATCAATGGTCTATCTCGACTTAGTGACTAATTTTTTAAAAATTTTCAATATTTATAGTTTGAAATAAAGACTAAAGTCTACTTAAACAACAATATTTTTTGAATTCAAATTTGGAATAAGAATTTAACTTGAAATAATATTTTCGTAAAGTGATTTTTTTGTTTGGAAAAAGAACTCAATTCAATTTATGCCTATCAATAATCGATGTTGTAATTCGGAATAACAAAGTAACTCAACTTAGGAAAATAAAATGTTTCTATTGCGGAATAACGACATAAGTTTGTTTTAGGCAATAATAAAAACTGTATGTTTCTAATTATCATATCTTAAATGGACTTAGGCCATTAATCCAAAGTATGAATATAGAATTATGAAACACGTAATTAGAGTTAGGAAACTAACGTCGGTGAGTTATGAGTTAAGCTGTTAATCCAAAACAATAATATAAAAAAATTACTTAAGCTATTAGGTGTTTTATGGATAGAAGTTGTATCAAAAAAGATAGAATTACCAAAAATTGATAGCAAGTAGATTCATACATGCCGAACATGTTATAATAACCAATAATTCAGTTTCGTCCTAACTCGACTTAGGCGGTTAAGGCTTGTGACCACAGATATATCCTATCCTAAGAACAGTCAGGCATACCGTTGTCGACTTAGGGGAAATATACTGATGTACCTGGTACATATTTTTAAAAGTTAAAATAATAGTTTGTTTATATATCAGATTTTTCCATATACTTATTTTGTTCCATATTATTCCTTACTTTAATCAACATGATGCTTTTTAAAAAAAATCAGTCTGGTTGTAAAATACCAAGTAAATATGTATTTATATATGTATGTAAATAATATATATCGTTTTATTTACTTTTATTTATCTTATTTGTCATTTATATTTGTTTGTCCTGAACTGCATGCTTCAGTTGATGCCATTCTATCGAAGTCATGCATAAAAAATTCAATTCAGGAGCAACAATTTATATTTGAAATTGTTACAATTTGAATATAAAAATAAGAGTAAATATTCAAAAACAAATTTAGTTTTCTGAAGCATTCAATTTTGTTACTTTATATTGATATATTTACTTTGAAATAAGAATTATTTATTAGCTGCCGTATTCATAAAAAATTATCCGTGAATGATATGATTTGAAACAATATTTTTATGAAAATTAAGTTTTAAAACTCTACATAAATCCAATAAATTTCTTTATGAATATGGTAGCAAAAGAATTACTGGAAAATAAAAATGTGATACGAAAAACTTCTTAATATAAATTCATAAGGCACGTGAAAAAACTCATAAGGGTGTAATAACTAACTTTGGTTGGATTTTTATATACTAAGTTCTGCTTATACGACCAGGCTTCAATATTAAAAGTCACTTTAGCACAGTGTGCCGCCTCCACGGTTTGCGAAGAGTGAGAGAACATTATAGTATGCAATGCCCGAAATAGCAAAGTCGCAGCAAAAAAATATTTTCGGACAAGCTAGCGTCACCAAACTTGGTATGCAGACTTCCATTGCAAAACTAATAATATAGAGAGAAAACAATTAATAATATAGAGAGAAAGACTTGCACATAGTTAAAGTGACTCGGTATTGGAAATCTTTTAGCCCTTACGTTTGGCGTATAAGATTTGCTCAGCACTTTTATGTAAAATATAGCGAAAAATATTTTTGTAGAACATTCTATACCTCTAAATCTACATTGAGTGGATTTTTTTGTCCCCTTTTTAAGACAAGTGGGATAAATACTTCTTCAGCGGGCTTAAATAATCTATAAAAATTATTGCCATAAGATTCTACGACGGGAACGCCAGAAATCCTTCAAAACTTAAAATATGTTCAAGATCAGGTTTCCTAAATATTCACTACTCTAGTATTCGCCATTGGAAATCCTGTAAGCCTTTCGTTTAAGTTAAAATATGGGTTATATTTTTTTATGAAAAACTACACGACAAACATTTGTGTGGAACGTTTCTGGTCCCTATATTGCCGCTGAAGAGGTGTTTTTTTGATTTTTATTTCAAAATGAGACAACAAGACGCATACAACGAAGAGTTAGAGGGTTAAAATGTGTTACAAATGTGTTCCTCATGGTGTTTTACATTCAATTTGGGAGCATATCTATTACTTTAAACGTAAGACTTACAGGATTTCCTATGTCTTCTAAGTTGAATGTTTCAAAAAAAAAAATTATTGAATTCTCATTAGATTTCAGTTGCTTGCAAATACTTTTAACATAACATAAAGCTTGATTTGCTCTAGAATAACTACATGCAGGGCTTCGCTTTGGAGTTTGTGGAGTTAAGTAAGCTGTACTACACATAAAATGACATAAATTTTCATAATTCCACAAAAAGCATGATCCATTAAAAACATTTCAAAGATACTTTCGGCGTTATGCCATCGGACGGCCACTTTCGGCCTTATGCCACCTTCGGCCGACATCCTTCGGCCGGTCACGTTCGGTGACTATGTCAAACGCTCCCTCATCTTTGTCGCCCTTCGACACACTCCGCCTGGTCATCGGACCTACCTTGTAAAGTTGGAGTTACATAACATGCGTTGCGCGCGTCAACGCGTTACAGACTTCTGTCAAAAAAGTTCAAATAGTGTGTTTGCATAAACCAAATTACACAAATAAGTTTGAAACGCGTGCGCCGCAAAAAGTTCAGCAACTTTCAACTTTTTCTCGCGTTAAGCTTGTTTTGACAGCTAGTGTTGACAGATGCAGATGATTACATTTGTGTGCAATCAAATTAAACTTCTAAAAATGTATTTTATTTAAACTATCAAAAGCAATGAATTTAGAACATTAAAAAAGAACATAAAATTTAAAAAACAAACAAAAAACCAACGAGCAAAGAATTAAAATTGTATAAGCAAAATGCCTCTGACGCGTGATTTGTAACTTGTCGCTTTTAAAGAGTCTAAATTAGGAAAAGGACCAAACACGTTGCCGCGTTAACGCGTTTTATGTACCTCCACCTTAATTTTAGCCATTAGATGGGAAAATAACATAATTTGTGAACAAAAAACAACTATCGCGTGGGAGATACTTAGGCGACACTTCTTAAGTGCTGTTTAGCCGAGACGCCTTCATTTATCATGGGCACCAACCATTAGCCCTGATAGAAATATGGTATAAGGAATCCCAAAAACTTGGACAAAAATCTCCCCAAAATATAAGAAGTTCCCAGATTCCAAAAAATTAGAACAAGATCTCGCGAAAAAAAAATTACTTGGTCGAAAAACAACGGCAACACCGAAAATCGCGAAAATATCAAAGCGGCAACACAGATTTTTTTACGAATTTAACCTTTGCGCCGGCCTCCTGCCTTCATTTTGAGTTGCTGTTACACGTATTTGTTACCAATGTTCGTTAACCTTATTTGTTACCAGTATTCGTTACAACTATTTCTTACCAATATTCGTTACACGTATTTTTTAATTTAAAAAAAAAATTTTTCACCCCCAGTATCAATTATTAATAGTTAACAAATCTTCAAATCTGCAAACATATTAATACTAAGTTAGACACAATGTATTTAACTTAGGCTATAGTCATCCCATATTTTCTTTGCGTGTAGTATAATTAAGTTTTATCCAAAGTTTTCGTTTTCAATCTAATCTTTCGACTAAATTACGTTTATTTTCTAAAGAAATTCTAAAGTATGCAAATATTGAGCAAGCAAAGAAAACTTTGGCTGTACGAAAGGTTGAACTGACATCAGATGTTTCGAGACCATCACGTCTTCTCATCAGACCTCTTTTTCACCTTGACGGCACTGCCATCGAAGGCAGAAACAACCAACGAGCGAAAATTCTATTACCTTGTACCAATTAGCAGATGAGTTGCCATCTCGAGATTATGTGCGGAAACAAAGGTTTGGAACTTCACATTTTCAACATATTATAAGATTTTTTTATTCTTGTCTTATAAATAAGTGTAATCAGCTATAATATCCGTGGGAACAGTTAAATATTAAAATTTTTAAAGCTGCTATAGTAATTTTAATTTTCCAGCAAAACTCACCCCACTCTAGTTATCAACTTATGCATTTTCTGCTATTTACAAACTGTAAATTTAAAACATCTTTAAAATGAAAATTTCACTGTTGTACCATTTAGGTCTATTAGTAAATATTTTCCTTTAAAGAACATCATTTGAATAACTGAAATAATAAGAACAATTCACATGCGTAAATAGTTAGACATATTCTTGTAACAACAATGATGTGATGTTAGAAATGTTTAGCAATGTGTTTAATGCAAATGTGTATAACACAAAAGTCATTTTATCGTTATGAATCTGTAAGTGTATAAGGCTTGTTTAAAATTTAAGGAAACAGAATAAATAGTCAAAGGACTTGATGCGAAATGTGTGTGACCTGTCTCTAGATATTAATAATTTTCGTGATTAACATTTTCTTTTGAACACTTGTAATGTTGGCGTGTTGAGATAATATCCCAACATGGAATAAATTTAACATGCAATTTGTAAGCTATAAGTGTATCATATTCATACATACACTCAAAATAATTTGTTGATTGATAAACTAAAAACAGTACACACACTTACGGACAACGAATATTTATGTTTTCCGGGTCTTAGTAGAATAAAAAAATGTATTTTCCAATAAAAATATTTTGTTATTATTACAACAAGAGCAACAGTTACAGCTCTATTTAACCGTCACAGTTATAGAATTTCTTTAAGTGTATTAGCATGTTATATGTACCTTCGTATTTTATTAGCATGTTTATATTTATTTGCAACTACGTAGATATACAATTACACATACAAACTTATCTCATAGCCATTATTATAGTCATATAAATTAAGTATGTTTAATAGCACTATGCAACAAAATGAAACTTTTGACATAGCCTTTGATTACCACTAAATTTGTTTGATGTGTTTGGTCTTCTGACTACAAAAACAGCCGAAATTTAATATATTAAATATGACAGAAAATCAGACAAATTCGTGTGAAAATTGACGACGAAACTGAGTTGAGTCGTGAACGACAACAGGGTGTTAGTTAATTTTCTATTATATTTTTCATTCATTGATGTTGGAGGTAAATTCTGCGTATACTTAATAATTAAGTAACCATGTATCAATTATACGTTAACGGTGTTGTATACAAGCGAACCGGCAGTGCATACTTTTAGGATACAAATTTATTAAAATTAAATACTGTCGTGGCGTATAGTACATTTTAAATCGTATTAATTGAATATTTGTCATACGCACGTTTTTAGTTGCATTTGGAAAATATCAAAGTTGACAACCGATACCGTATTTAATACCGCTACCGACCGATTAAATATCGTATAAAATTGAATACCGGTATCACTTCTACCAGAATCACTTGTAAAAATCTTGTTACTTGTAAAAAAAATTTAGATTTTGTTGTACAGTGTAAATATTTGCAATTTTAGAAAAATCAGGTAATTTCACTTTATTATGAATAAAATCAATATTTATCCATCGATTTTCATGAAATAAGGTTTATTTTATTTGTAATATATGTGGCCTTATAATGAGTTAATAAAATTGGTAAGTTTTTGCTTTTTTCGATTTTTTATAAATTTTCTAATAATAAAAATGTTCCAATATTGCATTAAAAAAAATTAATTTTTCATCATTGCGGTCTGAATAATTCCGAAACCATTTAGTATGTAAAAAATAGTGTTAAAACGGCTTAAAGGCAATTCTATTCCAAGTTTTGTTCAGTTTATTTTGTAGGGAAATTGGGTAACCGGTTTCGAAGTTATGATGAAATGGGTGGAGCAACGTCTCCAAAACTCGGGTTTTTATAAAAAAACGGCTAATTTTACTTTCCTGCAAATAAACTGAATACTTTTCCATCAATTTTCGGAAAGTAAAGCTTATTTTATTAGTGGTATATGTGGCTTTATGGCTAGTGATTATACTCATATACTCAAATTAAATACATATATACTTGGCCAAATAAATCAAACAGCAAATTTGGTATCATTTTTCAATTTTCGATTTTTTATATATTCTTAATAAATAAAAATATTTCTATTTTGCATAACAAAAATATTTTATCATCATTGCGTTTTAAATAATTCTGAAACCATAGAGTATATAAAAAATAATGTTAGAACGGCTTAAAGGTAATTTTATTAAAAGTTTTCCACTGGTTTTTGTAATAAAATTGGACTACCTCTTAATAAGTTATGATAAAATCAGTGGAGCAGCCTCTTCAAAAATCCCAGTTAAAAAAAATGATAAAAACAAATTTATCAAGATAATTTCGACTGTTTTTGTAGTTAGGGACTATAACACATCAACATAGTGGTACTCCTCGGAATTTTTTTTGTTGCATAGTGTAATTACCCAAGAGGAAAATTCTGCTTACATATATCAGATTTGTAAAAAAGAGAGAGAGCGCGAGAGAGAGTGAGAGAGAATCAATACTTCCGCTTACAAACCGACTTGTGGAAGCCATGCTTTTCATATAGGGAGACAGTAAATACTATAATTTAAAAAAAGAAATATATTGCTTCCAATTTGAAAGTCTTTGCAATACGAGTATAACGTGTTTGCAGTACGCTAGTGGTGTAAGTAAAAAATTAGAAAAGTGCTGACTTTCGTTACTTGCTTCGAAAAACAGATAAAGTTAATATGCCACAGTATGCCTAGCTTTTGTAAAGTTATATATTTTTGGTGAGACAATATAGCGCTGATGTTTTTTTTTATCTCGAAAGTATATTTAATTCCTTTAGCACAAAAGATAGTGGTAACCCTTTCCCATTTGAACTAAACTCAAAATGGCAAACAGTTATTACTTTAAATGTTAGACGTCTCCAAGTAACAAAATATATTCCCATTTACAAATACGCTGGAAAGTTATAAGTTCCACGAACTTTTTTTGTAGGGGGAGAAAAGAAGTCAAAGTTGAAAGCATATTTATAAATATTTAAATTTGCATGACTGTTTTTTATTAATTTTATCTCAGTTCACAAGTCATTTGGTAAGTGTTTAGTCGTTAAATTAGCAAAATGTATCCGAAAATTTACCAATTTATTAAGCAAGCACTTACCGAATGACGTGTGAACTGAGCTATTATTACAATTTGTTAATGTTAATTTACCCTCCACAAATAGACACTATATTTTAAGTTACTTAAAAGTTAATTATATTTTTAACCACGTTCTAAATAATTACTTTGCTAAATGAACTTGTTATTCATGTACTTTGCACATGCTTTTTTTTGTAACTGTGATGTCCATTAAAAAACAAAATTAATTACTGATAAAGTTTCCACTCTGATTATTTTAGATACAAAATATCCGTACACATCTATGCTTTGATGTAGTTGTTTTGCACTGAACAATATTAAAACTGGGCACAGTGGAGCTGGTTGTTAAATAAATTTTGCGAAGTATATAACTTCAAAGATTTAATCCGAAATGCACTTTTTTCGATACCATAATAAATAAAAAGAATAAAAGCCAAACCGGTCAAATGGCGTGACAATAGTTTTGATTATACTAACATTATAAAAATTAGCATGTATTGCACTTTTATTATAGTTTTGTAAATGTCACAGAATTTTAGATTATAAACTTTTACTATAGACCTTGATTATAGAACTTATATGTTATTATAGCACTTAGCTTTGCGGTATTGTCTCAGCGTTAAATATAGAGAATTGTTTTTTATCTTTTTGTGTCCTTCTTACGAAGAAGCCTACGTAAAATTCATTAATTGGTGCAACAATAAAGAATGCTGGGTTGGCAAAATTTGCATGTATTATGATGGCACAGGCAGATACACCGATTCACAGATACACACTACAGACTTATAACGTCCATCTTTTTTGTTCGCGTGTTAAAAAAATGGAAGACTTTCATTGGTCTTACAAATTATTTACCTCAAGAGAAAAAAGTATAACTTATCTACAACCATATCTTCGAATGACTAGCATGTGATTGTAAAAATACTGATGAGTGATTAAAAGTCTATAAAATATCTGCATATAACACTTAAAATAAACAATATGAGAGTAATAACTATTTGGTTTTTTCAATGTATTTTAGAAACCCCAAAAACCAACAGCCATTTTGAGGATTTTTCGGACATTGAAAAATAATTAAAGTATAATTTTCTCACTAGACAATTTTGAATATGACTGAACCGAAATTTTACTCAGATAGTTAATACACTTTAGATTCTAAAGTTTAAAATAATTTTATTTTTAATAAATTCAGTAAAGTGCGACTTTGACTCGCACATGCAACCCTTCGCACGGATACATGTACATTAAACTGCCTCGATTTGTATGACGATGAAAAATGTGTTTTTGTTACCCCTCTCAAATTAAAGACCGGTCTTTTTAATGAGGATTCCTAAAACATTTGAGGGGTCTAGTGATGACCGCCCGTGAGCTGGATCGCGTCTAAAAAAAAGGTATTTTTTTGTAGTTTTTTCAATATTTTCGTTACATTGTTTGAAAGATCTTTTCAAGCTGAATCCAATGCTGTATTGAACTTTTCCATCCATACCATCAGCAATGCATTATTCCATAAAAAATAAGATTTTTAAGCGTTTTTATTGCAGGTGCTACATGTATTAAAATAAATTTTACTTTTTTAGGAATTACTTGATTTGAGGCATTGGTTATTTGTTTCTTTCTGTTCTTAGAAACATGCGAACTTTGGCAATAACTAGAAACTGAAATAAATAAACAGTGCCTCAAATTATATAATACTAAAAAAATTAAAATTTATTTTAATACAAGTAGCACCTGCAATAAAAACGCTGAAAAATATCGTAGTTTTTATGGAATAATGCATCACATTCAAGCTGCACCATTGGATGCAGCTTGAAAAGATCTTTCAAACGATGTAATTTTGTTCAAATGTTTTGGGAAACCTCATTAAAAAGGCGGATCTTTAATATGAGAGGGGTAGTAAACATTTCTTTTTCGATGAGTCGTCTTAATGTACAATATATCCCTTTTTTGTGTTGACGATTTTTAGTTTGTTCTTGGCGCGTTTTAATTTTAGCAATTTTTCGTTTTAGGTTTTTTTCTTTTTTTAACGTATTTGTTCATTTTTTAGAGATTTTTTGTCTTAGACCTTTTTTCATTTTGGGCGATTTTTTTCGTTTTGGCTATTTTTTTATTTTTGGGTTTTTTTTAATTTGGTTTTTTTTTTGTTTTAGTGATTTTTTTTCGTTTTTTGCTGACTTTCGTGTTTTGCTGAGTTTTGATGATTTTTTCGTTTCAGCGCAATAATTTTGTTGCATATAGATATATATGGAACAAAATTATAAGAAAATACAATGCGAATTTAAGCCTTTAGTCGTTTGTTTATATACGCAATTATTTGTTTGTCCATTATTGTATAAATTTTATAAAATATACAAATGTAATCCTTCCTATACCATCACGGTTGGCCAACTGGTCGTAGAGTACATTTTCATCAACGACTACTTAAGGTAATTTCGACATTCGTCATGCACGATATTTGTCAATTACAGTTTCTTTTAAAACAATCTAATAGAAACCGTATTGAAAGAACACAGAAAGAACTAAATTTCATTTTCTGTAAAGGCATTCAATGAAATAGTAAAAATTTTGTTTAATAACAAATTTGTAAATATAGACAAAAATATCTCAAAAACTTCATTGAAAAAAACGTGTTGTTTTTCAGTAAACAAATTGTTTAAATCTATCAAACAATTTGTCTAAAAATATTTACAAATTGTAAACAAAACAATTTACTAAATCAAAGAAAAAGATTTACTGAATTTTTCTTAAAAATATCAAACAATATTTTTGTATGAATTTATAAAACAATTATTCTAAAAATATTAACAAATACTAAACAAAATAGTTTACTTAATTAACCAAAAATAGTTAGTGGATTTTTTTCATATATGGGTATTTCCACAGGAAAGTCTACTTTCCGTCACGTTCGACCCCAAGCAATTATGTTGATTTTTTCAAAGCAACGTAAGTGTTTTGATACTTCTTCACACGTTTTTGTAGTCCATGCGTAGCTCTACAGTTAGTAAAATTTTAGGAAAAATAGAAACACATGGTTCTGAAAAACAAGCTTACTCTCTTGGTGTCGAACGTGACAGAAAGTGGACTTTCCTGTGGAAATGCCCATATATCAATCAAAATTTTTGTCTAACGACTCTAAAAGAATGAATGAGAATTAATGCAACGACATTAACGAATTGATTCACTTAAAAATCTTCAGTAAACAAACTTGGTACAACCGCACTCCTTTTGATATCATTGTTGTTGTTATTTGTGTGTGTGTCGTCATCGGGGTTGTTTTTTTACAGCACAGTTTTTCTTGTTGTTTTTGGTGTTTGCGTTCTAAATAAAAGTCAAACAAACAATTTATAGATTATGAACACAAAATTTACTGAAAATTTAATTTATTTTTAGACAAACTTTTGTTTGAAAATTTGTTGGTGATAATTTTTTCTGTGAATGGGTAAAGGAAAGACTACTCAACTTGTCATGCCAACTAGTTGGTAGATATTGTCCGCAAGCTAGTCTTACAGCGTCCAATTTAAAATTGTGTATAATTGCGTTACAAGAAAAAACAATACTCTTCGTATACCAGCAAAAGAACATCTTGTGGACATTGTCACTCAGTCTGTTACCAGTTTGAAGCATTTTGATATATCTCTGCTTGCTAAAATTGAGCGAAATTGCGCTGAGGAAAAGTTCTGTTACAATGTCTAGTGAGACTTCTTGTATTAAATACTCTCTGAGCGACAAAATTCTCAAAAGTTTAATGGGGGTATTTCAGAGGATATTGTCATGCATCGGTCTTGCAAGATGTCTGAAAGACATGGCCCACCAGGATAGACCTCAATGACCAAGTAAATAAACAATACAATGAAATTCCATGTAAAGCAACAATAGAAAACGGAAAATGAACATTAGCAAATAGTGCTGTGAATGCACAAATTGCAATTTCATTCCAATCAGAACGTGTTTAAATGTATATGCGCTGTAAAACACCAGTTTACCTGATATTTGCAACACACAGGCATGCGATGTGTGCACAGACACTAATAAACATTTTTGAAAACATTTGGCATAGAAATTCTGAAATAAATTTTAACATGATTGTGATACAAGTTTATTTGTTGTTAATAGTTGTTTTGTGTAAATAGAAGTTCCTGTGTGCGTGCAAGTGCAGTTATTTTTGATTAAGTGTTGGTATGCGTGCAAGAACATTTTAAACAAATACATGTGTATTACATACATGTGTATTTATTGGTATTTATATTATTTGAATATTTGCCTGTGAGTAATGGGACTATTCTTAATTTTGAGGTGTCACTTTTCACTTTAATGCGGCGAATTTATGACTTTAAAATGAACGCCATAAATCAAGGAACTATAAGATAAATGCCTAAGCAAGAGAAACTTATATAATGATTTATTAGGATATAATCTACAAAATAATCTTAAAATATTTAAAGCATATAAATAGATTGTTATTAATGTGACTTATATACATATAAGATTATAACCAATACCTTTAATTTTTCTTATTTTTAGATGTACTTATATTATTTTATAAATAACTAGTCTTATCCGGTGTGCTTCGCTACCGCAATGTTTTGAAGATATAGGAAAATTAATTTGTAATTATTTTGTACATCCGTGTCCTCCCTTCTATAATACTAGGATTTTGTTTAAAATTGCCAGTTGTTCTCTGTATAAGCTAAATCGATATGGGAGTTCTTCAGATATATGATAATTAAAAATTATTCTGTATGAGAGCTCTAAGGCTCTACATCGTTCTACCATCAGGCTTTCGTTATAAAGCGCAATTTGTTCTCAGTTTAAGCTTCAAGAAAAGTAGAGAGTTTCACTATTGTAGCTCTGCAGTTAAAGGAAAATTAATAATTACTTATACCACAAAATTTATGTTGATGCTTTCAGTTTCTTCAAAGAGTTATCCACACCAAATCTAGAGAGGCTCAGTACTTTAGCTCTGCAGATATAAGAAAATTAACAATTTCTTCTCCACCCAGTTATACCTCGAAAATTTTGTTGTAAAAAAGTTAAAGAGTGTCACTAATACAGTTGTGCATGATATAGAGATATTAAAAATTTATTTGTATGCGGGTACCTATAAGATTCTATTATAAGTTTTTAACCGTTAAATGCATACCGTACCATAAATAGTACTACATTTAAATCGTTCCGTAGTCTGACAATTTTTGTAAAACAGCGGACAATATTATTGTTAAAATAAATACAGTTTCAGCCATTTTATTTGACATTTTATTTGACTTATCAGTAAGCTGCCAAAGTTTTGGGATGCTGAAAAAATTAAAACGTGACTTTCGACTGTGAAAAAAATAAATGTCGCATTATTTATTCTCGTTGAGATAATTCTTGTGCTTTATTTTAGCTAGTTTGATAAATTTGTATCAAATTTGATACCTTGAAATATGTGTTTTTACTATTTCGCTAGGTGGACCATATATAGTAACTTACATGGTGTACCATATATGGTACACATCAAAAATCTCTCATATTTTTGATTTTACATTAAACGTGTACTCTTTGGAGAAAAATGAATGCCAAATTCGTGTTTAGAATGTGTTTTTACACTAAAGTAGTTTGGTCTCCATTCGTGGGGCTGACCTCATGGATTTAAGGCTTAAACCTCTAGACTCAACTTGAGCGCAAGAAATCATCCAAAACTTAAAATCTATTTAAGGATTAATTCCGTACTTATTCACAATTAGTACTCGGCATAAGAAATATTGTAAGCCTTACATTTAAGGTATAAGATATGTTTATAGTTCTTATGTAAAACAGCACGATAACTATTTTAGTGGAAGATTTTCACCTTCTAATTTTTAATTTTTTGGTTCTTTCTTAAATAATTCTGGCAAAAAAAAAATGACTTCAATATAAACAGTCAAACCTTTCAAGCCCTTTCGAAGAACAAATTTTGAAAATCGGTATATTAAAGGAGGTATTGATTGATAATCAATATTTCAGGGGAGGTTTGCAGGATTTGCCCCATTAATTTTCGTCGAAAAAATAAGGAGCAAACTGCAAGCAAATCCTTTCGAACAAAAAAAAAAGAAATAAATAAATAAAATTTAAAAATCGACCCATAAATAGAGGAGTTGTACGATAATCAACATTCGGGGGAAATATTTCCCCTCCGATTAAAAAAAATATGATGGGATCAAACTGCAAGTAAAGCCATTAAAAAAATTAAAAAATAGGTTAATAGATGGAGGAGTTATGCGATAATTAATAGTTTTGGTGATGGGGAGGGGAAAGGTGGAAGGATGGGGAGGGGAAAGGTGGAGGGATGAGGTTGCGGTGGGAGGTGCCAGGGATTGCTTCACATATTTGAAAAAGTAAGACCAAACTGCAAGCAAACCTTTTCAAACAAAAAATAATTTTGAAAATCGGTTCACATATTACAGAGTTACGATTGGGGGACCAAATCTCCCCACCGATTTACGAAAAAAAAAATTATAAGGCCAAACTGCAAACAAACTCTTTCAAACAAAAAAAAAATAAAAATTTTTAAAATCGGGTGACAAATGACAGAGTTATGCGTGGTAGGTGGGGATGGTGGGCAAATTTCCCTACCGATTTTGGAAAATAAAATGATTGAACCCTTTCAAACAAAAAAACAATTTTTTTTAATTCGGTTCACAAATGTCAGACTTATGCGTGTACAAACATAAAGATAATACAAACGAGCTGATAACCATCTTCTTTTTTTGAAGTCGGTTAAAAAGGGACAAAAACTTCCCCATCCCCGACAATGTAGGCGAATGAAAATGGTATACAAAAATACTCGTCATAAAATTCGACTATAAGTCTTTAAACACACCGAAGTTCCAGATTCAACCTAAGCGGCAGAAATTATTCAGAATATAAAATGTATTTAAGGACTAACTTTGTACTTATTCAGAAATCTTGTAAGCCTTAAGTTGAAGGTACTGGAATGGGTTCAGCATTTTTATCTAAACCACTAGGACGAACATTTATGTAGAACATTTCAGCCCGCTATGTCGCCGCGGAAGGGCAGTTTTTTCCTCTCATTTCAGAAAGACACAAAAGGACCCATACTACGAAGAGTTGGAGGGTTAAAATATTTCCGAAAAATGTTTCTCTAGGCGCTTTAGACAAAAGTTCTAAGCACATCTTATACCTTAAACGTAAGGCTGCTTACAAAGATTTCTTATTCCGAGTCAGTATAACTCATGACAAATAGGCGTGCCTGTTGGCGGATTTGCCTAATTTTTTGCACAAGTCATCCTTAATATATAAGAAATCATTATGCCAAAAATCAGCCATTTGAATTTTTTTTTTTTTTTTTTAGTAATTTGGAATTTTGCACTATTCATTTTTAAAATTGAACACTGTGCGATGGTCTGGAAGTAAGCCAATTTATATATGTAATACATTTTTAGGATATCAAAATATGATGACTTTAATTATTTTAACCTCTTGTTTTATTATAAAAATTCATTTTATTTTGCCCCTTAAACCATTTTCTTTTAATAATTTTGTTAAATTAATGAAACAGTTTACCGTCAATCCCACGAATAAGTAATATTAAATAAATATCACTCATTCGCCAATTCAGACTACAAGGATTACTTAAATTGAAATATTATTAATGTTCAACCAAGCCAAAGCTAATTAATTACCTTATCATTTGCACGTATACTGTTTTCGGAGAATTATTATTTTAATAAGAAATTATAGTTGTTATAATACAAAACTTTGTACAAAAGCGTAACCAAAAAATATTGAAAAGAGGGAATTAAAGGAGTCTTTTTCTGCTTTTAGTTTATTATAATTTTCCAAATTCTAACCACTCGATATTATCCTTACTGATGAATTCAGTTCTATCAATAATACTTTAATGCATGTTTTCCTACAACCACAATATTTTGTATGTCATCTCATTAATAATTTAATGCTATTTACCAGCAAACATTTTCTAAACGTTTGTTTTATATGAAAAATGAAAACGAAGTACGGCGCAATACTTATAACCAGAGATCGGACTTTAAAGGCTTAACAAAAATTTTATGTTTTTTTTTTCTTAAGCGATTAATATAGAATTTCGTAGAAAAGTTAATATTATCGTCGAATGTTGGATTTAGTTTGCCTGATTTCATAGATTTAAAATTTAATCAGCAGTTATTTTTGAAGTCCATTAGTTTCAAAAGTTAAAAAGAAATAATTTTTTGCTTTGAAAAATTATTTAGAAAAACGATGCACAATTAAACTTTATTTTTTTATCAATACTAATACGGGATTTGGACGAAGACTTTTAGGCTTGATTTTTTTAGAGTTGAAGATCCAAAGGGATAAAAATACGTTTAAGGGAGTAACAAGTCTAAAAGATATTGACTATGAAAGTGAATTTATTTTGGCTTTGGCACCCCGCTAAACGCCGTTACACCATGAAAAGAAAAATTAAGCTAAAATGTCTTCGCCTAAATCCCGTATAAGACATTTTCACGTCCATTTCAAAGTCTTGATTTAAATTTTTTTTTACGACTACATGAGATAATTAAAAATTTTTTATTGCATATCATCGTGGATTCTATTAAAAATCATATGTCTTAGCAATGCTGTTACCGGAGATATTCACAAAGTACAAAATAAATATGCTGCCCAACTGGCCATCGGCCGGTCTTATTAATTTTTTTCTATACGTACATATGTACATACATATATATGTACAATACAATGTACATATGTATATATGTCCAATATTAACTTCATTGAGTAGTTTTTTGCCTAGCAGGAGCTCGGCCAGGCTTAAGGGCTTTCTCGTCTAGGTTTATCAATAAGAGGTTTCGCGGAATAACTATAATTTACCTAAGCGGCCTTTGTCCGAGGAACATTTTTGTAGAACATTTTAATGCTCCAACTCTTCGTGATATGGGTCCTTTTGTCCTTTTCTTAAATAAGGAACAAAAAAAACCTTTCTTTATCGGCGGAATAGCGGGTTAAAATGTTCTACAAAAATATTTGCAATGTAATTGTACTATAGCTACGAGTATTCAAAGAAACCGAAGCTACATACAGAACATGAGTGCCAGAAATCATTTTCAACTTAAAATGTGTTCGTACTTGTACACAAGGGTGCATTTTATTTTTAGATACATGGGAAAAATAATGAAAAAAATATTGGGACCTACTTTTAGCCCTCTACCGCAGCATCAAGTTTTTGAATATGAGATCAAATCGATCAATTTGTGAAACATCATATGATGCAACATTATATATTCTTTATATCTGTTTTAACTCATTGCACTCAAAATATCCACTATTTTATACAAACAAGATCAGATTTCAGACAAACTTAAGATGAAATAATGAAGCAAATTTTCAAACTTCTAAGTCTTTGTCACATTTTGCAGAAAAAAATATTTTCTAAGATAATTTGAGGTCGCTGAACACGAAAATGATATTCATTTATTTTTTCTCAATTCGCGTTTTCCCGATATTCGCGAAAAACAAGTTTTTTTGGTTTATTATACTTTTTCCGATTATTAGCAAAACTTCCGAGAACGGCTCATCTGAATAAAATAAATTGCACACTGTTGTATAGATATATCTCTATTCTCCATTCAATACACTGATTGTGCCGATCGTATAAAAAATGTATAGAGTTACAATCATTAAAAGTTTAAAAAAGTATATTTTTAAACCTTCACCCAAAAACTATCGTTTTAAATTGCTCCATTAAGATGAATAAGTATACTAAGTATATTTTTTTCGGGCTGTATTTCAAAGATAATTTTGTGACGATCACATGATGGATGCAATAGCTAAATTCTGATAAAAAATAAGAAAGTTATAGTCCCTTAAGCGAAAACAGCTATATTATTTTTTAGTTATTTTTCATACAAAATTAATTCAAATCAGTTTGTATAAAAAAAAATATTTTTGGTTGAAAATAATTTTGTATGGGAAATAAAATCATCGTTTTTCACTTAATCGCTTATAACTTTCTTATATTTTATCAGATCACCTCGGTCTTAAACTTTTTTCATTCGGCACAAAAATGTTTTTTACGTGTTGCCTTAAAAAATTATTAAAAACGTTTTTCTATTTTAATGAAGCCTATTAAAATAAAATTCATATAATTTCTCTATCTTCCAGCCGTGGTAGAGGGCTAATAGATATGTCGGAAAAAATTTTTAAAATATTTTTTGTATATAATTTAGCTAGATTCAACATTCCGGAAGTATTCGAAATCTATTGGATTACTTTTTTTCCTTCATTCACCAACGCTCCACTCTATTGTACACAATTTGTAATCAACTTAGGAAATCTTATAAGACTTTCAATTAAGATATAAGATGTGTTTATCATTTTTATGTAAAACACAACGAAAAAGATTTTTGTGGAATATTATAGCCTTCTAACTCTTTGCTGTATGGGTATTTGTGTGCCTTTCTGAAGAAAGGGACATTTATGTAGAATATTCGCCCCTCAGCTAAAATGTTTTACAAAAATTTTCCTCGTGGTTCCATATGGTAAACACATCTTATACCTTAAACGTAAGGATTACAAGAATGCCTTTGCCGAGTCAGTATGACTATGTATGTACAAAAGAGGGGGAAATTTAACTCCTCTAAAATGAATTCCACATGTGAACTTTTAAAACGCCGATATATGTATGTAGTTATTCGGCGCCTTCTTCCAGAACGAGTTGCTATAATCTTTTAATTTTGATAAAATTACATTTTGAATAAAAACTCAACAAAATTGAGCTGTAGGTGATTGTTTTTTGTTTTCTTTTAATTATTTTAATTTAATTTTGGCTGTTCAATTAAAACAGAGCTTCATTTTTTGTAGCAGAATTTAAATATTTAAACGATTTTTAATGCCATTTGGCGATGAATTTATGAAATTGTTGATGTGGCGATATAGAAATTTCACAATGGATACATGACTTACGTTAGAAACGTAAAAGCAGGCGAACGACAAGTTGAAAGATAGTGGGACGCTTATTCGAATGAAAGTGAGCGACTGCTTATTGTTCGATTAAATTTTCGTTCGACGTCGTGGGACAGTCTGATAATGTTTGTTGAAAATACAATAATAAAAAAAACTTTTCAACAAAGTTTCTTATCAAATATAGAAAAAATCTTTATCACAAAAAATTCAAAAACCTTTTTTTTTATTGAACCAGCACATTTCTATAGTATAGAAAAATCTTTATCAAAGGAAATTCAAGAATTTTCTTCTGTGATAAGCTATGATACGAAAATAATTGTATGCCCGAGGTAGTTAACTTTGATAGCCTGAATCCTTCAACAGGCTGATCAAGAGTTTAATTTTATTTTTTTTTCTTTCCTCTATGATTTTTAAATATATGATTTTGAAAATCGTTGTCAACTTTTAAAGATACAAATTTATTAAAAGTTATTTGTTTTGTTGCAAAACCAACCACTGTGTGTCATACAATAATCTAAAAAACAACTAAAAATAGGTAACTGATTTTCAACGAAATCCGAACCCTGCTTATAATATATTCATATCCAAGGGAGTATGAGTACAACAAGTATAAGAAAAAGCAGTATTTTGTTTGAATATGTATGAGCATTAGAAAGTGGATATGTATTACGATTTTTGTTGTGTATAGTAAAAGACACATTTAGGAATTAAAATTAAGATAGCTACTTCCTTCGGAAGGAAACTTTCTTTGATGAGAATATTTCTAACCAATATGATGGCAATATTGTAAAAATAAGGATACATACAATTAAAAAAAAACATTCGATTCGGCATATGCACTGACTGGAGAACTCAAATAAATTTGCTGCTAACTTGATTCTCTAACTGTATGGTTAATATTCCTTTAACATCATACAAAAGTGAAAAATAATTATATATGAACTTTGTTATTTTAAAATTTTAAAATATCCCAGGAAAATTATTGATGGCGATGTAATGTAAATAATGTAATGTAAAATAATTATTTCAATTAAGATTATATCAACAATGTGAATTGTAAGTTTTGCGAACAAAAATGTCAAGCAAATGCCGATGACATCGTTATCAATGCAAGAGGAAAATTTGAAGATACAGAACGGACTAAGGATAGCGAAGGAATGTTGTCTATGTGTAGGGCTGAATATCAACCCTGCAAAAACTACTAATGTTCCTTTCACAAGGAGGAGAACACTTTCACGCTGGCAAAACATCCGAGTAGATAGCGTGCAAATAGAAAGCTCATGGGAGGTCAAGTATTTAGGAGTGATATTAGACTCAAAGCTGTTGTGGAGACAGCATTTAGAGGCGACTGTTAACAAGGCGACAAAAGCAAAGGAAATTGTAGATATATTGCAAGAAAAACATGGCGTTGCACACCCAAAATCTTGAGATGAATATACACCATGATAGTGAGACCTATCATCATTTATGGTGCTGTTGCCTGGTCGGGCAGGGTCAGGCTGGCTATAACTAGAGATCATTTCGAGAAATTATAGAGGCTAGCATGCCTCTGTATAACAGGGGCGATGAGGACATGCCCTACGGCGGCTATGGAAGTCCTCATTGAACTCACACCTCTGACGATTGTGATAGAGACTGCTGCCAGGCTAAACCAATAAGCATCGCAGGGAAAAGCACAAGCAGGGACAATGTAATTAGCCAATGGGAGATATCATACCTGGCAAGACGATTTCCCCTACTTTTGCAACCCTCTGATGTGATGAATAACGTGTATAACTTCGACAAGAGGTTTGGCACTGTTCTGGGCAATAGAAGGGAATGGGGGGCTAATGGCACCCCGATATTCCTTTGAAACTGGCACCATCAGGTGGTACACTGATGGCTCCAGAACGCTGGCAGGCTCTGGTGTGGGAGTCGTAGGACCAAGGACTAACTAACACGAGTCCTTGGGAAAATCTACTACCATTCTTCAATCGGAAGTTTATGCCATTGAAAGAGGCTCACAATTTAATATTGACAGGGGCTACCGAGGGAGTGAAATAGCCATCTGCTCGGATAGTCAGGATGCCATCAAAGCACTCAGCTGATATGAGTTTACCTCTAAGTTAGCTTGGGAATGCCGCATTAAGCTAAATCAGCTAAGCAGCATGAATAAGGTCACACTCAGCTGGGCTACTGCACACGGCGGGGTGGTGGCTCCTTTTTTGTAAATAATACAATGCCTAAAATTACATCTTAAAGCAGAGACAAAGAAAAATTTTTATGAAATGAGAGTGAGGGAGGTGCCATTTTGTATGCAGAAAACTATATAAAAACTAAATATTTTATAAGATGATGCATATATCGCAAAATAAGTATATTGCCTACAGTAAAGGTCTTTATTCATCCAATACTGTTGGAGAAATGGTATTGAAAAGTGAGGAGACAAAAAAATATCAATTTGTTTTGAATTTTTAGCAAAATAAATAACAACATTTGAGTTCAAGTTCTGTGATATTAGCGTTAAGGTTGACAAATAAAATTTTGTGTAGTATTGTTTTTATTTAATTATTTATTTTTTATTTATACAAATTCTGTGTCGTGAAGTCCAGTTTTTTATTTATAAGTAATGAGTGATAAATATTAACATGTAAAACAAGAATTTATTTTATAAATAAAATATACCCCTGAAGAAGTTTGAAGCAAACAAACGAAACGTTGGGTGTTTAAAATAAAATGAATTAGTTTTATTTATTTTTGGTTTGACCATCACTAGCCCGAAGGTAACTCCTACTATAAGAACATAAATAACAACATTTACTATATTTGGTTTGACAATCTAAATACCAGTGAATTTGTTTTTATCTCTTCATTTTATCTCAAAAGAAATCTCGTTTGTTTTTCTTTTTGTCCATCATTTTTATATTTTGGAACTTAAAAACATTTCATTTTTGTGGCATTTGATACAAGTTTTTTTAATTCATTTTTTTAGTATTCATTTTATTCTTTCTCTTTTTTACATGTAAAAGTGCTCGCAGCAAATAGTTTTTTTTATAATTTTAAGCAAAAAATAAGAAAACGGTAAAAAAGTCACGTTTTACCAAAAGTGAATGTTATAAACTAAATTTGTCTTTTTTTTCTTCTTGTGAATACATTTTTCTGGGGTTAGTTTCTTTAAAAGAATAAACGAAAAAGGTTTAAGATATATTGCAAATCTAAACATAAATGTCAGATTTGAGCAGCATTGTTGTTTTAAAAATCTTTTCTTAGAAATATATATTCTAAAAATTATAAACTGCAAAATAAAATCCACTTGAGCGTGGTTTAAAATGTTATAAATGAGGCTACATTATTTTTGTTAAAAGTAATATTTGACGGTGGAGACTTTCGGAAAATAAATGGTAGCAAATCTAAAACTTTTAACCTGATTATTGGATTTGTCTTAGATCATCTAAGATCACCGTTAGAAGAGAATTCAAAATTTATACTCTGTGTGTTTGCGGCAGCTTGTAACTTTCTTATATGTTATCCGATTTACAAAATTTAAAGCGGTTTGAGTTATGCTAAAGAATAAAAAAATAATCTACCGAGATTTGCTTCCGTTTCTCTTAAAGTTTAAATCTATTTAATTTGAAAAAAAATGTATATTTTTGTCTTGCTTTTTTATAGTTTTTTTTTTTTCGAGTATAACTTTCTAGTTTATTACTTGATTTTAACTTGAAAGGCACCGTTCGATTTTTGATAAAACTTTATGTAATACGTCCCAGCCAAAAAAATAGATTTGGTACAAGGAAGCAGTAAGATTAACTTGAAGGGCTTCGGAGATACATTAAGGAATACAGTGCATCCGCTCTGCCTTACGAGGATGCAACAACGTAAGCGAGTGAAGAAATTTACCGCACGCACGACAAATTTGGTAAAAATTGTTTATAGTGCATCCTCTCTCGCTTACCTGGATACACATATGGATGCGAGTATTATTTTTACTTCGCAATGTGATCTTTTATTCTTCCACTGAATTGTGTATGAAAATAAATATGCTTCGGTGAGCTTAGTGGTTAGCGTTCTACGCTACCATGCGGAGATCATGAGATCGATTTCTGATTCAATACGCGAGCAAAAAATATTTAATAAAAGTAAATTGTAGTGTAATATAGTTTTCAATTGTATTTGTAGCATTTAATATACATATATAAATATAAGAACAACATACGGTCACTTTCACAATGTATGGGTAAGAGTTAATGTGAACTTTAACGATAAGTTTTGTATGCCGAACCTATCGTTAAAGTACACGTTAACTTTCAATCGTACATTGTGAAAAGGGCCAATAAAATAATTTCAAATAAAAAATTTATCCAAGTGTACACTGAAAATAATCCATGCAACATTTTACGAAAAAAACTTTCGTAGTTACTTTTTTCGTATTATATAAGAAACTTTCGTACATTCCACGAAAAAAGTTTTAGTCTAGAATTTTATTATTTCACGATTGTAGCGAAAACCATTCGTATTTACTTTTTTCGTAGAATGTACGAAACTTTCGTACATATTACGAATTAGGTTGAGTACAGAATTTTATTATATAACGAAAGTAACGAAAACTTTTCGTAGCTATTTTTTTTGTTAAATATACGAAACCTTCGTACATATTACGTAATAGATTTTTACAGCAGAATTTTATAGTTTTACGAAAGTAACGAAAACATTTACCAGTACTGTTTTTCGTAAAATATACTAAAATTTCGTACATATTACGAAATCAATTATGGACTATATAAGTTGTTCTTAAAATTATTGAATCATATAAAATTGGTCGCTAAGTGACCCATATACATATAAGTTGTAGACAGCGTTACCGTTGAAAATTTTCATAAAAGGGCACAAAAAGGGGATTTTGATAATAAAAGGGGCACAAAAATTGGATTTCTGAGAAAAGAAGGGCAACATTAATAACAAGAAAAATTAGAAAAAAAGTTGTTTAATTTATTCGTAAAACACAAAAAATATTTAGTAATACTCTCTAAATATAACCTTAAACTATGAAAGTATTTCGTAAAATGTAAAACTTTTTTTCGCTTTTCAACGAAACTCTTTCGTATTATATAAAAAATTATTTCTTAAAGCACAAAATAAACTCGTAAAATAAACACAAAAATTTCGTTCGTTTCGTACATTTTACGAAAGAATTTCGTGGTGGGAAATTACAAAATATTTCGTAAAATATTCGAACGATTTCGTTCATATGTTGCATTGTTTTTTTTCAGTGTAGGTGAAATTATGATATAAAGAGCAAAAATTTTTTTTTATTATATACATAGAAAAAAGACATGAGGTTAATGCATCTAAGATGCGCAGAAAGAAGCTCATACCTACCAAGTGGGACAACCCATACAAAAATCATGTAATACCGAAGCTGGTTGATAAGGGAAAGTACCGAAATCTCTCCCTTACAAACCTGCTTCCGGTAGTCGGATATTTTTGCTGGGTCCAAAATATTGGATGCAGTTGAGCGTCCTTTTCTAAATCCATGTTGGAATGGTAACATATAAGATTTTTACTAATGTGGAAGATTATCAGTTACGATTTTTTTAAATAGTTTGGGAATACTGCTTAACTTAAGGTACGGTCACTCCTGGCAAATATTAGCCGAAAAAAAACGTAGCCCACAGAAAAGCTAAAATTGTAGTTCCTTTAATTGACATATTTTTTTAAATATTGGTTCGCATTTATTAAAAATAATATAAAAAGAGTTTTTTGGAGCATAATTAACTTTATTTTGTGATATAAAAATCAAGTTGAATCACACTAACTCTGAGGAAAAGTTGTGGTTACGTTTTTTTGGCAAATATTTGCCAAGAATAGCCGCACCTTGAACTATACCCCTCTAATTTGAAATGTTGAATCTAGTATACTTCCGGACTTAAACAAAGGGATATTTTCCAATATGCGGGAAAGTAGCCAATCAACAGCGACATGTTTAATAGGAATGTTAAGGGCATAATTAGAGGATATCAACACCTTTTTAGGATACAGCAAGGAACGCCATCTGGACCATAATTTTCGGAACATTTCAATTTTCATATAACATTTATAACCGATGTAGCATGCAATTTTGTGGAAGTAAATTGTGTAGCCTCGGGGGTTGAATATGGATAGTTTGACAATAAGTACTGCGCTTTTCATGAAAACGAAGTCAAGAAACAATCGGCAAACATATCAGAAATCACAGAATCATTTGAAGATTTATTATCACAAAAATTCATCATGGATGAAAAGCCTGAAACTCTACGTTTCGAGTTGACGAATTGGTAAAACGATTTAGGATTGCTTTTGAAATTTTATTTTATCTTGGAAAGATAATTATTGAAGCATCGAGTATTTCTTAAGTTGTAAGCTGACCTCGATGTTGAATATCTTGCGTAGTCAGAAGATAAATCGGATTTTCTTGAGATTTTTTAACGCTTATTCTTTACATTTTTGAGCCTAGCAAGATGCTTTGTGTTCCATGGAAGACCATTATTAGTTGTTCTTTTTTCAATGGAATAGCTTTCTTAAAATTGGTAAAAAACCCTGTATAAAATTTACTTAAAATTTGGTCAATATTTTGCGGACTTAAGTTATTGCACGGATGATACTCAAACCAATTTTCCATTATTATAAGGTTATTCAATTTGTTAAGACCAGCTTTCTTAAAATCAAATGCTCTATTATTATTTAAGCAATATGTTGATTGAGGTAGAGTTTAAGGGAATACATTGATTTCCTAGGTAGGGTGATAAGGATCTTCAGGTGTCAACACTGGAATAACACGTTTTATGTAAAAATCTTCTGGGTGGGTAATCTTCCTAGTGTATTCATGGTGTCATTTATTTAAAAAAAAGTACAAGATCAGCGGGAGAATCAATTAGATGAAAGTTTGATTCTGAGCTATTTGAAGAATTGAAGAAGTTTGGAAGATTTCTTCATATATATTTTTTGCCGTTAGAGTCCTTGTTAGCTCCCAATCCTATATTGTTAAAAGGACCGTAAATATATATGTTATAATTTGTACATAAATTTGAAAAACTCAATGTGCGTCTATTTTTCTTAAGCGATTAATTTAGAATTTCGTAGAAAAATTCAACATTTTCATTTAATGCTGCTTGTGAATGCTCTAATCGATTTAAAAAAGTAATTTTTGAAGTCTATTATTTTAGCTTTACTGAAAATAAAAAATTTTAGTTTTGAAAATTTGTTGAGAAAAACTTTGTAAATTGTCAAAATTTAACGATTTTTTACTCTCATTTCAAAGTCTTCAATTTGATGCCTTTTCGCGACTACATGAATGGAGATAACTAAAGAATTTTTGCTGCATGGATAATCTATTATCGCAGATATTGAAGACATAGAGAACAAAGTCGAGGACAAAAGCCAAAATTTTAAAAGTCAAAGCCAAATCTATTTGAAAACATTAAAGATATTTTAATAAAGTAAACTGTGTTTTTAGTTTATATATTTATAAGCTTTACATCAAGTTTAAATTCATTAAAATCGGATAATATTTGTTAAGGGTTATGAGGCCGAGAAAATATTTCATGCCCGATGCAGTCAAATTTGACACTCTGTGGTTCAACCTGTGTTTCTACAGGGTGATCCAAATTTCAACGTTCTTAATACCTATGTCCTCCTCTATGATTTCTACATATATCATTACATACATCGGATCGCAAGCTTCAAAGATACAGATTTATCACCATTTTTTTCAACCACTGTGCCCCATATGATTACCATTTGCTTCGATCGGTGTGGAACAACCTGGCGAAAATATGGTTCACTTTGGTCAAAGATATTAAAAACGATATTCAATTCTCGCTTCAAAAGAGAAAATTTTTTTTTTGCGCAGATTCTATTTTTTGTCAGATTGATAAAAAAAACTGGAGCCAACGATGAAAGTTTAAAGTTTTATTGAAATATTTATTTCTCTTAAAATTTTTATGAAAAATGGGCGTGCTGTCATTATAATCGAATTTAGTATTGCCAATCAAATAACTTAAGCTGCACGTGGCACAATTTGAAAATTTCTCACAACTTTACTTGCTCGCATTTGCAGAAAAAGCTAAAAATATATCACATGCGAAATATGTAAAGAACAGAGTAATAAACGTGTAAAAAATTCTAAATTAAACTCAATGTTTTATCTAGAAGTTTAACAAATAATTTAGTATTATTGTTAATA
The DNA here is from genome assembly GCA_956483635.1 of Panzeria rudis. NCBI lineage: Eukaryota > Metazoa > Arthropoda > Insecta > Diptera > Tachinidae > Panzeria > Panzeria rudis. The sequence goes on along the minus strand of OY101447.1, from coordinate 24,373,326 downwards.
AAAAATAACTCTTAACTTACGTGCTTCAAATGGAATGATATTTAATGATAATAAGTTCAACCGCATACACGTATACAAGTGCTTGAAAACACTCGTATACGTAATATTTATGTATATGAGGTTTTTGATGTTTCTCATACGCCATAAAGCAATAAACATTTACGTGCTTCTTAAATTGAAAACATTTATAAAGAAAATTCAAGAAAACTTATACAGAGGGATAAAAAAGTTGATACAAAGAATAGCTGAGATAAAAAACATACCACAATGATGAGAAAGATAATAAAAAAAGACTTTGATGTTAAACAGTTTATAATTAAAGTAAAAATACAAGGAAACATCAACTTTTATTGTTTGAAACTTTTAACATATACACACAGATAAACACCGACAGTGCTGGAACATGGTTGGAAAATTGGTTGCTTATAGCCCAATTTAATTTTTTTTTTACAAAATCGATTAACATATTTGTAAATGTTAATTTCCCAAATGCAAAAGAAATAACAATTTCAATTTTAAAAATGTTTAAATCAAATATTGCGGGAAAAGTATTTCTTCGCTCAAACTCGTTTCTCTACTTTGAAGCAGCTAAACTTATTTAACGATAATAATTTTCTGGCATTAAATTAAAAAGTTAAATATAATCCCATTAAGTTTAAAAACATATTTTTTAAAAAAGAACTCTTTAATTTGCACCTGTTTTAGCACTTGACTAATCGATAAAAACTTTTTAATTCATTTTATGAACATAGCATTTTTAAACTTTTCTAAAAAAAACAATTTCTAATGCCCTTCAGAATTTATAATCCTTTCAATTCAATCTCAGCTTTTGCATACTATACTAACCCTTTTTCCAAACACGACAACAATTATTAAAAGAAAAACAAAATGTCAACTTCATTAAAATGCAGATGCTGCAAAAACCTCCTTAATTTCTCGTAAGTAAACATTTTAGCAGCAATGATTTTAGTCTTGGGTATTTTCTAAACAAAAAACTTATATCCTTTTAATTTAATCTCAGCTCCGGTCTAGTAACACACCTTGCTATTTCCTAAATACAAAAACAACAGACACAATTAAGAAAACAATAACAATATACTAACTACACTAAAATGCAGCTGTTACAAGGACCTCTTTTGCTTTGCCTAAATAAGTAAACAGCTAAATAACAATAATTTTAACCTTCAATGATCAACAAAATATTACAGCAAAGTAATTATTTATCCTGTCGAGTGCTAATAATTTATTTGAGGTGATGGCAATCGCAGCAAATATTTGAGAAAGCAAGCTGGTAATTTGTATGCTCTCTTTATTTAAAAGCTTTTATTAAGTTATACTTTTATCTGTTTGAGGGTTTGCAATTAAATGTTGTCATAACTTGTTTACTATTTCTACTATACAGTTTTGTAGATTGAATTTGTATTGCGTTTCCTTTACAATACGACATCATGATAAGAAAAGTGGGCAGTGTCACGCTTATTTCATATAAAAATAGCTATAACCGGCGTGCTTCGCTACCCCATTGTTGTGCAGATATAGAAAAATTAATTAACTCATTCAAAAATAATAGTTTTGGTGAATTTTTGTGTTTTAGCGATTTTTTCATTTTGGCGATTTTTCGTTTTGACTTTTTTAACTCTGGAATTTTTTAGTTTTAGAGTTTTTTAAAATTTCATGAGTTTGCCTCTTACGGTTTCCAAGATACAGCAAACTGTTTAAACTACATAGTCAAAATATCGTTAACTTTCGGAACACCCTTTAATTTTTGTTGTGTTAAATACTCTACAGACTACACCAATTAACACTAACTTTGAAAATTTTGAGAGTCTATATAAAAGTGTGTGTATATTACATTAGTATTTCAACATATTTCGTTGCTCGCTTTAGACCACCCTTTAATCTTTACCACGTAGTTCTTACGGCTGTCAAGAAAACAGCCTGTGACAGACAGAAAGACAGATGAACTGACGGACAGCGTATCGAAATCAATAAGATTAATTTACACTTTTGGTGTACAGCGCCCTAAAAAGAACCTTTTCCAAAAAGTGACTTTTCAAAAAGTAACCATTTTCAAAAGAGTACCATTTTCAAAAAGTACCCTTTCCAAAAAACATTTTTTAAAAAGTACCATTTCTTAAAACTACATTTTCAAAAAAGTAGGTTTTCGAAAAAGTACCTTTACTTTAAAATATAAACGGTTAACAAAAAAGTACCAAAATTATAAACTTACCCTTTTTCGGCCCCTAAATGTAAAAATTTCTAAAAATAGAAAGCAATTATCCACTCATTTTTCTATCTTATTATGACGCTTTATGATTCGGAGATATAAGAACACCGAGTTTACCGATTTTTACCCCTTTTAATCCCGTTAGAGCTCAAATTTACACAAATTCGTTCTGAGAGAATATATACAAACATATGCATTCAGTATGTGTATCAATGTGCATAAAAAATAGTTGTATGGAAAAAAGTACCAAAAAAGGGCTGCCAATTTTACCCATTATATATTCAAATTTTAAAAAATTAAAACTGTTTTTGAGGGCTTTTTAAGGAGAGAAGAATGAATTTCAAGTTTAATTTCTAACTTTATTACTTTAGAAGATAAACTGTTACCAAAAAAGTACCAAAATTATACTTTAACTTTTTTCGGCCCCTAAATGTACAGATTTTAAAAAAGTTTCAGACATCTGTCCGCTCATTATTCCATCTTATTATGATGCTTTTAGAATTTTATGTCTACCTTACTCAGATTCGAAGATACATGGTTACCGATTTGACCCGTTTTTACCCCCTTTTAATCCCCTTAGAATTAAAATTTGCAAAAATCCTTTCTTAGTGAAAATATATAATAGTGAATCAATATATCAATTTGCATTAAAAATAGTTGTATGGAAAAAAGTACCAAAAAGAGCAACCAATTTTACCCTCTATATATTTGAGTTAAAAAAAAGTACCAAAACGTCTTTGAGGGCTTCGTAAGGATAGAAGAATGCATTTTAAATTTAATTTCTATCTTCATTACTTTAGGAGATAAGCGGTTAACAAAAAAGTACCAAAATTATATGTTTACCCTTTTTCGGCTCCTGAATGTAAAAATTTCAAAAAAGTACCAAACACCAGTCAGCTTTTTTTTATCTTATTATGCTGTTTTTAAAATTTTATGTCTATGTTTTTACCCCCTTAGCGTTTGAATTTCACAAGACCCCGTCTTATTGGATCTATACATCCTGAGGGGAGCCCAAATACGAAATTTCAACTTTCTAGCTTTAGTGGTTTGGGCTGGGCGATGATGAATTAGTCAGTCACTCAGTCACTCAGTCACTAAATAACGTTACTCTTTTATTTATATAGATATTTCTACTTAAATGATTCTTGCAAAAAAAATTTCGCTAACACATTAACTTCATTACAAAGCAATATTACAATGACAAACATAAAAATGCTATGCCCATTTGAAAATAATATTTTTTAACCAACTTTTACTTAAACAAGTCATCTGAAATTTTGCTCACATATTGAGGTGCTGCGGCAGAAGAATTAAATCATATCAAAGCAAGGTAGAGCCACATCCTTAAAAGTAAATATTTTTTTCTAAATACTATTACTTAACAGACTCTTGTGATTCCACAACCTAACACAAATTGAAAAAAAAAACTAGTATGCTGTTGTCAGATTTATTAGAAAAATTGTCGGTGACATGCTCACAAAAATTATATACCCAGCAAAAACGTTGCTTACTGGTAGGGAAAAAAGTATATGAAGATTTAAGTCGTAACTACTTACAATTTGACTGGATAACTACTTATTTTTGTTTGAGAACTCCAAAAAATAAGGGGTACCCCTTACAAATGCATTTACATTGTTACAGCAATTAACTATTATTAGCAATATTAACTATTATTAGCAATTATATATTATTTGGCTTACTTGAAGCTAAAAAATAAGTAGTTAAATATACAAATTAAAATTTAAAAAAATATATACACATTCGGTAGTATGAATAAAAAAAAAAGTATTTGCTTTTTACTTAAAAAATTTGTTTTAAAACACAAGATTCTGGAAATTATTGAATATAAAACGAAGAACTTTGGGTTTTAAAAGAAATTTTTAAGTAAAAAGTAAATACTTTTTTTTATTCATACTAGCCATTATGTTTTATTTATATTTCTTAAATTTTATTATATTTTTTATATTTTTGACCTAGCTAGAATACGAACCTGTGCTCGTTCAGATATGAAGACAAGAACTTGACCCACTCAGCTATTGTTGAGTTATAAGTTTAAGCGATAAAAATTAGTTTTCATATACAAACACATGTTGACTCAAAAAGTGTGTAAATACATATCAGCAAATTGTAACTACTTTCAGCTAATGATAAAAATAAGTATTAATTTTATTAAAAACTACACTCTAAAACACTTTTGTTGAAAATTAGGTCGATAATAGTCGGCAACACTTTACAGATCATTATCGACCTAAAAATACACACGCATTATTTTTCAACAAAATTTTTTTACTAAAAAAAACGATTGGCTGCGTGCAGGTTTGAGCCGCGACCTCCTGACTGATACTCTGACTTATCTACCATTCAGCCATAGCCGTATTATACTTTATGTTGAATTTTTTTCACTTGGACTAAATATGCTTAATTTGAAAGGTTTTTTCTTTAATAAAATATCAACAAAATCGATGTAATTTTAGACACAAATTTAGGCAATATATGATCGTAAATTTTAAGTAATGTTTTAGAGTGTAAGTAGCAGTTCTAATTTGAAGCAAATCAATAAGATACATAAGTACCAATCATTACTTTGTAGCCCATTAATAAAGTACTACCGATTACAAAAATTACAAAAATTTTGCTGGTTAATATATAAAATCTTATGAAATTTTCGGCACACATTGATCATGGTCATATGAAGTAAATTTATTCTTAGAACTACTGCAATTTAGATATTTCTTTTTTTTAATTTTCATAATTTCTTATTGGATTCAATATATAGAGAGAAAATCGTATCTTATAAAGATGCCTGCATTTCATTGATGCTTTATCAAGTCATCAGTAGAATTCAATTATACTTTTGAAAATTTCAAACCTCTTAACTTAATCGAACAATTTATGTTCGATATTAGTTTATATACATTTCTATACCTTTATACAATTAGTCTCCAATGGGGTGACAATAAAAGTATTTATTTATTTATAAGGCAAAATGAAAAATTAAATACAAATGCAGCATATATTAAATTTATTATTTGGGATAGTTTCCCAATATAATTTTAAAAAAGTTTTGGTTATTGCAGGTTAAGCATGTTTACAAAAGTTTCAAACCACTCAAATATCTCAAATAATATATATATAATAAACGAAAAACCTTACTCAAAATTGTAAGCAAACACACATACTGCTTAACCCTATTTTTGGCTTTTCCGCAGAAACATCCAGGGTCTTGGCAGGAATTGCACCTACGACCTCCAGATTAATAGTCTAACACACTAACCACTACACTACTTTTCGTACTTTTAGTAGAAGTTTTGCTTGAAAATCAATATACGAATAACAATAAATTACACCTAAAACAAGAAAAACTGAGTATTACTTTAAGCAATTCTTAAATTTAGTTCGAAAATCCTAAAACAAGTTTCTTGTATATGTTGGCTTTGTGTTGTCGATATTTTAAATGCTGCTGAGAGCTGCTTAGTTCAGGTTGTTGGTGTTGCACAGTGGGAGATTAAAAAAATGGAAATATATCTGCAGTTGCTAAGCGAGCCGTCCGATTCTTATAAAATTTCGTATGGCATTTTACAATATATTGCTAAGCTTTAGCTTGGAGATGGAAATTTATATTTTTAAAGGTGGTGAAGCCACACGACCCCAACGAGGGTCACCTCGGGCTTATGAAAAGTTCAAGCATATGTCAATCTAATATTTTTGATCTAATACACAAAAGTTTTTACAAGTGATGAAAACAATCTATCACATTAATGGGTTTCCGCTTACAGCTAAGAAAAATTACATTTTTAGCTTTTTGGTCCACTGTTTTGCTAATGGGGAAATAATATTTGGTTCGATTTGCAAAAACTTAACTTTCGTAGATTTACAGCAAAATTTTTAATATTCTAGAAAAACTTTGTTTAAAATTAATTTAAATTTATGAAAAAAGTTGAATATTTCCCGTTGTTTCACAGAAAACAATGCGTCAGTTATTTCGTAATTATAAAATTAGTTTGCATAATACTTACCCCATGTTTATACATATTTTAAAGGTGAAGCATATCACTTAATTTTTTCTTTTAATTTTTATTATTGAATTAACCAGACCGTTTCAAAATAAACCTATTTTTATTGTAAATATTAGTTTTAAGGGTCGTTTCCTAAAATCACAAACCTGTAATCAATAAGGGTAGCAAGTCAACTTGAGGCCTAATGTCGCCTTAATTATTTCCTAAAAAAATTATTTGCGCCTGGGCAAAAATAAGAACAAAACAGCGCAAATACTGAAAATTCCATTTTTGGGATTTGGGAAATTCCCATTTTTTGGATTTTCTTGATTTTTTTGGCAATTGCGGGACTTTCAGAAAAAAATCTAGTGAAGTTACTAAAATATTTTACCATGAAAACTGATGAACATTTTGATGTAAGTCAGTGACTTATGCGTGTAAGATATTCTCACTGCTAACATTTTTATGCCGTTTTTATTGAAATAAAGCACTGTCTTTTTAATTAAACAAAATTATTTAGATTGCATGTGTAGCTTAGTAGTTATGAGCAAATTCAAATGGCCTTATACAATTTTGCGTTTGCAGTTTTCCTTAGAAAAAAATTAAGTTAGCTCCGTCTATATCTATCTTCTCACTGGATCCAAATGGAAGGTGAGAGTGTACATATTTAATTAACACAAAAAAATCATGCAACTTTTTGCGATCGCTGAACAAACTTATAAATTTTCTAAAAAAAAAAAAAGATCTCGAATATTTCAGTGCAGGTTTGTTATAAAATCTGTTGCATACTTTTAGGCGTAAACTTTACAAATACTGCTTCAGCAGCCGTATGTTATATTTGTAAAGCAAACCTGCCGAAATTAACCATTTCGACTAGGGATATAACGATACGCCGGTTTGCCGATCCGATACCGATTCCGATACTCAAAAATAGATATCGCCGATACTGATTCCGATACCGATACGAATATTGAAATTGAGTTCAAGTTTAGTTTAACAAAACTCAAGAAGGGCAATTTTTTTATTATACAAAATTACAGTGAGAGATAATGAGATTATTAATAATTAAAATAAATTTTAACACAGTATATAAAATTGTAAGTAATTTTTAAGGAACTACATTTTTATTGCTTCCAAAGAATCTATATTAAAAATATGCAGATAATTAGTAGAAAAGCAAGTACAAAGTTGTAATTCCTTTATAATTTTAAAAAATGGTCGCCATGCTTTTTAGAAAATCGATTTTTAAAGGACATTTATCAACTAAAATTCTTCTAAATAACTTATTAGCTTAATTATTAAAAGTCTTCTAAAAGTTTATATTTATTCACTTAAATTTACATGAAAACACAGTCTTGTGTTTAAATTCGCATAAAAAGAAACAAGTTCTGAAAAATGGGCAATTTTTCATCCTTTTTCAACCGACTTCCAAAAAGAAAAAGGTTATCAATTCGTGTGTATGTTCTTTTTTACTTGTTTTTATGTTTGTACGCGCATAACTCTGTCATTTGTGAAGCGATTTCAAAAATTCTTTTTTTGTTGGAAAGGGTTTTCCTGCAGTTTAGTCCCATAATTTTTTTTTTGAAAATCGGAGGGGGAAATTTGCTCCCCCATTGCATAACTCTGTCATTTGTGAACCGATTTTCAAAATTCTTGTTTTGTTTGAAAGGGTTTGACAAAAATTGGTCCCAAAATTTTTTTTCGAAAATCGGAGGGGGAATTTCCTTCCCCCCTCCCCCATGCATAACTCTGTCATTTGTGAGCCGATTTTCAAAATTCTTGTTTTGTCTGAAAGGACTTGCCAGCAGTTTGGCCCCATAATTCTTTTCGAAAATGGGAGGGAGTTTGATAAATCCTCCACCCCCTCCCCTCCAATCCATAACTATGTCATTTGTGAACAGCTTTTCAAAATTCTTGTGTTGTTTGCAAGGGCTCGCTAGTAGTTTGGCCCCACAATTCTTTTCGAAAATGGGAGGGGGAAACTTGCTTCCTCCATGCATAACTTTGTCATTGGGAACCGATTGTCAAAATTGTTTTTTTATTTTAAAGGTCTTGACTACAGTTTTTTTTTCGAAAATCAGTTGCGAAATTTGCCGCAAACCCCCCTTGCAGGTTGGTACCATAATTTTTCTCCAAAATCTGTGCGGGATTTCCCCTTCTCCCCAGAAATATTGATTATCGCATAGCTCCACCATTTATGGGCCGAGTTTCAAAATTTATTTTTTGTTTAGAATGGTTTGCCTAGAGTTTGGTCGCATAATTTTTCTACGAAAATCTGTGGGGCAAGTCTTCCACGCCTCCACCCAAAATATTTATTAGAGCAAAATTTCTCCATTAGCATACCGATTTTCAAAATTGTTTATATGGAAAGCCATCAAGTATATTACTCTTGGTACTGAAGTTGGTTTTTTTTGCCAGAATTTTTTGAGGAATCATTATAGAACACCGAAAAAGAAATTTGTTCTAACATCACTTCAAATTCGGTGATTGGTAATCGAAAAAGAGAACTTCTTGCAATGACAAGCAAATGTGAAACTAATTAGAAATTATCCAAATTCGCAATATATCCGGGTCGTGAATTCTACATTTTCATGACTTCTTTATAATGTCTTTTTTTGCTGGGAATAAGATTTAAAAAACAACGAATTGAATTTGAGTTCATGGTAAAATTAACAACAATAATTTATTTATGCAAAATAACAGCGTAAACTATTATTAATTTTTAAAATTGATATTAATAAGGTTTAAAAAATAACGAAATGAATTTAGTTCTTGGTAAAATTAACAAAAAATAAATAATTTGTTAAAAAAAAAACAGAAAAATTTTTTTAAAGTATCGTCGTATCGACAGTAAAATATTGCCGATACCGATGTATCGGAAAATCTGAAGTATCGCCGATATATCGGCATCGGTATCGGTATTCGTTACATCCCTAATTTCGACACAATTTCAAATAAAATCATTGATAATGAGACTTGTGAGTTGCGCCTTTCGTCATTACATGCTCGAATAAAATTAATTGAATGCATACTTCATGCAGCTTATAATATGCTTTCATCGAACTCAGACGTCATTGAAAGAACGAATGAGATTGCGAGTTGATTCTGTACAACAAGGATCTGGGTCTTCGAATGATAACAATACCTCAATAAGTTTCTTTCCAAACCCTGCAATTATTGCCGATATAACAGATGTTAATGAAGAACTTATAGATCGCTTTCGAATTATTCTTCGGAAAACTTATACTGTGGAGTTCCAATAATTTGTGTGGGATACGGCTAAGATATTTGTTAAAAAATATAACTGATACTTCATGCCTGTTATTGTCCACAAAATACTAGTACATGGAAAAGACATAATAATCATGCAGCAGTACTCCTTATTGGTATGCTCTCCGAGAATGCTGAATAAGCACGTAATAAGGATTACATGAAGTGCAGGTTATTGTTTTCCAGAAAGTGCAAAAAAAGTTTAACAAATACTGATGTTTTGCATCGTTTGCTTGCATCATCTGATCCGTATATAAGTAGTATAAGAAGTCAACCTCATAAACATCTCTTAGAACTAGTTGATGTAGGTAAAGTAATGATAGCTGATTAATAAAATGTTTGATTATTTTGGAGTAATTTTGTTTATACTTATATATGGGCAGTAGCGCGTGGCTGATATTGATAAAACTTGGCATGCATCTTTTTTTTACAACAATTTTTTGCAAGGACTTCAAATAGCGACGCAGTGCAAAAAGAAACTAAAAGGCCTAAAATTGAATACGAGAATTTAATTAATGATAATATTTCCCTAGTTCCTTGGAATATTAATCATGTCAAATTCTCTCTGAATTAAACGTTACGAACTTTAGCCTAAAAATGATTTTGGATTCATCAGCAAATAAATTCGAAGTAATCATACTGAAGAGTTTTGTTCAGATAGGAACAATTTGATGCGAAAAAATGGATTTGGATTGTATGGGCGGTGGGCGGTGGGCTTGGTCAATATAATGTTCGGTGCCCATCTTTAATGCTCTAGGACAACTCCTTATATTTTTTGCACATAAATGTATGAAGCCATCCCTCTGTGGGGCGTCTTAAAACTTGCCACACACAAACCTAAAACCCATATTCTCACACACACACACACACAAAAGTCACAAACTTTTTTAAGAGTTTGCCCAAAATGAAAATTTTATTTTCTAACAAATATGTACAAAGTTTTGTATTTAATTTTTTAAATTCTTTTTTTTTGACAACAGGAAGTGTTAATTTTTAAAACAAAAATATTCAGCAAACTTTCTTCCTTAATATTTTAGGTATACCGTAATACCACAGTACGGCGAAAGAAAAACAAATTACACCAGTCGACTAAAATAAGTATGTAAGTATACAGAATGATTTTTCAGAGATTATAAATATTTATTTCTTATGGAATATTAATGATTCTTAAGTGAAACATCTTTCAGGTTATATAGTATAAGAAACGTGGTATTAAAGCAAAATAAAAAACTATTTTCAGCAGCTTATAGGTCAATTTTAATAACTATTAATATCTAATTATATATATGGTTACCAAAAAATTTTTTAAAAAAATGTCTCATGCGTAGTAATTGGCCAACTTTTTTACAATTTTAGTTTTGTACGATTTTGCCTTTTCTAGCCTTTTAAAAAGACCAATCTAGCTTCCTTTAGCCTTCAGCTCCTGGCAACACTGATCTTTAATAACAAAAAAATTTAAGCTATAACAAAAAAAAATGGACAAAATTTCTAGTGATTTAAAAATCATAAAAGACACAAGCCACTTTTTTCGTTTTGCTTCTTCTGCTACTCAGCAAAAAGAAGAAAATTAAAAACGAAAAATTCCTATTACGAGAATAACCACCATTAAACGAAACAATACTGAACGGCAAAAGAAAGAAGTTTTTACAATTATTTACTTTGTAATATGTTGAAAGAAAGGATTTGTTGTTTAAGACTTTAAAAGGGAAAATAAAATACAAAGCTCTTATAAACTGAACCTCTTTTGATTTCATTGTGTATTTTGTGTGTTGCCTGTCATATAATAAAAAAGGGTTAAAGGATGACTAGTAACAGAAAAAAATAAACCCTTTCCTTGATTGGCATTGCTTTCTTTCCTTTTTTTGATAAATCCTTTTTAAAATTAATTTATGTTGAATTAAGGGTTAAACATTTAATAGTCTTAAATGAGCTATTCTTTCTCTTATATATAGAATAACTTGATATAATGTGGTTTTCAAATGATATCAAATATGCTGAGGCTGTTTGTTTGGTATATATAATTGAAATATAAAAAAAAAAACGTTTGTTATTTTATTTTATTTTTTTTGGTTTTTCTTATTTCATAAATAGTACATAAATTTATACTGGGGTGGATTAATAAATACATTCCCTTTATGCACAACTTTTTAACCACAAAATAGATCTGTAAGTTATCAATGGCAAGTTCGGTCCTCTTAAGACCTTTCGTACTTTTTTACGATTCCATATAGTTCAATTAAAAACATATTAAATTAAAAATATTTATGGGCTAAATTTTTTTTAATTAATTCGGTAATTCGCGAATAGTATAAGATAGATAACATTATAAATTTTGGGACAGACATAGCTGCTTTTAAATTCATATGCGAGGGCATAGCTTCCTAAGTTTTTTCGATGTGATGTCCGATAGTTAAAAAAAACAGCAGTATTTATGATAAAATTTGGAAAAAGTACAAAAATGCATGCCGATATATTTTTTCGCATCATGGAACAAGTAATAAATGCACAATTTTTTGTAGTTTTTTTTCCAAAAGTTGGTATATTTGCTATTGGCCATATAAAATAAATTTCCTCTGGATCATGCAAAAACTTTCGCTGTTTAAAAAAACCTATAAAAAGTTAGTGTAAAAGAAAAATCAGAACCAAGAAGGTAGTGGTTCTCTCACTATCCCCATCCAAAGTTAACCGATGTTGACATAAAATTTATAGTTGCCTCAAAAATTCCTCAGACTCCAAAGCAACGATGGCCACAAAATTACAAATCTGCTAAGGCCTTAGATATTGCTTAATTTTACTGAAGGTTATCACACGGTAAATAACAACAGGGTGACGATTTTAGTAAAAAAAAAAACTCCTTTTTATTATTGGAACATATTTTCCTCATTTTAGGAATTACGGTATTTAAATAGCAAAAGTCGTAAATATTTTTCTTTTATCTAATAGTAAACTATTTTGTCTATACAAGTTCAATATTATAATATGTCTGTCCATTAAAATTTTACGTGAAATAGAATATTAGACTATTTTTGAAAAATATTATTAAATCATAAAATCAAAATTAATCTTCTAGTGCACTTAGATTACCAAAATTACTCTAATATTTTGAACTGTTTGAAGGAAAGGGTGCTTATCCTTCCCCAGAAGAGCCTATCTACGCTAATAGCTTCGCTAAAGGTAAGTTTTGCAAACAAAGAACATTTCATATCAATAATAAAAGTTTTCCACAGAATATCTACAAACTAAAGTATGACACAAAAAATTTCCATATAGCACCTGCTGTACCCATATGGCAACGGAGCAATGTAACGCGTCAAAAGTGAGTGCGATATATATTTTGTAATATGTTGATTTATGTCAAAACTAAATATTACTATTCGGTTGTATATTTATAATAAAATATTTTTCATAAGCACAACACAGGTAAAAAGAAAGGGTAACTTACTTTTTCATGTAAACCATTTTTCACTATTTGTCAACATTTTTTTTAAAGCTTTTTGAAAAGACCCACTAACTTTGAAACACAAAACACAACTGACCTATAAAACAATTTGTAAATGTTAACAGGTGTCTCTATGATGCAAGTGATTTTGTGTAAAATATTTTTGCATTTGGATTGCTGTGAAGCTTCTTATGTAACGGTCTTTAGCGTTACCATATGGGTGCGCCCGGAAAATTTGGGTTAATATAACTAAAGAACAGGCTTTTGTATACGGTTAAATAAAAAATGCGAAATCCAACAATTATAATATCAAACATAATGTTTTAATATGCCCTGTAGTTTTAGAGATATCACGGAAATTGTGACAAAGAAAAAATAGTTGTTTAAATCTGTTTAAGCAAACCTACCTTTTTATATTGTTCGAATTCACTTAAACAAATAAACACTAAATTTAAATATTTAACCAGGTCTAAAGAGGTACTTTTTTATTTTTGAGCTTTATTATATATAATAATGAATTGATACTAAATTACTTGTTTAGCATTCCCATCTTCGGTTTTATAGTAAAGTTATTGTGAATTTTTTTCCAAATGGCAATATCGCCAGTTTCGTCAGTTTCAGGAAGTAACATCCAACAAGGCTCTCTGCCAACTGGCAACCCACTTAATCAATAAAATAATGGAAGTTTTTTGTTTCTGAAACCCTTTTTATTGTTTCAAACGGAAAATCCAGGAACTCCCTCCTGCCTACATCTAAGTAGCCTACTCCATTCTCCTCTCTAAATACAAACGGATTTCTGCCCAACTCCTTGTACTATTTTTCCGGCAATTATTACCCACAATAATTTGTTAGCTCAAGGTTTGTAATCCCGACAAACCCTTCAAAATCTCGTGTTTCCAATTATTAGGATATTTCACACCAATTTTAGTAATATCCCAATCTATATCAAATTTGTATTTATTTATTTCTAAATCCATACAAATTATATTTAAAGGACTTTATACCAATTTTTGTTTTTAAAAAATTCATAAAAAATTAAAACTTAGCAAAAGTTCTTCTATTTTTGGTTAAATGTACACTTAAATATATTCCAACTAAAACAAGTCACATTTTATCAAAATCGATTTACAACTTTTCATTTTATCCGCAATTAAGTGAGGGAACTCAATTGATAAAAATCACGATTTTCATATCATTTTAATTTGTATGTGTGCGTATGACAATCGTGACTTTTATCAATTGAGTTCCCTTACTTATATTTTTTTTAGTTTTTCTGATTTGGTGATTATTTCTGTTTTTGGCAATATTTTTAGTTTCGCCGGTTTTTCCCCCCTTTGGCGATTTTGTTGTTTTTATCCAGTTTTTCGTTTTTTGGGCGATTTTTTTAGTTTTTACCTATTTTTTCGATTTTTGGCGACATTTTTAGATTTTACGAGTTTTTAGTTCTTGCGTTTTTCCGTTTTTGCGATTTATTTAGATCTGCCGATTTTTTTAACTTTGGTGATTTATTCAACTTGGCGATTTTTTTCGTTTTTTGACAATATTTTTAGTTTTTTTTTGAAAAGATACAATTAAAATTAATATTACACAGCCTGATAGAAAACCCTTTCATTATTAGTTAGTTTGTTATTGTAGCATTCGCTACTATTGCCTTTGAAATGCTGCACTAGTCGTGAAAATTTCAAGAGTTTGCCTTTTTCATGGTTTCTAAGATATAGCTAAATCTCAAAATTACATTAATTGATAGAGAACCCTTTAATTTTTATTTTCTTTAGATTTCAGCATTAACTGTAGTCTCTAAAATAGTTCACTTACTATGAAGATTTAAAATGTCTGTATATAAGTGTCTGTAAATTACATTATGGCTCAGAAGATATAGCTAAATTTCCAAATTACATATCCTGATAGAATAGCCTTTAATTTTTATATTGTTTTTTTTAGTATTCGCTACTATTGCCTTTAAAAGGCTGCACCAGCTGTGAACATTTCAAGAATTTGCCTCTTACAGTTACCAAGATACATCTGATTTTCAAAATTATGTAGTCAAAATTACATTGACTGATAGAATACCCTTTAGCTTTGTTTTGTCTAAATTTCAATGTTAATTGGTGTTGTCTGTATAATAATGCACTAATTTTGAAAATTCTGTGTGTCTGTATATTACATTAGGATTTCAACATGTTTCTTTGCTCGCTTTAGAACACCCTTTAATTTTTACCTGTTATATATTTATTGTTGTAAAAATTTCACATCGGTATTTATTACAGTTCGCGAGAAAACAACCTGTGACATACAAAGAGACGGACAGACGGAAAGCGTAGCAAAAAACAATAGGGTTCCTTTACGCTTTTGGTGTACGGAATCCAAAAAATTAAGCGGACTTTGCTCAAAGTCTAATATGTACTAAATTTCGTTAAGGTGTAAATGTACTATAATACACCCGTGAAAAATATAGCGAATGGTAAACCGATTTTGATTCCAATATAAAAACGATTTTTTGTTAAATAAAATCGATTCTTCGCCATCGAATTTACCTCTGCGATATTGACCTGCAATTGGTTATTGCAAAATAAGAAAAAAGTTATTTTCAATCTTCTCGATAAATTCAATACTGTCGAGAAAATTTTTTTATTGTTTATGTTGCTTAGAAGAAATTAATGTCATCAAAACAGAGTGATAAAACATTCCTCAATGTGTGTGTATCGATGCCAACATTCCAGTTCTATTCATTATCTATGCAAATATATATGCAATTTCTGCTATTATTTTGACTGGCACTGTATGTATGTAAGAAAATACTCTTAATAAAATAAATGACTTTTTAATTATTATAAGCTTTGAAAATTGTTAATGCTAAAAAAAGTTTCGTCAAGTTTCGGATTAAGCCGAATGTTCGGCTTTTGGGTCGAATATTAGGTTCGATTAGGGTTCGGTTTTAGAAAATTGTTTTCGGTCGGACTCTAATGAAAATACCAAAGCAAAGAAATACTCTCATTTAAATCAAATTAAATAGATGATAAACATATTCTAAGCTTAACTTACCATGCTTCCACATGCTTTCAATTTTAATCCTTTTTTTTTTTTTTTGCTAATCCCTAAATAGCTCTAATACTGATGCATTAAACTTCAGCTCGAGCAACAACGTCAAATGTTATTATTCGCTTTTTTTTATCACATTAAATAATTTATAATATTTTCTCTCGTTTTTTAATTTCTTTTTGTACCATATTTAGTCAGCTTTAATTCAATTTTCATGAAACAGATTATTTTTTTCTTTTTTGGTATTTTGCAAAAAAAAAATTCTCTTTTTCTTTAACCACAATTTTATTGAGGTTCTGTTAATTTTTTTCCTTGCTCTTTTTACATTTTTTATTTTCTTTATACAAGCAGCATAGATAAATTACATTTTATTATATTTTTCTTTGGTATTTATTTCTGTTTTTATACACATATTTGTTTCCTGTTTTTGTGGTTGAGATGTGGTTTTAAGATAAAAGCACAAAAAGTTCAAATGTGGTAGCGGATGTGAAAAAAAGTGAAAAAGAAAAAACCTTAACACCGCACATGAAACTACGTGCACAATGTGTGTTACACATGCACTTGTTAAATTTATCAAATTGATTTTACTTCAAATAACAAACAGAGATAAACAGTTGCCCTGGGAAGGGAGGAATTTGTTAAATAACTGTCAGATTATTGTATAGATATGGATAGCACATGCTTTGAAAAAAAGACTGACAAAAACAATTAGATAAAGTTACTTGTGTTTTTTTATACACATGTGTACTATTATGCTATTGATGTAAATTCCCCAACAGTTAAAATATAATCTCTAAGAAAAACAATAGTAAAAGCAAAATGTTTTTATTGCCTTCACACGCTTCCTTTAAATCAATAAATTTTATTTAAATGATCTACACAAGTTTTACCTTAGAGCAAAGGCTCAACAACAATGTTTGTTTAAATATATTTTCCCTTCAGGAGGAGAAGGTAGTCAAAAATAATCCTAATTTGCAGGGGAAAATAAAAACAGCTTTAAACAAATTGTCTCAGCTTTTGTAACACATTCGTAGCAGCCGGAAGGAAGTCAATTAATCTAACCAAAAACAGGTTTTTACTTTTAGCTCTTGTTTATTTTTCATTATTTATCATACTTTTCATTCATCGAATCTTTAATGTTTTTAAGCTCTTCGCAAAGTATGATTGCAGATAATCTTCATAAAGCAGTCAACTTAATGGAGACAATAAGATAGAAACAACAACAATTCAAACTTTAACTGTCATTTTTACCACAGAAGTATTTTTTTCTTTCCATGCAAATTGTACATACTTTGCTGAAGAAATTATCATCATCAAAGAGAGTGATAAAACAGTCCTAACGCTTCAAAATTTTAGAGACTTCTGTTCTTGGTTTTTGTTTATACTAAAAGTGCTGATTAGTTTTAGTTTTCAAGATATAGTGATATTTAATATTAGCAAAATCTCCACCATTCGTTATATAATTCGCTTAATCTTACTATTATATCTTACTATTATTGCAAGGATATTCAAAATCAGTTGTTTTTGTTTATGTCTTTAAAACATATTTTTGTGCAATTTTTTCTGAAATTTAAATAGTTCATTCTTATGTATTTTCATCTGGTGATAACGATGGCACCATTAGTTTTTTTCTATCACCTCGTATTCTTGAGATTTTAAAAAAAAACTACTTTAGTTTCCTCTATAAAAATTTTGATTTTATGTCACCTTCGTCAATTTGATGGTCATTAATGCAAGAAGTTGCACAGAAAAAACTAAATATCATTTTCTGTAAAGGAATTCAATGAAATAGTAAATATTTTGTCTAGGAACGGACTCAAAAATAAATTTGTAAATATATACAAAAATATCTCAAAAATTTCATTGGGAAAAAACGTGTTTTTTCAGTGTACAAATTAATTCTATAAAACAATTTGTGTAAAAATATTTATAAATTGTAAACAAAACAATTTACTAAATCAAACAAAAAGATTTACTGGATTTTCTGAAAAATATCAAATAATATTTTGGTCTGAATTTATAAAACAATTAGTCTAAAAATACTAACAAATATTAAACAAAATGGTTTACTTAATCAAACAAAAATATTTACTGGATTTCTTGTAACATATCAAACAAAGTTTTTTTTGCGTCATCATCATCATCATCATCCATTAAGCATTTATGAAATTTTGCTTTGTTAAATGTATTCAAGTCTGAATATTTATCTAAAGACTCTAAAAAAATTAATGAGAATTGACGCAACGACATTAACGAATTGATTCGCTCAAAAATCTTCAGTATACAAACTTGTTACAATCGCATTCCTTTTGCTATCATTGTTGTTGTTAATTTTTTTGTTGTTTTTTGTGTGTATGTCGCCTTCGGGGTTATTTTTTTTACAATACAGTTTTTCTTGTTGTTTTTGGTGTTTGGTGTTTGTGTCCTAAATAAGAGTCAAACAAACAATTCATTGATTATGTAAAGAATATTTACTGAAAATGAAATTTATTTTTTGACAAACTTTTATTTGAACATTATTTGGTGATAATTTTTTCTGTGTATATGAACAATTGTAACAGTAACACTTGTAAATGTAACAGCAAAAATTGTAACGATAACACAGTGACTCGAAAACAAAAGGTGCTAGAAAAAATCTAATGATGACATCGTAATCATCAGTTGAAATTATATAAAAATCAGCCGCCTTAATTTCAGAAAAGTTACAAAAAAAAATGTCTTAAGGACTAAACAAAAAACACACGATTTTTAACATCTTGGCAATAACAGTAAGATATTTTTTAAATTAGTATTCGGCATACAAAATCTTTTTAAGTATTGCGTTTAAGGTATTACATAATCGACTTTTTCTGTAAATCAGTACGAGCCACAATTTCTTGGAACATTTATGGATCTTTATGTGCCTTCTTTAAAAAAGTGGCATCCAACTTCCCTGTAGCGACGATATAGCGTGCTCAATCGTTGTACAAAATTATTTGTTATAAAATTCTTCTACATGTCACTACAGACACCAAAGCTACAGACTTAACTTGAACGTCAGAAATCATTCAAAGCTTAAAATGTGTTTATGAGTTAATTTTATACTTATTCACAATATTTTTTTTAAGAGAAGTAACACAATCAGGCAATTAATGCCTACCAGTTATTTAATTAATGTGTTACATTCTTTAGGAATTAGATAGTGTAGATAGAACAAGTGTTGGAGTGGGATAGAGATAGAAAACTTAATTCGTTTACAATTCTGCTATTGCGCGTTTTTTTTTGTAGAGCAATTTTTCAGCAACTCTGGTGTCAATTAGAGGCATTAATTTGTTTAAGCTGTGCTAGCTATTTTATTAGTTATTTTACTTCGCCGACAGTTCTGCTACAATACCGACGAACAAGGGTTGTGTGAAGTGCATTTGGATATGATAGTATTAATCGCTGCCGGTACTGCCAAAGTGATCAGTGCTATGCCTTCATCACTTTAACAGTCCAACAACAAATCCCAACACAATAACACACCAATGCACATGAGAAAAATGCATGATGTTGTTGGCTTCCCTGGAACTAGTGTTAAACTTAATACCTGAGGGTTTATAGTCAAAGGCGATAGCTACTCAGCCAATAGCACCCTCAGTTATAAGTTAATGATAAAAAGTTTTGTTCATTCAAATATTTCGATTATTAATTATATAATTGATATTTTTAAAAATTTTTGTTATCAATACAGCGGAATTCTTTATCACATGAAATTTGAAAAAAAATTTATTGAATACCGAGATTTTTGATATCAAAAACGAAACTTATTTTTTTCTGTGCATACATTTTCAAGTTCTTAGAGCATATTTTTTTAAGTTTTTGTAAGCATATTTTCATATTTTTTTATGTGCATATTTAATGCGCATGAAACACATTTTTAGGGCATCTTTCCGGTTTCCCTGGTTATAAATATGCAAATAAATGTGAAGTTATAAAACTGTGAACAATTTTAATGCTTATTTTAATGCATATTACATACATATAATTTTGGTATTATTTGATTCCCTTTTACTACAGACCCCAGTTTCTCTGTAGCTACGAATTTAGTTGTCAAACAACCGTATTTGATTTGGTTTAGGTAAGTTACAGGTGAGTGTAAGTTATACTTATTCAAAGTTCTGACGGGGTCTGTGAGACCCCATGTCTACTAAATTTAGAGCGTATTTCCGATAAAGATACACCCACAGATGAAATTCAATCTCAAGAATCTGAACAGAATGAGAAAAAATATGCCGTTCTTGTTCACCACAATAACACAGAAAGACAGCATATACATGTGTGACATGCAATAAGCCAATATGTCTAAAATGCCTAAAGCCCATCTGTAAGGATTGCCAATATATTTCCTAATATTGACTGTTTGTCAGTTTTTTTTTCTTATGTTTCAGAGGATATTTTTTGTGTTTAAATTATATTATCGTTATTAAAATTCAAGAAGAATTTTAAGTTTTTTTAATGTTATTGTGAAAAATTAAAAAAAAAACAATAAAAGTGACCTCATGTTGAATGAAATTAAAATGCATTGTCTTTCAAATTTTTTATCAATAGAAGGTTCCTTAAAATAAAAGCTAGTTATTTCTACTTTTAATTGTTTAATAAAATAGTCACAGTTTTACAATTTTACTAACATTTGCTGTCGAGGTGACCCCCATACGTAGACCCCAATTCCAAGCTAGGGTTTGAAAGAAAATGTTTAAACTTAAAGGATATACATATATCAATGGCGACGGTCAGTAAATATTATCACCGGCGCAACTAAAGAGTTTCGCGCGTCGGCTCAGATTTATGTTGTGTAGTTATGACAAACAATAACCACAGCACACAAAGTCTTATTGGCTTAGGACATTTTTGTTAGAAATATTAGCACATTATGACAATATGACTTAATAGCACACCCAAATGTGTATACAATTTTGTTTTAAATTTTAAATAGTGACTAGTTAATTGGACTTCTGAAAAAAAATTTGTAGTTATAAAGTCAAATTGTAAGTATCCTGCAAAAATTATTGGTCTACATGGTCCATTTTAGCTGAAATGGACTAGTTACAACATAGTCCTAAAAGCGAAAAAAGAAATAAAAGTAAGTTTTGTTTATAAGAAATCAAAAATGCAGTGTAGCTCCCATCATAAAAGGAGATTTATTAAAGCAGAGGGAAAATCATTTACGTAGACTACAAAGTAAAATAAAAACTAGTTTTCTGTTTGTGAACCATGGAGTACTGACATAGAGTAGTTTCAAAACTAGCTCCTGTCGGTGCTCCATGGAGTAGTTACAAGGTCTAGTTTTTGGGTTAGTCCGATGTAATGCAAAGCTGGACCGCGTGGTTCAGTCCTAGGACATCACAATGTTAAATGGACCACATCTAATGCATACGTTTGGGGTAGTTTGGGACTAGTCCTGGTCCATTATGGGGTAGTCCTTACACGCATGTATGGACTAGTCGCGATTTTTGCAGGGTAGTTACGACTTAAGTCCTCATATACTTATTTACCTACCAGTAAGCAAAATTCTTGCTGAAATACGTTGAACTCAATAGATACAAAGTTTCCTGCAGGGTATGTAGAAATAAGTTTGCTGAATATGTTCAAATAATGTTTAGCATTGAATATTACGTTACTCACTTAGAAGGTGGAGCGGTGGTTGAAAATTTGTTGCGGAATTGAAATGTATACTCAAATTTTGTTAAGAAGCTCCAAGAAGTCGGCTGGTAACATCCCAACAAACGTTTGAAAAATATTTTATATATTATGGGCTTACTGCGTTACTATAATGGTCTAAAAATTTTTTGTTATAAAAGTTCTTTGCCGTCGGTGTATTTTTAAGTTTATTTAACTGTTAAAAAGGATCAATTTATTTGTCGCCTAAATAATACGATTAGATTGTGTAATGTAAAGATTTATATAGCTTCTAAAAACAGCTTACATTTAAATAGCAAACAAAAATTTGTAATATTTTAAGTAAATATTATTATAAAAAATTAACATTCTCTATGATAAATGTCCAGTTTTCATCAATAGACGGTGAAACAAATTGCCTGTCTCCCTTTCTTCAAACTGTATTTTAGTAACAGCAAGCAAGAGTAAAATATCTCAAGATATGCTAAATTCCCTTCGTACAAAAATAATAAATCAATCTAAGGATACAACTTTAACTTCGTACAACTTTACGTGCTCTTCTATTAACTAGCTTAAGGATTCGCTTTTAGATACACATATTTATATAAAACTTCTGATGAGCTGTTTATCTATTTGATAGCCAAAAAGTTTTTGTTTTAATAAATAAACTTTTTCCGTAGTACTCCTTAAGATAAGAGAAGTTTATTAAATTCTAACTTAAATACAAAATATATAGACCATTAATTTTTATGTTATCATTTTAATTTTTAATAAAGTTTCCAACATTAAAGGCTTTAAATTCCCCAAAAAAAATCTATAGAATTAAAAGTTTAAAAAATAATTTAAAAGGGAAACTTTATGTGAACTGTGACACACATAAAAATATAATTTTTTACGCACATACCACAATTATCTACACACACACACAAGTGTTTTTGCTAAAATCCATATACAGTAGTGTTGAAAACTGTGCTTGCAACTGCTGTTAACTTAGCACTTATCTTTTATAGCTAATGAAGTTGTGTTCTAAGCTATCAGTGAGGAGGTTGTTGGCATAGGGTACATAGAGGCCAAACAGAAACTTCAAAAACCTAAGTGTGCTGTCAAAAACCTAAGTCTAAGGATGTATTAGTAGAACATTTTGTATTAGTATTGGTTTAAAATAAAAATTTCCCCACAGCACTAGAACCGCACTTGGTTGTAACAAAAAGTATTCTAAACTATTTATATTTTTTTACATGAATTTTTAGAAGTTTATGGAATTATTGTTGTATTAATTATTGAAAATATGAATTTAGAATGCTTTTTAATACATTCGAGCTCAAAAAATATTAATTTGCTAAACATTTTTTTGAAATTTTTCTATTTGGTACCAAAATTTTTTATCCCAAAAAGGAACAAAAATACAATACTGTTCAATGAAAAATAGGGTTGAAAGCTTTGATAAATTTCAACACACAAATATCAACAAAATTAAACAAATATTTTAAAATTACAGCAAGAAGAAATATAAAATTTATATTAAAACAAATAAAAAAATTAAATAAAACTAAAAAGTGTTTGTGCGTGGAAAAAAAGTTACGATTTAGTGCATTTTCAAGTGGAAAAATTATAGTCTCTCAAGTGTGTTGAAATGCAAAAATGGTGTTCTCTCATTTTTGTTGAATTCGCAATATCTATATGTGTAAAGAGAGTTGTCACTATTTTATTGACAGTGCGAGAGCTTGCTATCTATGTTTATCAATGGTTGTTGGTTCGATAGCCCTTATAGACTAAATATATTTTGTTATAACTTGAGAAAGATTAGTCCAATTTTATTAAATGTTAGTTTAAGTAGTTTTAATCATGGCCGTCTTTAATATATTTTAAAACTATTTTTTATATGCGTAAAAGTTTTGGTCCCCCTTGTAATCATCAATTAATGATCAATTATACATTTTTAAATATAAAACTTTTCCAATTTTACCTAAAAAAAATATATTTTTTAAAATTGCGATCTCAATACACTCTAAATAAAATAATGGTAAATCTAACCAATTTCATAGGTTAGAATTACGCCAACGCATAAAATACAATAAAAATCAGCCAATTTAGTTGATAGTGTGTAAAACTACTAACTCGAAGGTCGCAGGTTCAATGACTGCCAGGGCTTAAGCAGTAAGTGTGTTTGTTAAAAAAGAAACTATTTTGTTTGCTTGTACTTTTTGGCCTTGAACTTAAGGTATCATGTTTATAAATCAGACGCCTTTAACATCTGAGCTAAGCCGTCTTGTTAAATAACGATAGCACAGACTATACATAGAAATGAATTTGACTTTCTCGACTTAAATACAACGTTTTTTGTAAAATACCTATTTTCGTTGTTACTATTTTCAATTTGTAAGTTTAACCATAAAAATTGGTAATTTTAACCACAAAAATTTTTAAAAATTAAATTAGTAATTTTTAACCATAAAAAATTATTTGAATTCTCAAACGTTGTATATCCCAAATTTATATTTTACAATTCAGTAAAATGTAATAATTCGGCATTGAACTTAGGTTCTCATGTTTATGAACCGGACGCCTTTAAAATCTCAGCTAAGTCATCTTGTTGAATAACGGTAGTACAAATGTAATGACTTACAACTTTAAAAAGTTATTTTAACCAATATAAGTTGTTATTTCATTAAAATTGCAACAACAATTTACATTAACAGTAGATTAACTATTTAAATTGGTTAGACTTAAATATCATTTTATTTTGAGTATAATGCCGAAGCCTTTCGAGTGTGTACACAAATTTTAGAGCGGCTGAAAGGTAATTTTATTTCAAGTTTTTGGTGTTTCTTGTAATAAATTGGGATATAAAGAATCCCAAAAATGCGATTTTCAGTATTTTCGCTGCAATTGTCTTATTTCTCGCAGAGTGCAGATCATTTTTTGGGAAACGTTTGAGGGACATTAGTAGGGTTTTTATTCCCGGACTTTTTAATATCCCGGACTTTTTAATAAAAAAGAAATTCCCAGAATCCCGAGAACTCCCGGGAATTGAAGAGCGTACTAAATAATTTAAAAATAATGAGAATTTCCGGAATCCATTGATTTTTATATGAGCAAAATGAATAAATCAATCATTTCTTATTTCAAACTCAGCTTTATTTAAAAACTATTTTATAAACACACAGTGAAATGAGAAAAAAAAAGCAAAAAACATTTGTTAAGAAAAGCAAAAAGATTCAAAATAATTTATATTCAAAAACTATTTTTAGACCGCACAGAAAAAACTATAATTCGTATTCTATTACTAAATTCATAAATTCAAATATTTATTTTACGAAAATTTTTACGAAAATTCGTAAAATTAAACACTAAAATTCGTAAATAGTTAATAAGAAAAAAATCGTTTTTTTCTATAAAAATTTTATATTGGAATATTTAAACACCAAAGAAAAAAATAATAAAATATAAAAACAAATTCAAACACATGTGTGTTAAAATAAAATCCTATGATAATTTTTTCTGTGCGAGTAAAAGGAGAGCATACAAATCATTAGTAAAATCACTGATGGACTGAAATTAAAGTACTTTTATTTCTCATCTTTCATCTAAGACTTTATTGTCAGAGGGCGGAAGTGATCTAACGAGGGATTAAAAGGTTACCTTAGGATAAATGTTGCTGACAAAGAGCACACTCAAAATAAAATGATAGGTAAATCTAACCAATATAAATAGTTAGCCTACTGTTAATGTAAATTGTTGTTGCAATTTTTATGAAATAACAATTTTCATTGGTTAAAATAACTTTTCAAAGTTGTAAGTCATTTCATGTCTATGGTTGATTTGTACTATCGCTATTCAACAAGATGACTTAGCTGAGATGGTGAAGGCGTCCGGTTCATAAACATGAGAACCTGAGTTCAAGGCAGAAATATTACATTTTACTGAATTGTAAAATATAAATTTGGAAAAACGACATTTTAAAAATTAAATTATTATTGATGGTTAAAATTATTAATTTAGTTTTTAAAAATTTTTGTGGCTAAAATTACCAACTAAAAATGATAACAGCGAAAATAGTTATTTCACAAAAATTACTGTATTTAAGTCAAAGAAGTCACCACATGTCTATGTATACTTTGTGATATCCTTACTTAACAAGATGACTTAGCTGAGATGGTAAAGGTGTCCGGCTTATAAACATGAGAACCTAAGTTCAAGTCCAAAAAATTACAAACAAACGAACACACTTACTGCTTAAGCCTTGGCAGGCATCGAACCTGCGACCTTCCTGTTAGTAATTTTACACACTATCAACTAAACTACAATTCCATTTTGTTGATTTTTACTGTATTTTATGGGTTGGCTCAATTCTAACCTATGAAATTGGTTACATTTACCAATATTTTATTTTGAGTGCAGTCTTAGAACAGTACAGCAAGTGTTATTGAAAACGTACTTTTTCTTGCAAAAAACGGGGAAAATTTACTTTTTAAAAATTTTAATTTAAACTGCGTATAGCTTTAGACTGAGTAACTATTTTTTAAAGAAATCTGTCAGAATAATAATAATTTTGCTAGTAATCAACCAAGAAAAAGTTTTTGTGAATTTGAAAAGATTTGACTTTCTGATAAAAAAAATGAACATTTTAATTTAGGAGAATCTTCGTACAAAAGCTCTTTTTGATCAGATCAAAAGCATCAGCTTGGCATAGGTTTAAATTTTTCAAACGCCCGAGGAGACCCAATTTGGGGTGTTGTGGCTCCGCGCTGTTTAAAGATATAAAGTCGATAGTACAAACTGATGCTCAGCAACGCAAAGCACACACAGCACTGAAAAAAAATATGTTTAAGCTGTGCTAGCTATTTTATTAGTTATTTCACTTCGCCGACAGTTCTGCTACAATACCGACGAACGAGGGTTCTGTGAAGTGCATTTGGATATGATAGTATTAATCGCTGTCGGAACTGCCAAAGTGATCAGTGCTATGCCTTCATCACTTTAACAGTCCAACAACAAATCCCAACACAATAACACACCAATGCACATGAGAAAAATGCATGATGTTGTTGGCTTCCCTGGAATTAGTGTTAAACTTAATACCTCAGGGTTTATAGCCAAAGGCGCTAGCTACTCAGCCAATAGCACCCTCAGTTATAAGTTAATGATAAAAAGTTTTGTTCATTCAAATATTTCGATTATTAATTATATAATTGATATTTTTAAAAATTTTTGTTATCAATACAGCGGAATTCTTTATCACATGAAATTTGAAAGAAAATTTATTGAATACCGAGATTTTTGATATCAAAAACGAAACTTATTTTTTTCTGTTCATACATTTTCAAGTTTTTAGAGCATATTTTTTTAAGTTTTTGTAAGCATATTTTCATTTTTTTTTGTGTGCATATTTAATGCGCATAAAACACATTTTTAGGGCATATTTCCGGTTTCCCTGGTTATAAATATGCATATAAATGTGAAGTTATAAAACTGTAAATAATTTTAATGCATACTTAAATGCATATTACATACATATCCTTTTAGTATGGACATAGGGTCTCACAGACCGTTCATATTTTTTAATTCCCAATTAATATTATATTCCCTTTTACTACAGACCCGAGTTTCTCGGTAGCTTCGAATTTAGTTGTCAAACAACTGTATTTGAAGAAAGTTGCATTGTTAGATTTGGTTTAGGTAAGTTACAGGTGAGTGTAAGTTATACTTATTCAAAGTTCTGACGGGGTCTGTCTACATTTAAAGGATAAATTTAGAGCGTATTTCCGATAAAGATACACCCACAGAAGAAATTCAATCTCAAGAATCTGAACAGAATGAGAAAAAATATTCCGTTCTTGTTCACCACAATAACACAGAAAGACAGCGTATACATGTGTGACATGCAATAAGCCAATATGTCTAAAATGCCTAAAGCCCATCTGTAAGGATTGCCAATAAATTTCCTAATATTAACCGTTTGTCAGTTTTTTTTCCTTATGTTTCAGAGGATATTTTTTGTGTTTAAATTATATTATCGTTATTAAAATTCAAGAAGAATTTTAAGTTTTTTTAATGTTATTGTGAAAAATTCAAAAAAAAAACAATAAAAGTGACCTCTTGTTGTATGAAATGAAAATGCATTGTCTTTCAAATTTTTTATCAATAGAAGGTTCCTTAAAATAAAAACTAGTTATTTCTACCTTTAATTGTTTAATAAAATAGTCACAGTTTTACAATTTTACTAACATTTGCTGTCGAGGTGACCCCGCATACGTAGACCCCACTTCCAAGCTGGGGTTTGAAAGAAAATGTTTAAACTTAAAGGATATACATATATCAATGGCGACGGCCAGTAAATATTATCACAGGCGCGACTAAAGAGTTTCGCGCGTCGGCTCAGATTTATGTTGTCTAGTTATGACAAACAATAAAGACAGCACACAAAGTCTTATTGTTTTAGGACATTTTTGTTTGAAATATTAGGATATTATGACAATATGACTTAATAGCATACCCAAATGTGTATACAATTTTGTTTTAAATTTTAAATAGTGACTAGTTAATTGGACTTCTGAAAAAAATTAGTAGTTAGAAAGTCAAATTGTAAGTATTCTGCAAAAATTATTGGTCTACATGGTCCATTTTAGCTGAAATGGACTAGTTACAATATGGTCCTAAAAGCGAAAAAAGAAATAAAAGTGAGTTTTGTTTATAAGAAATCAAAAATGCAGTGTAGCTCCCATCATAAAAGGAGATTTATTAAAGCAGAGGGAAAATCATTTACGTAGACTACAAAGTAAAATAAAAACTAGTTTTCTGTTTGTGAACCATGGAGTACTGACATAGAGTAGTTTCAAAACTAGCTCCTGTCGGTGCTCCATGGAGTAGTTACAAGGTCTAGTTTTTGGGTTAGTCCGATGTAATGCAAAGCTGGACCGCGTGGTTCAGTCCTAGGACATCACAATGTTAAATGGACCACGTCTAATGCATACGTTTGCGGTAGTTTGGGACTAGTCCTGGTCCATTATGGAGTAGTCCTTACACGCATGTATGGACTAGTCGCGATTTTTGCAGGGTAGTTACGACTTAAGTCCTCATATACTTTTTTGCCTACCAGTAAGCAAAATTCTTGCTGAAATACGTTGAACTCAATTGATACAAAGTTTCCTGCAGGGTATGTATAAAGAAATAAGTTTGCTGAATAGGTTCAAATAATGTTTAGCATTGAATATTACGTTACTCACTTAGGAGGTGGAGCGGTGGTTTGTTACGAAATTGAAATTTATACTCAAATTTTGTTAAGAAGCTCCAAGAAGTCGGCTGGTAACATCCCAACAAACGTTTGAAAAATATTTTATATATTATGGGCTTACTGCGTTACTATAATGGTCTAAAAAATTTTTGTTATAAAAGTTCTTTGCCGTCGGTGTATTTTTAAGTTTATTTGACTTTTAAAAAGAATCAATTTATTAGTGGCCTAAATAATACGATTAGATTGTGTAATGTAAAGATTTATATAGCTTCTAAAAACAGCTTACATTTAAATAGCAAACAAAAATTTGTAATATTTTAAGTAAATATTATTATAAAAAATTAACATTCTCTATGATAAATGTCCAGTTTTCATCAATAGACGGTGAAACAAATTGCCTGTCTCCTTTTCTTCAAACTGTATTTTGATAACAGCAAGCAAGAGTAAAATATCTCAAGATATGCTAAATTCCCTTCGTACAAAAATAATAAATCAATCTAAGGATACAACTTTAACTTCGTACAACTTTACGTGCTCTTCTATTAACTAGCTTAAGAATTCGCTTTTAGATACACATATTTCTTTATAAATATATAAAACTTCTGATGAGCTGTTTATCTATTTGATACCCAAAAAGTTTTTGTTTTAATAAATAAACTTTTTCCGTAGTACTCCTTAAGATAAGAGAAGTTTATTAAATTCTAACTTTAATACAAAATATATAGACCATTAATTTTTATGTTATCATTTTAATTTTTAATAAAGTTTCCAACATTAAAGGCTTTAAATGCCCCAAAAAAAAATCTAAAGAATTAAAAGTTTAAAAAATAATTTAAAAGGGAAACTTTATGTGAACTGTGACACACATAAAAATATAATTTTTTACGCACACACCACAATTATCTAAACACACACACACAAGTGTTTTTGCTAAAATCCATATACAGTAGTGTTGAAAACTGTGCTTGGAACTGGTGTTAACTTAGCACTTTTCTTTTATAGCTAATGATGTTGTGTTCTAAGCTATCAGTGAGGAGGTTGTTGGCATAGGGTACATAGAGGCCAAGCAGAAACTTCAAAAACCTAAGTGTGCTGTCAAAAACCTAAGTCTAAGGATGTATTAGTGGAACATTTTGTATTAGTATTGGTTTAAAATAAAAATTTCCCCACAGCACTAGAACCGCACTTGGTTGTAACAAAAAGTATTCTAAACTATTATATTTTTAGAAGTTTATGCAATTATTGTTGTATTAATTATTGAAAATATGAATTTAGAATGATTTTTAATACATTCGAGCTCAAAAAATATTAATTTGCCAAACATTTTTTTGCAATTTTTCTATTTGGTACCAAAAATTTTTATCCCAAAAAGGAACAAAAATACAATACTGTTCAATGAAAAATAGGGTTGAAAACTTTGATAAATTTCAACACACAAATATCAACAAAATTAAACAAATGTTTTAAAATTGCAGCAAGAAGAAATATAAAATTTATATTAAAACAAATAAAAAAATTAAATGAAACTAAAAAGTGTTTGTGCGTGGAAAAAAAGTTACGATTTAGTGCATTTTCAAGTGGAAAAATTATAGTCTCTCAAGTGTGTTGAAATGAAAAAATGGTGTTCTCTCATTTTTGTTGAGAAAATTTACTTCTTAAAAATTTTAATTTAAACTGCGTATAGTTTTTGACTGAGTAACTATTTTTTAAAGAAATCTGTCAGAATATTAATAATTTTGTTAGTAATCAACCAAGAAAAAGTTTTTGTTAATTACAAAAGATTTGACTTTCTGATAAAAAAAAGTTAAAATTTTAATTTGTTAAGTCGAATATCTCGTACACCTTAAGCGGAAATCCATAAATATAGTAGATTTTTTTTACATCTTAGATTGGACAATCTTCGTACAAAAGCTCTTTTTGATCAGATCAAAAGCATCAGCTTGGCATAGGTTTAAATTTTTCATACGCCCGAGGAGACCCAATTTGGGGTGTTGTGGCTCCGCGCTCTTTAGAGATATGAAGTCGATAGTACAAACTGATGCTCAGCAACACAAAGCACACACAGCACTGAAAAAAAATATGTTTCCTTTTTGACAACAAAAATCTCTGTATTCAATATTTTTTTTAATTTCCTTTGATAAAGAAATCTGCTATATTGATAACAAAATTATTTCAAAAGAAAAAAATATACATATAAAAAATTGTTCACATGGCTGGGATACGAACCCGGCCTTCCCGCACCTAAAGCATGGTCTCTACAGCCGATCCATTCCCATTTATTTTTTTATGAGACAAAACTTGTAGTTATGTATGAAAAGAAAAGAAATAACCGTCATGGAAAAGAAATACATACAAAGAAATATTGTATTAAGTTTATTACAAATGTTACTGAAATTCATATTTGTTTTCAATAACATGGTTTTATTGAACATAATTTTCTTAAATTTTTTGTTTCTATAAACTTTTAAATATGTTCCCGATTTTCTTTAAATTTACCTATTTTTTTGCAACACTTTGTTTGAAACCCTATTCATTTTTTATTTTTTTTTTAAAGGTGTATCTTATAGCGATTACAATAACTCATAAATTATTTTAGTCGATTGGGAATTGGCAAAGTTATAGTTATTTTAATCAAAATTTCAATATAAAAATACACATGCAACACATTCCCAGTGCATTTTCGAGCTGTTCACAAAATAACTGGTAAAAAATGTATAACTGCCAAACTAATGTTTAGCTTTATTTGAAAATTGGGCTATACTTGCATAATATAGCTTGCGAAAATTTTCAGAGTAACTACCTACACATACAGTGATATTAATTTGATATTTCTAACATGACAACAACAGTCTTGTAACATCACAACAACACACAGAAACATAAGGCAAGAAGCGATTAAGTTTGTCAGCGGTAAATACCCAGGGTCTATGGTGGAAATCGAACCCACGACCGCTGGACTGACAGGGAGGTACCCCTCCATGGGAGGTACCCCTTCTTCTGCTCCTTCGCTACCATTTCCTTGCTGCATAACGCACATTCACTATAAAGTAATCCACACCAAATTTGTAGACTCTCGCTGATATAGTATTCCAACAATGCTATAACTAAAGATTACTTTATATGAGAGGTACCTTTCCCCTTCCTACACAACCAGTTTTCACTAAGTTTGAAGACTCTCACTGATATAGTATTTCACATATGAGATAATTAATAATTACTTTGTATGGGAGGAAGCCTCCTCCGCTCATATCGAACATTTATGGAAACAGGACCACTTGTGGAGTATACCATTTTATATTACAAAAATAATTCTTAGCCCTCCGATGAGTGAGAAGGTCCCTAGGTACCTTTTTGCCTTTTCAAACTGAAATTACTCCTACTTCGGCCACTACAACCCCCGCTGTATTCCAAGAGTATTTTGTTGCGCATCTTTTGGAAATCAAGCCGATCGGATCATTACTTTAGGAGTTATTGAAGTTTTAGTGAGAATAGTACGCGGACGTGTGAATAGGTCCGTATGGACCTTGTACTGAATTTCACTAATAAATGCATGTTTTTGGGCATCATTATAATTTTTTTATTGTTTCAACACATAATTTACTTGTTCTGAACACACAGACCTAAACTCAAAGACATTAGGGATGATGATAAAAACAAAAACTTCTAAAAAAAATTCGAAGACATGAACTTTATTGCTTTCAAGGAAAGGCACAATATTCTAATTTTATACTTCTAGCAATAAATCAGTTCTTAGAATTTTTTGTTTTTATCATCATCCCTAATGTCTTTGAGTTCAGGTCTTTGTGTTCAGAACAAGTAAATTATGTTTTGAAACAATAAAAAAATTATAATGATGATGAAGTAATCCCTAAATGTCTTTGAGTTCAGGTAGACGTACGAAAGAGTATAAAAGAAGTTGTAGTTTCGTAAACCAAATCAGTCAAAGCTTAGATAGCGAAGAGTAAAATCGTGTGTGATAGAAACAAAAATATAAATATGGCAGATGCAAGTATTTTGGACGTTGCTGAAATGGTTGTACGCCGTAGTACACGTTATCAGCAAATGACTGCGGATGAAAGGCGTGCAGCTGATAGTAGATTTGCTGATTTTATGGACGAAGACATGGTTAAAGAAATTGATATTGCTGCAATTGATAATTATGAAGTTGAGGATGATGAAGATCGCACATACCAACCTACTGAAGAGTCAGATGCCGAAACTGAAGGATACGTCGAGCTAAATGAAGATACTGATGACGACGATGATGAAGAGGAAGAAAATGATGGACAGGAAACGAATGAAAGTTACTATATTGGTAAAGATGGCACCCAATGGAGTAAAAAAGCACCACCAACATCACGCACGCGTAATCATAACGTGGTCGACTTCACAAGAAAGAAACCAGGACCAACAGGAAATATACACGACCCCTATACAATAATGCGTTCAATCATGACACAGGAAATAATACACTTAGTGCTACGTGAAACAAATCGTAAAGGCAGGGAGGTTACAGCTGCATGGAATTTGGCGAATCCCACGAAGAAAAAGGAGTGGAAGCCAGTGACAGTGAAAGAGTTTGACGCCTTTGTAGCTATTCTTTTGTATGCCGGACTCACAAGATCAAACCATGAACCAGCTATGAAATTATGGGGCGCGACGCGTCGCCCAATATACAAAGCTGCGTTGTCGTACGATCGCTTCATGTGTATAAAGCAATTTATTCGATTCGACAATGGAAATACTCGACAACAGCGAGTCATCAACAGTAAAACTGCGGCTATTGACGATATTTGGCAAATGTTGCAACATAACTTGGCAGCAGCTTACACTCCTCATGAAGCACTAACAGTTGATGAGCAGTTGTTCCCTTACAGAGGCCGCAACCGCTTCACACAATATATTCCGTCAAAGCCAGCTAAGTATGGTTTGAAAGTATGGTGGTTATGCGACTCACAGAGCTATTATCCTGTGAAGGGAATGATATATTCTGGAAAACTGCCAAACCAACAACGGGAGATAAATCAAGGGCAGAACGTAGTGCAGGATATTGTGGAAAAATATTTAGATGCTGGCCGTACTATATACGCGGATAATTTCTTTACCACTCTTGACTTGGCGCGTATTTTGATGAGGAGGAAGACCGCATATGTTGGTACAGTGCGCTACAACAAAACATTCATTCCACAGGAGTTCAAGAAGAACCCGAAGCGCACCATCAATAGTACATTATTTGGGTTCAACGAAGGGGATATAGCGTTATGCTCATACGTGCCGAAAAAAAATAAAGTGGTGAACGTGCTCTCCACAATGCACTACACCTGGCACGTTGACGAGCAAACCGAGAAGCGGAAGCCCTATGCCATATTAGATTACAACGCCAACAAATACGGCGTTGATACCATGGATCAAATGCTAGGCACTTACAGCTGCAAAAGAGCAACACAACGATGGCCGTTGGCCATGTTTTATAATATTCTGGACGTCGCTGCATTGGCTGCTTTTACGATTTACAACGAAATGAAGCTTATAAAGAGGACGTGCCGTGAACAACCATATAACCTCATATCCAAGGATACGCAATGCGATGGAAGCATTCGATGTCAGGATAAGAAAAACATCTTCAAATTCAAGAATAGAATATATATGTATATATTTGTTTCTTATTTTTCTTTTCATTTCAGGTATTACCAAGACCGATGGAAGGCAATGCACCGTCGTTTGCGGCTAGGTCAAGTAGACCGTCATGTCGCCTTTGCCGTTCTGAGTACGGGCGGCAGCGGAAAACGCGGGCGTACTGCTTCGGCTGCGGCAACGCTGTTTGCGGAGAACATAGCACACTTTTACATCGCTGCAACACTTGCGCACAGGGCGGGGGACAAGAAGTACACGCTCAACAACGATAATTTTTAAACTTTTTTATAATAGTTTTAAGAAAATTCAAGCAAAAAAAAATTTTTTTTTAATTGAAAAAATTATTTTTGTATGTAGAATTTAGTTATAGACAATAAAAACAAAAAAAAAAATCAAACAAAAATTTTTTATATGAAAAAAACATGATTTACAAAAAAGGTCCGTAGGAACCTTTTCACACGGCCGTGAAGTTCAGAACTGTCACTCATCGGAGGGTTAAAATCGCTTCACAAATGACGAAAGAATCGGCGAATATAGGAAAAAAATTACAAACATGATAGCCTTAACCGCTTAAGTAGTTTTCAAACATATTCTGGAGAGCTGTAAAGTATCAAACACTCACTTCCAGTCAGTTTAATTTTCTTTAACTTATTTGTAGGTAATTGTGGTCATAGAAAAGTTAAAAACTGAAAAAATTAGTAGCGCACAAAAAATAAAATAATTAAATTTTTTCCTAGCTCGAGTTAGTTAAGCCGTTAAGGGTTGTGACGGATAAAGATTTCCCTTTTTTGAAATCGGTTAATAATAAAAAATTCTTAAGTCATATTTTATCGTTTTATAGGAGAGGACTTATAACGTACAAGTGAATTTTTTCAAATTTATTCCTATTGCAGTGATATTGACAATTCATATCCAGATTTTTTGAATTTCGAAGAATATGGTTCTACTTTTTATAACAAATGTATTCAACAAGTTGAGATATATTTAAAAAAATAGCTTATGTCGACATAAGCATTTATTTCTTATTGTCAGAGATATTAAATTTTGAATTAGTATAATTTTCAGCCCCGACAAAACAGAGGGGTGTTATAAGTTTGTAGTGTGTGTCTGTGTATCTGTGCGGATGTACGAACCCTCGTACAGACCAAACGGCTGGACCGATTTTGATTTAGTTTTTTCTGTTTGAAAGGTGACTTGATCGATAGTGTTCTTAGCTATGGTTGAAGAAAATTCGTCCAGACGTTTAGAAGATATGACATCTTTTCTAGATGTATCCTGTTGAATCTAAGTGTATTTGACATCGTAGCTCCCAAACGGCTAGCTCGATTTTAATTTAGTAAATTTTGTTTGAAAGTTGACTTGATACAAAATCTTCCAACCTATGTTTAAAAAAAATGGCCCAGCCGTTTTGAAGTTATCATATATTTTCTTCGGTGGTTTTTAGAATTTTTAATTCAATGTTATTACCTGTAGGTATTGCAACTTTTTCGAATATTTGAAATTAATTTATTTCAATAAAATATATTTATTTCTTTATATCAAATTACCTATTATAATAATCAGGTCTGTTCTCTATACCATTCGGAATGAAAATGTTTGGAATTATCAAAGTATTGTTGCTACAAATTAATAATTATAACAACAATACTATGACAATAACAAATATTTTCATTCCGTATGGAATATAGAACAGACTTGAATAAGCAAACAAAAACAAATTATTTGCTTTTCTAACCAGCACTGTATGAAGGAATAAAAACAAATTACTGAATACTAAACATAACAACAAAACCAAACCATATCAAAACAGACTTTAAATGTGTATATGGGTGTGAGGGAACAAGAATGAGGCGTAATTTTCTCACTTCCACAGATGTTTTGCTGGTATATGTGAGTGAGTGTAAGTGTGAGTTTGAGGGTTAACTAGAATTTGATGTAATTCCAAAAACACGCACAAACACTAGTAAACAATTATTTTTATTGTTTTACCGTTATCAATAAACTGATGTTTTTTTTTTTGTCTATCACTTTGTTTCTGTTTCTGCTTCCGTTTAGAGATGCCAAAGAAAAGAAGCACAAATTATAGAAGATTTTTAAAGAGATCTAAATTATTAAAGCATTTCTTTTAATCTTCTAATGAATTTAATTTTATTTTTGTAATTTAGATTTTTATTGAATTTATTTTAAAATTAATTTTTTGTTTTTCTAAATACTCAATATGATTTTTTTAGCTTTTTAGGTTTTTCTATTAAATTTTGCACACATAAACTTTTTTTATTGGAAACTCCGTGGCGTTTTTATTTTGTTATTTTTGTGTCCGACTTTTTAACTAAACGCTTTGAAAGTTACTCGTAAACTGTATTCAATGAATAGATTCTGCAAAGGAATTTCTTCATTCATTCATTGAATGAAAGCTTTTAATATTTTCGCTTTAAATGGCGAATTCAATATCCTCAGCTTTTGTTGTTTCTTGTTGAGCAAAGCTTTCATTTTCCCCCATTTGCTTGTTAAAAAAGAGTTGTTGTTGATTGTGTGTTTTTTAAAACAACATATAAGTTGTTTTTCCCTTTTGAGAATAATTTGTTGTTATTATTTTGGTTATACGTAAATTCGTATGAAAGCCCCTCTGAAAAAAAGTGAAAGTTATGCTGGTAGTAAATACACACACATACTAACACAATCCCTAAGTACATGTTTAAGTGTGTTTGTTTGATTTTTTTTGCACTATTCCGTTTGTTTATATATATTTTTGGCAAATATTTGCTCAAATCAGCTGATTGTTATTTTCCTTAAAGGTCTTTGTTTATTATGGTGGCATGCTAATGTGTGTGATATTTAATATCATCAACTACACATATAAATAATAGAGCCATCAAATCTTAAGCAATCCATCAGTACTATCTATATACATGTATGCAAGTATGTATATGAGGCTTAAATTTCAATTTATTTCAAAGAACTATCTTTACTAAGATAAATATTTGATTGTCTGCTTCATTTTGGTGTTTCTGCTTTTAGTAAACTTGATATGTTCAATATGTTTAAACAAGGGATTTTTTTTTTGAATTTTGTCATAGAAATATTTTGAAAATTTTCCTTATGGTCAGTGATTCTGCTGATATTTGGCAAGTAGGTAGAGGACGGTGTATAAGCACAAAACATAATTTGCTTCCATTTCATTTCCAAAAATGTTTTTTTATCATTTTAAAAATTATAAAGAAAGTTGATGGACCATATTAAAAGACAGACGTGAGATGGTTTGTACAGAAAAAAATTATTATTTGTCACACGACAAAAGTCATATGAGTAATTCTATGTGAAATCAGGTGTATCGCATTGATTTTAATTTTAATAAACAAATTGAGGATAATCACAGAGGTACGAGAAAGGCTAAGCGGCCTTCCAGGTTTCACACTGTGTTCAATTGAAAACAATAGAACGAGAAAAAACTTTGAAGCTTTTGTGTGACCACTTTTCGGCTACTTAATTATTCCAGTTCAACTTTACAATATGAAATGATTATTACTTCTCTATAAAATATAGCATAAATCATTTCAATATCTGATCCACTTAAAAAACTAGAGCAATCCGAAGTTATAGATTACAAATTTTAAAGGATTGCAATTTTGCATTTCCGGTACCTACAAGGCTATCCTAAATTTTTTTAAAATTAAGTCCCATGCTGCACACTTAGCTTTTGATTTCACTTGCAATTACTCATGAACAGGGCTCGGACTTTTATGCAAATGCATGTTTTTTGTGGTGATAGATCAAAAGGTATTGACTAATTATCTATGCGAATCATCAAAAAATATTCTCATATTATTTTAGTTTTGGTACTTTTTTTTCGTGTGTAAATGCATATTTTTGCGCATATTATTAATTTTTAGGTGCACTTGTTAAGTGCTTAAAATACAT
The DNA here is from genome assembly GCA_956483635.1 of Panzeria rudis. Taxonomy (NCBI): domain Eukaryota; kingdom Metazoa; phylum Arthropoda; class Insecta; order Diptera; family Tachinidae; genus Panzeria; species Panzeria rudis. Next base: position 24,334,933 of record OY101447.1, on the reverse strand, counting down.
TTTTATTTGTATGAAAGTACGAGCCCTGCTCATGAACATAATTTGGAAATTTTCTTGGCGGTTAATGACACAAGTATACAAAGTTTTGGGGTGGAGCAACAGAAAGTCGATTCTTAAGTTCTTTGGGCGCTGAACTCAAACCTATACTCGTTCTCTTCAAATCGGTGTTAGTTTTTGAGATATTCTGTTATGTAAGAAATTCAGCAGTTGCACGAAAATGTTTAACATAACTAGAGAAGGGTTTGTTTGTCCTATTCAATTAACTCTTTCAGGTTTGGTTGTTGGTTAGCTAACCACGTCTTTTTAAATCATCGTTGATCATTTGAATATGTTTATATCAAAACGTCCTTCATGTTAAGTTTTTTTTATGAAACATATTAAAATCAATGAAAAAATTATAACTTTTTATATTTTTCTTTTCTTATTAAACCAAAAATCAAAATTTCAAAATAATATTGTCTTTAAGTCGCTCAGTATGTCAGAGATATCGTAGAGCTTAGTCCGAAAAAATAATGTTTATAAAAATTTATTAAATTAGTTTGGCTGAAGTTCATTTTTAATTTAATCTTTCGATCAAATTATTTTTTATTTAAGAAAGAAATTCTAAAGCATGTAAATATTGAACTTTCACAGAAAAATTTAGCTGTACGGAAGGTTGCACTGACAGCTGTTTCGTGACCACCAAGTCTACTCATCAGAGTCCTTTACCCACACTACCACTGACAGTAGCAACAACACTGTAGCGAAAATCCTACTAATATTAGTAAGCTCAATTAACACACTGTCGCCATCTTGTAGCGAGTCGCACCTTATTGAACTTTGTCTAAACGTTCGGAACTTCTCTAACTGTCTCTTCTTAGCATGTTCAACTATTTTAAGCTTTTTCCATTTCAGTCTTGCCAGAGTGGAATATCGTCGATATTCTCAATGCTGGGATTTTATTGAATGTTTATTTTGCCCAAGTTCTTGGAACAGTACACATTCATGTTTAGCTAAGTGCCTTTAGAGTTTTTAATAATTGAGTTATGAATTCATAGCTCGTTTATAAAAATTTTTGTTTTTATACCATTTATAAAAAAAAATAAATAAAAAGGTTTTATTTGTTGCGTACTAAGTATGTCTACATATATGTGTGCATTTTATAGCTATTTTATCTACTCATCAGTAGACGTTAACCATATTTTTGAAAAGTTTTTAAAATGTAATTGAGATAATATCTCAACTAATTAAAAAAATCATCATTTTTATATAAGCATTAAGTTAAATATGTTTATAATAAAACAAGCCATATTTCATTCAAATCGATCCACAACTTTTGACTTTACTCACAATTAAGTGAGGCAGCTCAATTGACAAAACTGACGATTTCCACATATTTCCACGCACAAATTAAGTTTTTATAGTTGTATGAAAGTCGCGGCACTAGCTATTAAATTCCCTCATTTAATTGTAAATAAAATCAAAGCCCTTAGATCGATTTTACTGCCTGTTGCACAATGTCGACAACTCGATGTCTTAAAATTTGTTTTTGTTTTCAATATAAATATGAGAGTGACATCGCCTTGTCAATATTGTAGAACGGCAGTTAATTAAATATGGCTTATTTAAGTGATTTTTAATGGGAATTGCTAAAATTTAAGTTTTTAGATTTATAATCGCACTATTTCCCAAAAATTTATATATTAATTGCTTATAAAAACACACTGCTATTGATCGCTGAGATGTATTAGCTAGTTCCTAGGCGCATTTCACTGGTACTATATGAAAATCGTCAGGGAACCTTTACCCTAAATTCTCAGAAAAAAACTAAAGATATTGTAGCAAACTTTTATTTAAATATATAAGAAGCTTAAATAATATCAAAGCTTAAGCATGAACTTAGTGACCAATAATGTTTTTTGTATTTTCTTACATTACAATACTATACAGGCGGACTTTTTTCCCACTCTAATTTTAGCCGTAAGAAGGTACGGAGAAAAATAGATGTGAAAATAAATTAGATATCGTGTGATGTCAAACAAGAGTTTTTGAATGGGTGCTGGCTTATTTTGTTTGAAACACATTTAGCTATATGCTCAAAAAAAAATTACTGCATGCATAAAAACTCAATATTTTCCAAAAGCAACTAAAAACGTGCGTATGATAAACATTCAATTAATACGATTTAAAATGTACCATACGCCCCGACAGTATTTAATTTTAAAAATTTTGCATCCTAAAAGTATGCAATGCTGGTGCGCTAGTATGCAACACCGTTAACGTATAATTGATACATAGTTACTTAATTATTAAGTATACGCAGAATTTACTTCCAATATCAAGGAATGAAATATATAAAAAAAATTAACTAAAGCACCCACTTGCAATAAAATTGTGCCATTTTTTGTATTGTACAATAATATCGCTAATGCGTATGTCATATTCGAAGGTGGCAAAATATATCGGCAAAAATCAAAAGACCTTTGATTTTTATTGCACAATTAAGAAAATTGTGTAATATGGTGGCAACATTGTGCAGTTTTATGTTTATTTTTCCCTGCAGGAAAATTGGGAAATATTTTCCTTAAAAATATCGTGCAATTTATTGCATGGTATAGATCAAAACGATAATATGCACAATAACATATGCAATAATATTGTCGTTCACGACTCAACTCAGTTTGGTCATCAAATATCAATGAATGAAAATTATAATAAAAAATTAACGAACTCCCTTATTGCCGTTCACGACTCAACTCAGTTTGGTCGTCAAATTTCTCACGAATTTGTCTGATTTCTTGCAAAACTTGATATATTAAGTTTCTAGCGCCATAATAGCGTAAAAGTTGTTTCGAGTATTTGACGACCAAACTGAGTTGAGTGTCGAACGGCAATAGGGCACAACTAAAAATCTAATTAAAAACCTTTTTTTTAACTAATGGCAAAATTCATATAACAATTCATCTAACATTTTTATTAGAACTTGCACAAATATTTATGTAGGGCGTGCTGATATTTTCTTATAATTTGATATATAGAGCGCATTCACATTTTTCTTTAGGTCGACAGTAATAATATTTTAATAATTACATATTTCTCTTTAAAGTTGTCCCTCCACACATTAAATCTAAAAACATGAATCAGAAACACTTGAAATGAAATCATAAGACAGTAAACGGGAAAACAGCAAAATTAAATAAAATCAATAAAACGGAAAAACACCAAATCAAAAAACCAACACCAAAACTAAAAAAAAGCTATAACGAAAAAATGTTAACAAAAGAAAATCAAAAAAACGAAAAATTAGGTAAAAACAACTAAATACTTGTTTTTTCAATGTTTTTTATTTTTTCATTTAAGCATTTCAGCTTTTATCCGACCTCGGTCCATTGCGACTTACAATTTTTTAAATCAATGGACTATGCAATAGAGCAAATATGCTGTTATCTGGACAATGGCCAAAATGAAAAAGAATATAGTTTTCCCGTATTTAAAACATATTAATAAAACGTTCTAAGAACATAAAATTGGAGAGCAGTGTATTTAATTGTATTGTATTTAATTGTATAACTCCGAAACCATGAAACTCTCCAAGTGTATTGAGCAGAGTTTTATAACTGAAATATATATTTTAAGATTTTATAAAAAACTCTTTTTGAGGACATATGCCTTTGAGCTCAAGAACTCTACAAATGGCATCTAAACTTCTTGCGGAAAAATCAATATGTACATGAAATCAAAAGCCTTATTTCTCAGTTAAAACTAAAATTTTATTTGCTAATACAGTGAAACTTCGATATAACGAATCTGAAGGGTATCGAAAAAAATACTTCGTTATAGCAACTGATTCGTTGCTCACATGTGTCGGTGAAACCATGGTATAACATAATTTGAAGAAATACGAAAAAGTTCACTAAACCATATATTTTTAAAAATGCGATATTACTATTTTTCTTAAAATTCAATTGTGCTTTATTCCGACTTGTTGTATAGAGGCTTTTGAATGAATATTTCGCTTAATAGCTAAGAATACCATTGATATAGCTTTATTGCATTTTAGTATGAAAAGCTTTGCAATAAGAGGTTTTTTTTAGGGAACTCAGGAAAAATTCGTTGTATTTGTTCAATTCACAAGCTCGTATTAACGTCGTATGTGTTGTGTAGTCGTCTAATTATACAATATTGTATTATTTTTTTGTTGGTAATTTTCATACAAAAGTGCGTTATTATTATACGATTGAATTTTATATGTTCTTCAAATAGTTGTATTGAGACCAGGTCTGGGAATATTCTATTTGTTAGATTAATTTGTAAAAATCTTTTATATATGTGATATGTAACACCAGAAAATACATTCTTCTTAATGATAAATATATAATTCATTCATTTCAATTTAATTGTCAAACTATTTTAATCAAAATTGCTTGTCGCGAAAAAAGTTATTCTATTTGGCGTCAAATTAAAACTCCCATGCCTGGTTTCATTTCATGGTATCAAATCAAGGTGAATTAATACCGGGTGACCTCGAGAGATCAGGTGACTACGAATTGCTTACCATATTTGAACTGCCAACTGTGTTAATGTATCGGCTTTGTTGATAGTCCAAATATAAATTATGCACGGCGAATTTATATTTGCAATGTTAAAAAGCTGATATATTAACACCGTTGATAGTTCAAATACAGAAACATTTTCTTAGTCACCTGATCTCTCGAGGCTACCTGGTATTAATTCGCCTTGTGTTGGTATTAATTAAGTTGACATTTAAGATACGACAAAATAACGATACAACAAATTTGTCTGTTCACAAGCCCATAAGCAAGTGTCGTCTTTTTTAAAACGATAAGACATACGACTGAGCTTGTGAATTGAACAAGTGAGTTTTTCGTTATATCGAAGTTTGTTATATCGATGCTTCATTGTACCAACACCATAATCACATTTAAATATGTTTTCCTTTTCAGCAGCTATATTGTTATTCTAAATAATTTAATAATCCTATTAAGTTATAAGAAATCTTTGTAAAATAATCACCATTTAAATTTGATTGATTTAAAATTGCGTGGTTATTAAAATGGCATAAATAAAATCATATGAGCCATAAAATTGACATTTAACTAAATATATAAAAATATATGTTAAATTTTTATATCCTTTTAATACCACAAACAGTGATTGATTGAAGAGATTTTCGTGAACTAAAATATGTTTTAGCGTCATTTTAAAACATCGAAAAATTTTTATTTGAAAAATATTAATACTTACTGCCTGTTTTTGTAAATAAAAGTAAAAATTTTCGTTGGGAAACTTATATTGAAACAACAATAAAAAAACTCAAATTTGTTTTTGTTTTCAATTCAAAGTCCCAAACGAAAATTTTATTTACATTTTATAAACAAAAACTGGCAGTTAATTTAAAGAACTACCAACCTAAAAATTACGATCCGTGGTCTATGTAGAGCATGCATGAACGAAAGAAAAAACTGTAACGCAACACGAACCAGGAGAGAATTAGTTATTGACCGAAAGGATAGAGATTGACAACGACATCTAGTATGGTTGACAAGAATAAAGAAAATATTTATAGAACTTGAGTAAAATTAAAGTACAAATAAAGTTCAATTCTGTACCCAAACAAATGCAGTTTTAAAAATCTTATGTATCGTACTAGAACTTAGTTCCTTACGTTAGAATTAGGTTCCTTGCGTTATAGTCGGCTTATTTTTGAAAATATGTACAGCGTTTGTGTACTTCGAGACTCAGATCTAATAAAGTTTTAAATATTATGAAAATTGGTTAGATAGTTTCAGAGAGGCTAAAATTGACCCTTTCCACATCGTCGTTCTCTTGAAAAAATATATAGCCTATATGTCTTTCCAGACTCAGATCTCCCCATGTTTTAAATTTCATTTAAAATTGGTTAAATAGTTTCGGAAGGGCAGAAATTGTCCCTTACTTCTCCTTGTGGTCCTATTATTGAAAAATTGTATCACCTATGTGCTCTTCCAGGATTAGATCTAACCATGTTTTAAATTTCATTAAAATCGGTTTGATAGTCTCGGCGAGGCAGAAATCGCCCCCTACCCCACCTCATGCTCCTATTTTAAAAAAAATGTATAACCTGTATATGTGCTTTTCTAGACTCAGATCTATCTATGTTTTGATGAATTTCATCGAATTCGGATAGATAGTTTCATAGAGGAAGAAATTTCCCCTACCTCCCCTCGTGCTCCTATTTTTGAAAAAAAAAAGTGAAGCCTGTCCTCTTTTAGACTCAGAACTAGCGAAGTTTTGATTTTCATCAAATTCGGATAGATACTTGAGAAATTTATTATTTGACATATTGTCATAATTTTATTTTAAACGAAGTATACTTGCTGATAGTTAAACATTGTCTATATGCATTTCATTGGCGCTTTACCAAATCGTCAGTAGACTTCAACCACAACTTTGAAAAGTTACAAACCTCTTAGTCTGTACATAAGATAAGAGGTTTGTAATTTTTCAAAGTTGTGGTTGAAGTCTACTGACGATTTGATAAGGCGCCAATGAAATGCATATAAACAATGCTTAGCTATCGGAAAATATACTTCATTTAAAATAAAATTATGATAATATTAAATAATTAATTTGGATTTTATTTTTCTTTTTACCTTATAAATACTTTTATTGTTATCTCATGGATTTCTAATTGTATGAAGGTGTAGAAAAATAAAATAGATTCATATCGAATATAAATTATTTGCTGGATTTTGTATAAATTTCTAAGCATACTATGCTTATCTTATTCTTTTGCGATTTTTAAAAATATTATCATTTCTAAATTCTCAAATGGTTTTCGAAAGTTTGTGCATGAGATAAGAGGTTTAGAACTTTTCAAGGTTTAGCAAATATACTTTATTTAAAATTCGGCTAGATAGTTTAAAAGAGGAAGAAATTTCCCCCTACCTCCCCTCGTGGTCGTAGTTTAGCAAATATGTACAGCCCCCTACCTCTCCTCGCACTCCTATTTTCATTAAAGTCGGATAGATATTTTCAAAGAGGAAGAATTTTTTCCCTACCTCCTATCGTGGTCATATTTTTGAAAAAATTAATATATAGCCTATGTCTTCTTCAAGACTCAGATCTAACTGTTTTTTACTTTATCAAAATCGGTTAGGTAGTTTCGGAGATGCAGAAATTGCCCCATGCCCCCCTCATGCTCCTATTTTTAAAATAAATTATAGCCTATGTGCTGTTCTAGACTCAGGTTTATATATGTTTTGAATTTCATCAAAATCGGTTAGATAGTTTCGTAGAGGCAGACATTTCCCCCTACCTCCCCTAGTGGTCCTAATTTTTAAAAAAGCCTAATTTCTAAATTTCATCAAAATCGGTTTTGTGGTTATCCGTTAAGCGCAACAAACAAACAATCTTACTTACTTTCTCATTAATAATATTAGTATAGTTAGCAGAGACACCTTCATCGATCACTGCCACAAAGCACTTATCCAAGATACAAACCTTTTAGCAAAAACGCAAACCACGTTGAATTTTCCCAAAAACTAGGCCAAAATCCCTAAGATCCAAGGAGTTCCCCGACACTTCCCCGGAATATTACGGCAGCCCTGAAAATCTAAAAAATCTGCAGTGGCAACACAATTATGCTATGTATTTGTTACCAGTATTTGTAGCCAGCATTTTTTCATTTTCAAAAAAATTTTCTTTTACCCCCAAGACATTGATTTTTGTTATTCAACGCATTGATGTGCATGGCGCGCCATAAGGAACTTACGTTCCAAAAATAGTACGTTGTATTAAACTTGATTACAACCGCAGCCACATCGGAACCGTGTATGTCTTTTGTTGTTAAGGTTTAGCCCTAGGTTATCGCTCTTATTTCACATATTACTTTTCAATTATTTTGTAATTTATTTACTTGTTTTTCATCTTTCAGCAAATAGCATTTACATGTTAAACAACTCCAAACAGTCATAAAAAAATTATTTATGTATAAATGAAAATCTATCTGACTACATATATATTTTTTGTATTGGTTTGTATTAGATAATTTAGTGGTTTATTTATTTAAATTTAGAAACAATTTGATTCGAGTAATCTTGCAGATATTTTTATAAATATGTCATGTGAATGTGTATTATGAATTGTTTAAATAAGTAGGTAATCAACAAGCCAGCCATCTAGGCGGACTTATTTAATCGACATCAAGAAATAGGCGCAATTTATTTTGTATCAACTGGTGACTAAGATAAAATGTGGTAGAAGCTGTAAAGGCATTTCCTTTCAAATGTTTTATCTCTTTTGTGTTTTTGCGACAAAATATAGATTTTTTTTGTGGTAAATATGTAAACTATTTTCATATAAAAGAAAGTTCAACATTTTGTGCATATCAAAAAGAGGAATGTCAAATTTATTTTTACTTCCTTCTGTGGAAGATATGATAAGATCAGATAAATCTTTGAAAAGATTTTTAACCACTGACCAAAAAAAAAGAGGGGGGGGGGGTGCTGTAAGTTTGTAGTGTATATCTCAGTATGTCTGTCAGCGCTATTGGACAGTTGTTACAATTGAAAAAAAAGTAATAAATCTGCATCTTTAAAACTTACAATCTGATTACAAACCGGTGTATGTAAAAATTATAGAGCAGGACTGATGAAATTTGGATCCCCCTGTTGTAACACATGATGAGCTACAGCACGTCAAAATTGATGGGCATGACAAACTTTCTGTGCCTCATAACTTTTACAAATATTATCCGATTTTAATGAATTTAAACTTGTTGTAAAGTTTACAAATATATAGAGATAATACATATTTTCACTAGGATATCTTCAATAACTTTCGAAGGCATTGCAGGTTTCAGTTTTCAAATCAAGGTTTTTTCCCTCGAGCTTGTTTTTTATTTCGTAAATATCTCCGGTAGTTTTATGATTTGTAACAAAATCTTTGATAATATCCAAAAAAAATTTTTGCTATCTTAATTCATGTATTTCTGAAAAATAATCAGAGTTAAGACATTGAAATGAGGGTGAAAAAATCGCCACACTTTGCCAAAAAATAGAGCTGAATTGTTCGACGTTTTTCTAAAAAAAAAATAAAAACTAAAATTTGTTTAACTTTCTAATATTTGAAAAAAGCAGACTTCAAAAATAACTGCAGTTGAAATTTTAAATCGATTCAAGCATGCACGATCCAGCATTGCACGAAGGTAGTGAATTTTTCTACGAAATTCTAAAATAATCGCTTAAGAAAAACAAACGCCAATCGAGTTTTTCAAATTTCTTTACAAATTTTATTAGATATATTTAATGTGGCTTTTAAGTGCTACCCGGCCGCTCAAAAATATGGCCAGGAGAGCAGACTTTCTAAAAATAGTAAAATTTTCAGAACAATTTGATTTACCATCATTAAATCTGTACTAAATTTATTTTTTTAGTTTTTATTTATTTTTGCTATTTATTAAAAAATATAACATAACTTTTTCTTATTTTAAAAAAGTTTTAACAATATATTCAATGGGCATTTTTTATGAATTTTTAATTCCAAGAAAAATATGTGAAGAAAATGCGAATTTCCAACTTTTTTTATGGCAAAAGTACGTATGAGTATTATGATAGTAAATACTATCATACCATCTCAATATTATCAAGGAAGGCTATGCTATTACCGGAGATATTTACGAAATAGAGAACAAATTCGAGGACCAAAACCAAAATTTTAAAATTAAAAGCCAAACATCTTTGAAAATATTAAAGATATTTTAATGAAATACAGTGTATTATCTTTATATATTCATTAACTTTACAACAAGTTCAAATTAATCCTTATGTCTACAACCGCCTACCGGGGTATGATTTTCATTTTCAATTCGATATAATTTCACTACTTTGTGCGATATCGACTTGAAATTGTAAATATGTTTCTAAAATATTGTTTTTTTTTTGCTTCTAAGAAAATAACATATATAATTTATATATTTGGAGAAAATCTATGAGCAGTTTTTGCAACTTACCCCTTAATATATGTTTAATTTAGTTCAATCTTAATTATATTTCATAATTTTTATATTATTTGCAAATTATATGAAAATAAACTCGTAATAGATATGTCTGTATATATACTATATTATTTGTAAAAAAAATTGTATCTTAGTTTGAACATCTATGAGCGCTCAGCATAAATTGGCTTTTGGCATTAACCCGACTAGAAATTGTCCCAATACACATATTGGGACCCTGTTGGGAATTCATGGGGTAAACCCAAAAGGTTTATCCCGTTCGGCATCCAGTCGGGAGCTTGTTGAGATAGCCCATTTACAAATTATCGGTTCAACATAAGTTTTTCCCAAGTGGGAAACTATTGGGAACTTGTTGGACAAATCTAACACAAATTTTTTACCGTATTTTTACTCATTTTCGATGGAGGGGATTTTTCGCTTACGCGATTTTTAATCAACATTAAAGTGGTTTATATTTCGATGTAAGCTAATTTTTGCGAATTTCAAAGTCTGGGAATTTCTCGTGAGCTTTCGCAATTTTCGCGATAGGAGTGATTTTAAATCAATTCAAGGCTTGATACTGCTGCTTGCAGTTTCAGCAAATTACTGCCATATTCGGGGTGTAAGTGTGTGCAATTATATAAAAGACTTTATATGAACTTCTCTATGCATGGAATATATAGTACTATAAACTTACATATATATGTAAGTTTTTGTCTATTTTAGATATCAATAAGATCAGATATTTTTGTTTGTCTTAGGTAATATTAAAAACATACTTAACTTCAAACATATTTTTAGTTACAATTTTTTTATAAATATAAATAAATTTTTTGAAAATTTTGTCAATATCTTCCAACGTATATTTATGTTGTCAAAATATTATAAAATAAAATTAAATTAAAAATAATTGTTCTTAAAGGAGAAAAAATAAATAAATTGGTAAGTACTTTACATGCATGAACATGAAATGTAAATACGTATACTTATATATAATATATCATTTATTTGTTTAGGTATAAAGAACATAACAGAAGTCAGATCACAGTAATGGATGAACCATGACTTTCTAAAGGAAGAGGCAACAAGTTCATGCATTGGTTAAAAGGTAAGCATATTCATAAATATGTACATATGAACATACATACATATATGTATGCACAAGACGTCTCGAAGGAGTGCTTCAGACATGTGTTTTGCTTCTTATACTTTTTCAACATCACTAGAAAGCCCAATGGGAAAAAGATTTTTTGAATGTTGTGCTTTTTTGGAGCTTGTATAATGTGCGCAAACATTTTTTCTGAGTCTACAAATAAAAATGTGTTCCCAAAATCTATTATACATTTGTACGTTCGTTACAACATTACTGTTGTGAAAGTATGAGAAGCAAAATAAATGTCTTACATACGTTTTCAATTTCATCCTGCCGGCTATTATTAGGTGTATTTGTTCACGTATACAAAGCTATCCGAACTTTCCCAAAACCTTTCTTCAATACAAAATGTGTACAAAGAAAACGTTTGGAAAAGTTTGGATATCATCGTGCACGTAAAGAAACACACATATTATAGGCAATATTTAGCTCGGATAACACCCAAGTTTACAACAAATTTGTGTCATTTTAACATGGCTATTTGAAATTAATAAATTCTGTATTTTCTCCTTCGAAAACAAACTCAATGTCCTTTGTAATGCAAAAAAAAGAAGATAAGAAACACCGTACAGAGGATTTTTACAAAATGTTAAATTTTTCCGATATCTAATTACATTTTAATAGCTTTTTTGTATTTTTACCCTTGGCTGAAATGCACTAATTTCATTTTTTATAACAATCATTTTAATTATTCTATTTTCAGATTGAACTATATCAAGTGCTTATTATTTTAAAGACTGATGAACACCAAAATGGCACAGGAATTTTAGAGGAGGCAAAAATCGAGTCCAAGCTGAATTAATTTTAATATTATAGGTATTTTTTCGTTTTTAACGTTCATAGTTTACCAGAATGTTAAAGAAAGTAATATTCATTATTTTGGATATATTTTTTGACGAACCTCACCCGGCCACTAAATAAATAGGCACTTCTTTACTCCCTTCCGATAAAAATTGACTACTAGTGACAGCTGCTTTTTTTCTCTAAGCTCTAGAGAATTGCAAGAGGCTACTACTTATTCAATTTGTCGAAAAGAACTAAGAACAAGATCTCTATCAGAACAAATTCACTACGAAATAGCACTACTTAACCGGGTATGATGGTTGTATGTTTGAAGAAAAATTCTCGGTTGTAGATATAAAGGTTAATTAAAATCGGGTGTTATTTGTAAAAGTTATGAGGCCAACAAGTTTTTTCAAGCGCGAAATAGTCAACTTTAAAATCCTGTTTTTCAATACAATGGTCCAAGTTCTAACAATTTTAAAAATTACGTCCTCCTCTATAATTTTGAGTTACGGCGCACAGTGCTGCAGAATCCAAATAATTGGAACTTAAATCAGGTATTTTTTCAGGTATTTTTAGACGGATAGCTCTATCGAAATAATATTTCACATGAACATAGCAGAGGATCATTTCTATTTATGTTTTAAATGCCAGCTATCTTAATAGCTCAGCAGCGGAGCTATTAAGTCTCAAAGTGGGGTACTTCGGCCATGTACATTTTTTTTACTCCTTGGTATTTTTTTGTTTCTCATCAGATTTCAAAAACCTTTTTGCTTTATTATAGCCCATAATAAGATCCAGAAAAGAAAAACAAATACAAACATTTTTCTTTTGAGTATCTCAGAATTCTTAAGAAAATTCCAAGAAATCTAAAACGTTAAATTTTGAGCAATTTTGCCCATAGAAGTGGCAATGCTTTTGCAATCCCAGTTTTGCAATTTTAGTTCATGTGGACTAAACTCAATTTCGATGTATGGGAAGTGCCCAACTCAAACTATAATAGGAAACTCAATAATTTGTTTGCCGTCGATTTAAGTCTGTACAGATACCTTTCATATATATATATATATATATATATATATATATATATATATATATATATATATATATATATATATATATATATATATATATATATATATATATATATATATATATATATATATATATATATATATATATATATATATATATATATATATATATATATATATATATATATATATATATATATATATATATATATATATATATATATATATATATATATATATATATATATATATATATATATATATATATATATATATATATATATATATATATATATATATATATATATATATATATATATATATATATATATATATATATATATATATATATATATATATATATATATAGCAAATGTATACTTCTGCTATATGTTCCAAGAGAATTTTTTATATATATGTAAAAGAGTGACGGCGCTTTTTTTTAACAAAAAATGTCGCAAATTCAAAATTTTTTTAAAATTTCAATATAAAAATTGAATAGTTTTCAACTCAGACAGCAGAATTGCATTACAATTTTTTTAACTAACGAAGAAAAAATGTTATAATTCGGATGACATTTGGATCCGATATCTGGAAAATACTGGACGAAAGTTTTGAAAAATTAAGAAATTTAAATTTTCAAATGAGTTTAACTCACTAACTACTAGAGATATACAGCTAAACATGTGTCTTTTAAATCTTATTAAAAATGGCCAGCAAAAAAATTTACATGGCCGAAGTGCTTCACTTTTAGACTTCATGGCTCAACTTCTGAGCAAGTAAGAGAACTGCTATTTGAAACATAAATAAAAATGCTTCTGTGCTATGTCCTCATGAAATTTTATTCCGATTTCCGTTTAGAAATGTCTGATTTATGTTCCAAATATAGTGATGCTGCCCCACTGTGTATCGTTTTGCAATCGGATCGTAAGTTTTAAAGATACAGATTTATTACCCTTTTTTCCAATTTCATCCATATCGTATAACCGAAACAGCTGGACCGATTTTTATTTATATATTATTTATTTAAAATGTGACTTGATCGAGACTGTTATAGCTCTAAAACTTTTCATGAATGAAACCTGTCGGATAAAATTTTTTCATTAACAATTCATGAGAATTTCTTTATACGTATTTTGACAGCATTTCGGCCGATATCTTGTAAACATAAATTTTTTTATTGATGAAAAAGTTTTGTTTACATTTCGAAATTATAATTGCTGAACGAGAACTCTGGACGACAAATTTAAATGCAATATATTACACTGTGCTACAACCAAAAGTTATACGTTTTCGAATGCATTTTATTAGGTTAATTGAGCAAGCACCGCTAAGTTGAAAAAAAAATAAAAATTCGCTAAAAGTCGCCATTTTATTTGTTGTTTGAAGTTTTAATCGATTTTCTACAAATTTCGATATATTAACATAGTGGTGTTTGCAAGTGGACTACTCAATTAAGATGTGCTAAACACGAAAAAATTTCATTTCGGTAATTGTCCAGATAACGGCACATTTGCGCTTTGCGAGGTATGATTCTCTTCAAAGCACCATCCAGTGTCAAAGGATGGTTCGATTAAAGTGAATTATCCTGTTAGAAAGGCTGCTAAATTACGCGACGAATAGTGAGTAACCGTATAAAAAATTATTGCGTACCCTAAACAAATGCGTTGGAAAATGTATGCCTTCTAAAAGTTAAATTTTTAAAGCTGTGTTTTCTTATAACTAAAGGCAAGATTTTGTAAATACAAACGCTTTTTGCGTTTGGAATTTGTATGGAAAAAATTTTTTTTAAAACGTGTTTGCGTTATTTTTTTTTTTCATATAAATACTCGTATGAAACGTTTAGAAACGAAATTTTTACAAAATCTGCCTATTAATTAATGTACAGACTATTGAGCATAAGTGAAAATTTGCTCAAACTTTGGCATGCTTGATAGTGTGGCCACTAATTTCGTCAGTCAACACTCAACCACAAAAATTGTTGTGGCTTTAACGGCCATGGGGTGTACCAAAAACCATCAGTCAAGAATGTTATTTATAGTCCAGGCAAAACAAACATGTAAGCTATGACAGTTGAAAATTGCCTAAATTAGGTAATAATTATGTGTTTGAGTCTCATTTTATCTAATTAAAAGTGTTGCACATTTTAGAAATGTATGAGAAAAACAGAAGAAAATTTAACACTTTCTTATCTCGCTGTTGTCTGTTGCTCTATCAAGATTGAGTCGGAAATTTCTGCCGTCTTGTGTCATGCCCGCGGTGTGTATGATGAAAGCTGTGAAAATAAATGCAAATTAATTTTCATACTTTTCATGTTTTCTTGCATGAGGTTTTGAGTGTCAAACATGAATGATAGTCTGGTCAGTGAAAAGTATCCTTCAAAGCTGGTGAATTTTTAACTGTCACTCAAGCTCGATAACATATACATCGCTTTAAAAAAACCGGTTGCAATTACATTAATCCTGCTAAATAAGATATAACTAAGATCGCGATATCTTAAAAATTACCAATGAGAAAAACGTGTTTTGGCAAATTTATATTTGGCATTCCTAATTTCATTGAAAAAATATCCTTTTAACGGTTTTAAATAAAGAAGGTTATTATCATTTTAAAAGTAAAATTCACTTTATAGTCCGATTAGTTTTTTTTTCGTTTTTATATTGTCTTCATTGTACCTCTTTATATCCGTTGTTATTTTCAAATAATTTTTAACTTTCATTAATATAAAGTTCTATGGCTAAAAACTTTGCAAACTATGAATAACTTTTATATGTAATAAAGAGCTGTTGTGAGTAAAGCTTTTAATAATGGTTTTTGCTTTTGCTACAAGAATATTTCAAACATAAAAGCTTTCGCTAGGAAATAACAATTAACTATGTGGTTTTAAGGAAAAAGCTTTTTACCAAAAAAGCGCTTTTAAATACAAGGAAATAAAAACTAACTTCTTACCGATAGGTGAAAATGTGAACATATTAAAGGATATAATAAATATTGTAGAAAGGCATTTAAAATTTCGTATGTTGTGTAAGTTTTGTATTCTTACACGACTTAAAAAATGAAAATCTCTTTTGTATTTAGGAAGTTATTGCATCATGAAATTACTACCAATTTCTTGAATGTATTTGATTTCTTTGAGGAATTACAATACAAGACTTTCAATAGAAATATTTTCCGGACGGTATCTAACATATGAAACCCATAGTAGCTCTTTAACCGATCTGCTGTCTATGGAAATTGTATCTCAGCCAGTACATGGGCAGATGGTCAGGCAGCCAATATGTATAAGCTTTAGGTGCTAGCAAATGAATTCTGTAGAAATTACAAACATAATAAATAACTTGTACATGTACTGGTGACTCCCATTTCAAATTCTTTTTCATGTCCGTTGAAAGTATATTAAAATATTTCATAAAATAAGCGCAAAAATTTTAAAATGAAAACTGCTTTATCACGATTTAATATATTATAAAGAAATGTACACAAATTTTTTTATATAAAACTATCCTTTATGTGTTAAAACATGGATGCAAAATGAGACTTTACAAATTGTACTAATTTTCAAGAAAAATTTTACTTTTTCTGGCCGATTGTACTACAGTCTTGTTCTATTATTTCAAAATATTTTTTACTCTAAATAAACAATCAACAAAAAATGCCCCATTGAAGTGAACTTGCACTAAGTACTTATACGTTATGACCCTGATGAAATAGGACATTAGCTAAATTTCCTAAAACTTCATAAAATTTTGAAAGGAATGCCGTTTTTCGTTATTTTACGAGTAAGAAACTAAAGTAAAGCATAAAATCTTGTATGGTGATTTTTACTTTCATAATATATTATACTGCACAACAATATGGTAACATTTGTCTGATGATTGACTTTTATCACGTGATGTTTACTAATTCGACGTCGCTGATTTCAAATATCCTCTCAGTTTTTTTTTTGTTGCAATAGTTCTTGTTTACGAGATTTAGCTTTTACGAAAAAAATCGCTGTACTAGTGTGTTAATTTGCTTGTAATTAATAAAATATTAAGTTTTCTTGTTAGAGCATTCAGAATAGCTCACTGCCTTCAGCTTTAGCAAGAAAATCATATAAGAGAAATTTTGTTCATTATAAGAATTAAATAAATTATATGTAACTTTAAATTTATAGTGTTTTATTATAAAAAACATCTCTGTCATATTTTTTTAAATAGAGCTGATACAAAAAT
Source organism: Panzeria rudis (assembly GCA_956483635.1). NCBI lineage: Eukaryota > Metazoa > Arthropoda > Insecta > Diptera > Tachinidae > Panzeria > Panzeria rudis. Next base: position 24,317,773 of record OY101447.1, on the reverse strand, counting down.
TTCAATCACGGAATTGAAATTGTCATAAAAAATTGTACTAATATCATGTAACATAACCCAATCATCACAAATGCTGTTGGGTAGTGTTATAATTAAATATCTTTAGATACAATATCTTTAGATAAGTAAAGTGCGACTTTGGCTTCCACACGAAGGATTCCGTACGAATACACATACATATGTATATCCCTTTTCGTTTTTGCCTCTTTTTTCATTTTGGCAGTTTTTTCGTTATGCTTTTATATTTAATTTTAGTTTTATATTTTTTTACGAATTTTCCGTTGCTTTAGGCGATTTTTTTGGTTATAGTCCTTTTTTTAATTTTCGTGATTTTTTGGTTTTTTCTTCTGGCGATTTCTCGTTTTTTGCAATTTTTTGTTTTTTTTTTTGCCGATATTTCTAGTTTTGGCGACTTTTTTTGGTTTTGGCGTTTTTTAACCGTTTTTTTCATTTTTTGACGATATTTTTAGTTTTAGTGATTTATTTTAGTTGTGGTGATTTTTTCAGTTTTGGCGCTTTTTCGGTTTTTGGGACTTTTTTGGTTTTGTGGCTTTTTTTGCGTTTTTTTTTATGACATTTTTTAGTTTTGCCGATTTGTTTCGTTTTTTGCCGATATTTTAGTTTTGGGGTTTTTTTTCTTAAACGTTTCTTCGCTTATTGACGATATTTTTAGTTTTAGCGATTTATTTAAGTTTTGGCACTTTTCTCGGTTTTGGAATTTTTTCCCGTTTTTTGTTATTTTTTTTTTTTTTGTTTTAGCGATTTTTTTGTTTTGACACTTTTTTCGTTTGGCGATTTTCTTGGTTTTGGCGCTTTTTTCCGTTTTGGTGACTTTTTTTGATTTTTGGCGACTTTTTCTATTTAGTTTTAGCGATTTTTTTATGTTGTAGAGCTTTTTTTGTTTTGGCGATTTTTTCGGTTTTTTGTGTTTTTTTTTAGTTTTTTGGCGACCTCTTTTGTTTTAGTGATATATTGCGTTTTAGCGATTTTTTTAGTTTTGGTGCTTTTTTCCTTTAAGCGCTTTTTTAGTTTTGGCGATTTTTCGTTATTAATTTTTTTTTAATTTTAGAATTTTTTAGTTTTGGCGTTTTTGAAAATTTCAAGAGATTACCTCTTACGGTTTCCAATATACAGCATATTGTCTAAATTAAATAGTAAAATTACATTAACTGATAGAACACCCTTTAATTTTTATTGTTTTAAATATCAAATTTAATTGGTGTAGTCTATGCTACAGACTACACCAATTAACACTAAGTTGGAAAATTTAAAGTGTCCATATATAAGTGTTTGTATGTTACATTAGTATTTCAATATGTTTCGTTGCTCGCTTTAGAACATTCTTTAATTGTTATTTGTCATATATTTGTTGTTGTAAAAAATTTTACATATTCTGTGAAAATTTCAGGTCCGTAGCTCTTATGGTTCCCGAGAAAACAGCCTGTGACAGACAGGCAGACAAACAGGCGGACAGCGTAGCGAAAACAATAGGGTTCCTTTACACTTTTGGTGTACCCTAAAAATAGCTGAAAATATAAAAAACAATAAAAAATGTGTATTATTTTCTATAGTAATTAAGTGAGAGGAAATTTTTTCAAATAAACTAAAATCTTTTACTGCAATTTTTTTTCGAGTGTATACATTAATTTGTTAAACTCTTTAAGATTTGCTTGTTAAGATTTATTTTATACAAATATTTCTTAATGTCAAAATATACATACAAATGTAGTCAGTAACCACAACAACTACAAGCAAAAAAACTAACAATTTGATATTTATATGATTAATTAAATATACCAAAAATAAATGAATATTGTACTCCATTAATCATTACAGAATTTATTTATTTATTCAAATAGAAAATGCATCTGTTGAGTAAAAAAAAAGAAACTTGTTTATACACATCAAGATTAGTCGTGCTTTTGGTCTATTATAAAACTGAGACAAATTACTAAGAAAAATATGTTTGTTGGCAAAGAGACATTGAATATAAGTAACAACAATTTTGACAGGTCACACATGGATAATTTGTTGAATATATCCACTTGACACAATAATTTAACATCATATTTAAAGTATACTTCGAAAACGTTGCATATTTTTCATATGTTTAAAGAAATGGTAAATCTAATAATATTTCAGCAAAATGTAATTTTTAATTTTCATGAAAAACATTTTCTTTCATTACCATTTATTCTTTATTGTTTTAAGGACTTTTTTTTGCAATTTTTGCTTGTTTTTTTTTCTTTGAAACTAGAGTTATCTCTGTAATTAAAAGCAGATAGTATATATAGATACAAGGCTGGTGTATTATGTTAAGTCTTACTCTAGACTTGCTATAATTTTTGCTACTTATTTTAAGTTGCCTTTAAATTTGTTTTTTGTTAGAGTGAGTGCATCTCTATTAAAAAACACTTTTAAGTGCCCCACTAACTAATTTAAAAAAATTTCCATTAATCAAATACTTCCACGCATTTCCTCGTTTGTAGGTAGATCCTCTTTGCAGGTAAAAATTAATGTTAAAAAGTATAATAATGTCAGCTGACAAAAAGTAAATATTTAACTTTATAATTTATAGTGTTTTTCCAACACAATTTTGTTCAAGCTTTAATACCCACACACCCATACACAGTATAAAATACATGTTTGCTCTGTTACTGCATAATTGTAGGCGTATGAGTGTTATTTTAGATTTTAAAAAGTATGTAGCTGTTTTTATTAAATTAAAGATACTCGTACATATGAAAAATAGAAATTTTTATCTAAAAAAAAATCGTTTCCTACATTAACTATTTTTACTAAAAAAGAATTTTACACTTAAACTATGATGCTGGGTAAAATGTAAGCTTTTTGCATGATAGTATGCAGTTTGAGAAAATTACAATGACTTTTAATTCACCTCTTATTAGCTCACATGCATGCACATACTTTAAGCACGAGAATATTGTTAAGAAAAAGCATGTTGAACGAAATTATTAATTTGCATATTTAATTAGGTCCAACAAGTCAATATATAAACACTATTAATCAATTAAGATCATTATTTTGTACTATTTTCACTAAACAAGCTTTTCAGTGGAAGTTGAAGATAACAAACTAATTTAGTAAGCATGTGTGAGGCACAAAGATACTAATTAAATAGTCGAATAATAATAAAAGCTAATAATCTTGTTTGGAAATGGACTGAAGCTGTTAAGAGTTGAGATTCCTATAACACCATTACATATATCCAGAATTGTAAGGCGAATTTTATTAGTTGAAGTTGTGAACTTTAATCGAACTGTACACAGAAAAAATGTTCAAAGTTTATTTTCAGAAAATCATTTGTTTAAAATTCACTTTTAAATTCAATAAACAATTTGTCTGAATCAGTAAATATTTAATTTTGAGCTCATATTTACACAAAAAACAACAACAAAAACCAGTCTAACGTTATATTCAGAAAGAATTGGTAATGATTATTGTACCAAGGAACAAGGGAAAAATTAACATAAACTTAATTTTTCAATGTACACAGCAGAACAGAGTAGCGCCACTTTCGGAAGCTGCTACACTTCCATCGTCAGTGCTCACGTATATTTTGCTTATCACCAACTGCAGTTATTTTTAAAGTCTATTCTCTTAAAATATGGAAAAACTTTCAGCTCTGAAACTTTTTATGAAAAAAATCCAACAATTAAGCTGTATTTTTTGTCAAAATTGATCAATTTTTCACCCTCGTTTCAAAGTCTTGACTTTGATTTTTTTGGCGGCTACATGAATTGAAAAAACTTAAAATTTTCTTCTGCACATTATAAAGGATTTTGTCAAAAAATAAATAAAATATTCTTTCGAAAATTTTAGGTATGCTATTACCGGAGATATTTACGAAATCTGGAACAAAGTCGAGGCCAAAAACCAAAAATTTAAAATTAAAAGCGAAATATCTCCAAATATATTAAAGATATCTTAATGAAGTAAAGTGTAAACATTCTTAAAGGTTAGGTCCTCCTCTATGATTTTTAGATACATCGTTTTGTAATCGGATCGCAAGTTTCAAAGATACAGATTTATTACCTTTTTTCCAATTTGAACCGAGCCACTATTACTACGTGCAGAAGGAAACTTAGCTCCCTTTAAAATGAGTCCCAGATGTAAGTTTCAAAACGCCGATAGACGTATGTATTCTTTTGTGCCCTCTACTAGAATAAGTCGTTAAAAAAATACTTTTGTTTAGATTTTGTCGTACAGTGTAATGCCAAAACCTAATGCTTATAAAAATTTTAATATTTTGATAAAGCTCTGCTCCTCTGAAAACTTTTTTTTAAAGATCGAGGAAAAAATTTTTATCAAATCACTCTCAATCAATAGCTTTTTGGCAAAGAACATTTTTTAAATAAATGGCCTGTAAATAGTACGAGGACAACCAATTTCGTCTGTTTCAAATTGAGTGATATGTAGATTTTTATTCCAGTGCTCCTTATCCCTACCAAAAGCATGAAAATAATACCCTGTTCAGACATACGCCTTAATTGCGCAATTTAGAAAATTTACGCAATTAAGACTTTAATTGAGCTCAATTCACCATATAAGGCTTCAATTAATAAATTGAGCAATTAGTAATTAATTGTTTCATAAATTGAATTGATAAAGTTCGAATTGCAACCCTTTCTGGCAGGTATGTTTACTGTGAAGTATTTTCAGTGAGAAGCAAAAAGTGTATACAGTGGCAAGCCCATGGTGTAATAAGTATACAGATAGCAGTATAACGTCAGATGAATTTTTTTTGCTCTGGTAATTTTATGCATAACCTATGTACGTCAAACACGTGCATTTTTTGACAAACATTATCTAGTTTTTGTTTTAGTGTTACATTCGTTGCCCTTATGCGCCCAGCTGTATATTTATTGCACCATTTGGCAAGTCAAATGCTAATTACTTAATAATTAACTATATGTGAACACTAAATTTAATTGCTCAATTAAAATTAAATTGGTTCAATTAAAAATCCATGTCTGAACAGGGTATAACATTCTCTGTCATATTGTAATTTTTTATTGTTTGGAGTATTTTAAACTCTATTCTCCTTTTAGATATACCCAATGAACTCATCCTAATCCACCATCAATTTCTAGTAGAAATTGGGTATTAAATTTCAAATAAAAATATAAAGCACACATAAAATAAAATCAAAAATAAAATGTTTGAACAAAGAATTTACTGCCAAAAATGTCACCATAAAAATAAATTGGTAAAAATAGACGGCATCTTAATTAAACAACTTTGCATTTCACGTGCCATTTTTCCTCTTTTATGAGTCAATCATATTTGTGAAAACTATATTTCGTTTTTGTTTTTTGCCAATGAAACGATTTAAAATAAAGCCTTTTTGCTTTGAAGTTGATTGTTCAGTGAAAAAGCATAAAATTCAACAAATTGAATAGATTTTCGTAAAAAAGCACTTACATTCCCGCAGTTTTAAAAATATCGCTGCATGTAAGCTTGAAATAAAATTATTGTTTTTGTTTTCTTTTTCTAGCATTTTCAAGAATTTTTGGGGAGTGAAAGAAATAAAGAAAAAATAAATTTTTATCTAATAGAATATTTTAATAAACAAATCAAGTAAAGGTTGCTGAAAATAATATTTTTATTAAAATTTAATGCAACTTTTAGCTTTTACTATCAAACAAATTTCTTGCAAAAAATAAAATTTCATGCATTTATAAACAACTGAAAAGAACTAGTTCAATCTTTGTCGGTGGCAATTTTGTTATGCATCTATTGAATTTTCTTGATCGTTATCCGGCATATCATTCTCGAGTTAAGATGAAATATACCGATGCACCTACTGAAAATATTAGATAGGCCCATTAAAATAATCTGTGGGTGATAGGAAATAAATTAAGATAGGTGCGACTTTGGCTCGCACACGAAGAGTTCCGTACGAATACACATACGTGTATCCCTTTTCGTTTTTGCACCTTTTTTAATTTTGGCAGTTTTTTCGTTGTTCTTTTTTGTTTAATTTTAGTGTTTTTGTATTTTTTAAGTATTTTTCGTTGTTTTTGGTGGTTTTGGCGCTATTTTAATTTTCGTAATATTTTGGTTTTTTTTTCTGGCGATTATTTGATTTTTGCGTTTTTTTAACGTTTTTTTCATTTTTTGACGATATTTTTAGTTTTAGTGATTTATTTTAGTTGTGGCGATTTGTTTTAGTTTTTGCGCTTTTTTTATTTTGGGGTTTTTCAGGTTTAGGTGATTTTTTTAGTTCTAGCGATTTTTTTTTTGTTACGACACTTTTTCGTTCTAACGATTTTTTTCATCTTTTGGAGATTTTTGGTTTTGGCGTTTTGACGATTTTTATATATTTTCGTTTTGCCGATTTTTTGGTTCTTGGCGACTTTTTTAGTTTTGGCCGTTTTTTCGTTTTTGTGTTTTTTCTTCAATTTATTTTTTGCAATTTTTTCGCTTTTTGATGATATTTTTAGTTTTAGCGATTTTTTATGTTGTAGTGTTTATTTTTCGTTTTGACGACTTCTTTCGGTTTTAGGAGTTTTTTGGTTTTTTGGCCATCTTTTTTGTTTTGGTGATATTTTGCGTTTTAGCAATTCTTTTTTAATTTCGGTGCTTTTTTCCTTTAAGCGCTTTTTATATTTTGGCGATTTTTCGTTTTGAATTTTTTTTAATTTTGGAATTGTTTAGCTTTAGCGTTTTTGAAAATTTTAAGAGTTTTCCTCTGACGGTTCGCAAGACACAGCATATTGTCTAAATTACATAGTAAAATTACATTAACTGATAGAACACCCTTTAATTTTTATTGGTTTAAATATCAGTGTTAATTGGTGAAGTCTATTATACGGACTACACTAATTAAAATTAACTTTGGAAATTTAAAGTGTCTACGTATAAGTGTCTGTATATTACATTAGTAATTCGCTTTAGAACACCCTTTAATTTTTAGCTGTCATATTTTTGTTCTTGTAGCGGCCAAAGTTTAACATATTCTGTGAAAATTTCAGGTCCGTAGCCCTTACGGTTCCAGAGAAAACAGCCTGTGACAGACAGACGGACAGCGTAGCGAAAACAATAGGGTCCATTACACTTTTGTTGTACAGAACCCTACTTAGGACACAGTATTTTTTTGCATAGTAAACTGCTTAGAAAAGTTATAGTTTTTTTCAAACTCTTTTTGATCGTTGGCCTGTGTAATTTTTTAAATAAATTTTGAAGAGAAAAAACAGGAATTGGCAAATAAAAAACTTGTTGCTTAGGTACCAGGACTTAAAGCATAAATATGATTTCTCTTGCTCAGAAATCCGCAGCAAATAATGTCCCTTAAACATAATATTTGGCCAATTCACAAGCTGTTGTATGTGTTGTAGATCGTATAAATACTGTTGGGAGTTTCTTAATAAACATTTGCTTAGAAACATGTTTATGGGAAACTTAGCAACAATATTTTTAGGATCTACAACACTTACAACAGGCTATGAATTGAGCAATTGTTTCAAAATTTAAGATGTTCTTGTTTTATGCTCGTATGTATCTAAAAGGTTATTGCAGTTTTTTTTATAAAACCATGGCAAAAGCCTTCACTATTGTAACATAAAGCTCAAAAATTATATATAAGTTATTGCATAAAGCTCAAACAAAGAAAATCGTAACAAAGGAAGTGAGTGGGTGTTTGAAAATATCAATGTTGCATGCAAAAAAAAGAAATTAACCTTTTACCTGTGGTTTGTACATTAATACGTATGTAAATTATTAAATAACTATTTAAATAAGACTATTTTAAGGTATAGAAATTAAGTTTAAACAAGGGTAGCATATGCAGCCTAAATTTGATATTGGAAAGGAAACTTTTAAATCAAACATACCATATTGTAATATTTATTTTTGTGCAGAGGCAGTTAAATATCCCTTTTTCTCTTCCCCTAAATAGGCGTCTGATTGAATGCAATCCAATCTTAGTTGATAGCAAGCTGTACTGAAGGAAAATAAATTTAATTTTCTCATGAAACACATTTTAAAGATGCTGTTTTTTAATAGAATAAAAAAGCGTAACATAATGCAAAATGTGTACGATTGAGTATTCGCATTAAAAAACTATATTTTCTAAAATATATTATATTGTTTTTGCACATGTTCCCCCTTTAAAAATTTTTTGCTACTTAAAACATGCACAAAAGTTCTCCCCATTATCGATTGGCAAGCGTGAGAATCATAACTTTTGATGCAAAGCTACATTTGCCTTTTTTGCAATTATCTTTAAAAATATGTATGTGCTGAACAAAAGAGGTAATCAAACCAACTGCAAAAAATATATAAAAATATAAAAAGAATTCATGGTGTAATAAAATTAAAAAATATGTGAATTTTTCACATGAAGTTATATTTATTTCACATGCTATATGAACATCATGATGATGAAGAGCAAAACCAAAAAGGAATATCCGACTATCAGCCTAACTACAATTGAAACTACATCACGTATTAAAATAAAGCCACTGTTGGTTGGACAATTGATTTTTAATTTTCGTTTTTAATTTAAAGAAGTATAACAAAATTTAGCTATTTTTATTTGAAAGGATATCTCTTTCCCTCTCTGTTTAAAGAAACTGAGTAAGAAAGAGAGCACTGATGGTGGCACATATACGAAAGTGATCTGTTTACAAATCAAATTTGATGTTGGATGACGAAAAACTATTCCAAATTAAAAATATCTGCATTGTATTTCAAATTTAGTCAAAGTTTATTTATACATGTGGCTACTTCACCCAAGTGTTCGCAAAAGGAAATGATTGCCACAGAATCATAGAAAAATCAAACAGCTTCTATTCCTTCAATATTGTGTTCATCAAGCCTGGCGATATTTTTGGTTTCATGCATAATGTATAATTAATCCGCACAAAAAAATAAATGTGAAAATAAGGCCAAACTCCTATCCAAAAATTAGGCCGTAAAAAGTGCTGAGATCAAAATAAGGACCAAGTTCTTGATAGGTACAATACCATCTCATTTCTAGGCAACCTGTAAGCTTAGCAACGTTTTTCCCATAATTCTTTCCCATTAGAAAGGTAAACAGAGAAATATTGTCAAACTGCTATGTTGCCTAGAAATGAGATGGTATTGTACCTATCAAGAACTTGGTCCTTATTTGGATCTCAGTACTTTTTACGGCCGAAATTTTTGGATAGGAACTGGGCCTTTTTTCACATTTATGTTTTTGGGCAGATCTCAGCGCTTTTTTCTAAGTTTTTATGTGTTACAATAAGTGCCCTATACAGATAAGGGGCACCCTAGACCCACCCCTTTCCCACCCGCAACCATAAATGAACATTTTCCTTTGCACAGTTTTCTTAGTACTTTCACATCAAGACACCTGTGTACCAAATTTCAGCTTTCTAGCTACACTGGATGTGCCCCATACAAAGAAGCGGCACCCTAGCCGCCCACATATAAAAAGTGGATCTCCCTCTGTACCAAATTTCAGTTTTTTGCTATACTGGAAGTGCCCCAAGGGGCACCCTACTCCCCCAGGTGATAAGGGACGGTTTTAAGATTTTTCTTGTTAATTGCTCACCAAGACCTACCTGTATACCAATAATATTGATGAGTCAGTGAATGAGTCAGTGAGTCGGTGAATATGTACTAAAATATGTACTTTTTACACCTTAATATCTCGGGAGGCTTATACGGTAGAGCTTTCAAATTTCACCTATGAAGTTTCGGCAGCGATTGTGGTACCAATTGTAATTGGACTTTAAAAAAACAACACTAAAATTTGATAGATATCTAATGTTCGCCCATGTCACAGAATTCAATTCCGTTCGGAAATGGAGTTCAAGCCACCATCAATTTAGCCAGATAAGATCAATTTATTGCTGATCGCTTAAAGTTTGCTGCTCGTAGTTTCATATGAAATCATTCAGTTCTAATAAATAAATTATTTCACAGTGTAATCAATTTCAAAACACCATTGAATTTTATTAAATAACTTTCCTGCTTTTAAAGCCAGCTTAACAAAAATTGCCTTGAAAAAGAGATTTAAAAATAGTGCTTGAATGACTGTTAATACAAAAATGCAATTTGCTTTAATAGGTAATATTTCAAGTCATATGTGTGGATGTGTATTTATATTCGAGAAAATGTTTCATTGACTAATTATTGTAAAAATGTTTAATTGGTGAAGAGCAAATTAATAAATACATTTCATTGTATTTTAATATATCAGTGATGATATATAATGACTGATTGTAGTAAGAGAAAAAAAAGGTTTTACAATGAAGTAAGTGGAAAAGTTGTTGATGTATGTATATCACAAAGAAACATTGACAAGTTATAATGATTTGTTAATATACGAAAGCCGTATCTCGAATTTTCATTAATTTGCAGGAAATGAAAAAAAACAACTAAAATATTTACATAGAAAAAAATTTTAACTGACCATACATCCAATACATTTTAATACAAAAGCTGAGAAATTAATTTTATATTATTGTAAGAGTTTTTTACACTTAACCGATTTTCAAATACCAGGCCTTATTTTAAATATTCATAAAAATCGTATCTTTTAAATAAGGGAAAATTCTTAAAAAAAATGTTTTGAAGCAAAGAAGTGATGACGCTTTAAATTTGAAACTATAGGAAACTCGTTTTTTACTGCATTTGCCGTTATAAAATCACTTTAAGAAAAATTAAAGAAATTTTCTTTCTCTAGAATTGGCACATACGAACATCTGAATAATTTTGGTGTATCAAGAGTTATCTTCAAACGTAGCGTACTTAGTCCTTTAGAAGGGTTAATTTGGAAACGCACTACCAGAAATTTATTAACACAAGATTTTCTATCCTATCGGAAAGTTCGCCATACAAAACTTGCCGTTAAAGTCCACGTTAACTCTTAATCATACATTGTGAAAAGGGGCGTAAAATAGACAAAAACAAATCAATATTTTAGTTTTGAAGTATTTATATCGGTAGATATAATAAAGTTTTTTTTATAGAATTCAGACAAACTGCTTCCTTATCTATGTATATATGAATTCTCCACTTTTAACATCTTTTTAGAATTTACCACAAAAGCAATAATAATTTTTGCAAATTTCTTTTGTCGTTACGTTCGTAATTTAATATTTTATTATAACATAAAATTTAACCATTAATGCAAATTTTCTACTATATTGTGGTTTCGTTACAATAGTCACATGTCGTAAAATATTACCAATTTAAAACCAATATAATTACATACACACCATTACATACATACATGCACACAGTTATATACATACACAGAATTTTATGTACTCTAATGTAACATATAGAGCCCTATTTTCGATTTAGTCGCAAGCAACAGAAATTTAAGTTTTCCGGATAAAGTGTTTCTTATTATATTCAAATATATTTTATATACATAAATTGTCGCTTACGATAAAATTTTATAGCTTGTATTTCAAAAGTTATTAAATATTATTTTAAATAGTTTGACTTAAGCTCGTTTTTAATTTAATCTTTCGATTAAACTATTTTTTTTAAGAAAGAAAGTCTAAAACATGTAAATATTGAACATTCAAAGAAAAATTTCGCTGTACGGAAGGTTGAACTGACATCAGATGTTTCGAGACCACCACAGTCTTCTCAACATAGCCCTTTTACCTACACGGCCAACTACGGCAGCAACAGCATCCTAGCAAAAATATTCATATCGTTGTTCATGGCTTTACTATGGCAACATTTTTACTTTGGTAAATTTTTAATCCGACATTAAATATAGGGCGCCACTTGAGACATAGCGAATCCTTCCCTCAAATTAAAATTTTATGCACGTGGCAAGAAAGCCCTCTTGAAACTTAGTATGTTCATCTTTTAATATTCTCATTTTTATGCCAGGCCCCAAAGGTAAGCCCCTGTTTGCTTTGGTAAATTTTTATCCGACATTAAATATAGGGCACGACTTAAGACACCACGCCCAAAAGGTATATCAACGACGTTTCTAAGACTGTAAAAATAATTTTTTGCCGCGCCCCAAAATAAAGCACTTTTTTTGTTTTACATATAGCGCCGCCATTTAAAGTCCGATCTTATCATTTCGCATATCGTTGTTTATAGCTTGACTTTCACTTAATTTTTGACTCTTAAGCCGACATCGAATTCTGAGCACCACTTATGACATCTCGCAGCCTTCCCGACTTATGTCCACTTTTTTGCGCGTGCCAAGAAAGACCTTCTATAATTTTGTAGGTCAAGCTTTTAATATACATACTGACTTTTATGCCACGTCCCAGAATTAAGCTCATTTCTCCTTTACTCATACATCGCATGCCAGCAAAGAGTTGTATTTTGAAGCGTCACAAAAAAATGTTTCTTCCAATTCTAGAAATGTAATTGAATTTTTTTTGTTTTATATATGGATTGATCGACCTGGCTTAAATGCAATATATATGTGAAAAGAAAAAAGTTTCTTACTATTGGACCGTGGCATAAAAAGCTATATAAAAAAAGCTACATATATAAAAGCTTAAGCTATATAAAAGCTTAAAGTCGTTGAATAGCGGGTAGACACTGATAGAACATGATTTGTGCTCAGAATTGTCGTCAGAAAGCTGCGACGGGTGTGACCTTACAAATCGTAGTTTTAAAGAATTATGACTTTCAGTATAAATTCTGTAAAATTTTGACTATAACGTACAAAATAATTTTGGTATAGATATCTGTTGAAAGTGTTTTTAATTGTATTATGTATTTACTGTTTAACAAAAACTGATTTTTCTTATAAAAAAAAAACTATTTTTAAAATGAGACGGGTGTGACCGACGGTTGTGACCGACGGGTGTGACCTAGTACGAAAATTTAAAAAAAAATTCGAAGAAATAAAACTTTTTATTGATTTATGTAATATAAATAACATAAAGATAAACTCCTAAGAAAATAATAAGACATTAAATTATTTGCTATCCGTTCTATTACAGACAGCAGAATACTCTAGCTGAATATTTTTTTATATTCAATAAAAAGCAAAAAAAGTATATTCTTTGCAGTGATAACGGTTTTTATTAATAATGAGAAAGGGAATAAAAGAAAATCTGATATAAATATTAAACATACAAAGAGGGAGAGCAAAATGTTTCTTGCATGATCATTTAAAAGTTCCTTAAATTAATGAAAAAATATTAAGTAGTGTATTTTTTTCTATAATTGTCATTCTCTAAAAAAACATCAATTGAGAGATTTTTATTAAAAATGAGAAAATTATTTTTCTTTGCATACGGCCGTTTTAAGTGGAATCACTCAGAAGGGCTTTCTTGGCACATGCGAAATAGTGGATGTAAAAGTGGAAGGATCCGAGATTGCATTAGTAATGCCCAGAATTTGATGTCGGATTTAAAAGTTACCACAGACAAATATAAGGCCATAGTCAAGACATGAATAACGATATGCAATATTTTATGATCGGACCATAAATGGCAACGCAGTGTACAAAAAACTATAAGGGCGGTATTGAGGGGCATGGCAAAAAATAAAAAATGTATATTTCTGTAATTTTTTTTCAACTAATCTTTAATCCTAGGGTGTGACTGGCTCAACTTTTTTTTTTTTGTATGAAGCCCGAACTACTATAGTATACAGAGTCGGATTGGAGAATAACGACAAAGAAGATTTACATGAAGTTTTCTCAATATATACGCCATAGATTTTTTGTATTTACACCACTGTCGGAAGCATGTTTGGAAGAAATATGTAAATTTTTGTGAGCTTTAATGAATACAGTTCGAAGTTATATGTTTTTACTGAAAGTAAAAAGTCTTGGTTTATGCTGCATTAGCCACTTTTTTATTTTGTTTTTAAAAAGTAGATTTTGTGCTGCATGTGTATACTGGGCAATAGCCGGAATTGGAATTTTTCTTTTTATGAGTCGTTTTAAGCAAATCCGAATTAGCCAAAAAAATGCATAAAAAAATATAATCTAAAAAAATATAATTTTTTTTCAAGCAGTGGTGTCAATATTACGACGCAATTCGGAGGCAACAAAACAATCGTTGAGTCCTATTAAAAATCGAAAAAAAAGGTTTTTTTGAGCCACCCTAATGTGTACATACCCTGAAGAAAGCCAGGGGCCAAGTGTCTCCATGTCACCACTTTTGTCGACAAGTTTGGTGAATTTTTGGTGACGTTGTCAACGATTCGTCTACACTTTTTATTTTAGCTTTAATGAGAAGAGAAGTTTTTAACAGCTAGAAAACGATTTTTTATGGTCTCATTTTGAGGTGTTGAAAATATATGCGGCTGAACGGAAAACTAAAAATTTTCATAAAAAATCTAATTTATTTGTCTTAGCTGGTAGAAAGTTTCATATGTGTTGACTAGAATCATTAAAATGCACTAGTAAATCTCTGGTACCAGTGCCTCCATATGGTCCCATAAGAACCATCTGGTCTATAGTAAGTCAACAGTTCCGATGTCAGTAATGGAATCTCAATAACAAGCACATGTTAAATGTCTATAGCACAGAACATTGCCTGGGTACAATTAGTCAGTAGTACTGGTGACAATGTCAATAGGGAATCAGTACAATTTTACTATCGACATTTCCTGCAGGGTATGTACATCAGGGATGGCAAAATTGGTACAATTGTACCATTTTTGGTACAAATTGAAGTTGAAAAGTACAATGGTACACCACTGAGCAATTTAGTACAATTCATAATTTTTCCATTTTTTAGAAAATCTCCTTATTGCAGCTCTTTTATTTTGATAAAACGTTTTTCTTTTTGTCCACTCGTAAGTACGCAAGATTTAATATATTCAATTTAAATTTTACGAAATATTGAGAACAACGTTCGACTTAAAAGACAGCTCACAAAACGTAGTCTCTGGAATTTAAAGCTCTTGCTTTAAATTCATTTTAATAAATTTATGTATTTGTGTTGTTATTAAGGCGAACTTTATTCTTCTACCTTCCAATAGTAAGTTTGTCTAAATTAGTGAGCTATTTTCTATTGGGAATTCCTAATCCGACTTAAGCACACTTTCCTTCTTGCCACAGATAGTACTCTGTACATACGTACATGTGTATGCATAGAAAAGTGAAATATTTTGTATACTTAATACATAATTTTGTTTTCAAAAATCTGTTTTGGTACAATTTGGTCCCAAAAAGTACAATTGGTACAATATTAAAATCTCATATGCCATCCCTGATGTTCATTTATGCACGTGCAAGTGCACCAATATCTTAACTACGTCGTATGATTAATATTTTTCAAAGTGTTTTATATTGTTACGTATCCGCATATTTACTTTATACCGTGTTCTAATCAAATCATCTCTCTGTTTGAAATTTTCAGTTTTATTATATTAATTCACAATAATTTCTTTTGCGACATAATAAAAGCCCTAAAATACAATAGGACTTAGCTTAAGCTTTCATGAAAAGTCTTTATTTGTTTCCAATACGAACAAATTGATTACTTAACAATCGTATTATAAGAGCACTGAAAACATAATACAACAGGCTTCCTTCCTGTCTGCACAAACAGACTGTCAAATAATTAAATTATATTTTTATAAAAGAGTTTTATGATATCAATGAGTTGTACTTGTTGTACGAATTATTAAAAACAACTTTTCTGTAAAAGGTTTGTCAAAAACAGCATAGCTTTGATACAATGTCTAGCTCTTACCTTATAGGACTCTTATTTTATTTAATCGTAAAAAGTTTATTTGAAGCAAAACATTATTCTAACAAATTTTAGAGAGATCTAAAATAGTCCTTTTTTTGTGGTGGAATAAATAAAATGCCTAACAAATTGTTTATAATATCTATTGTGTTTACTAATTCACTTTGAAAATCCAGTACCAAACGAATAACTTCTTTTAAGGTAATGTACTTCAATACACGTATTTTAAAAGGAAATTTAAGTTTAAAAGAATACACTCGAGATATTGACTGATTCTAAGCTACTTGTGTGTATTTACAATGTTAATGTCAGGTTCATTTAATGTTTTGATGTTTATTCAAATGTGAAGATAAGCTGTCAGGCGTAACCAAGTGTATAATATAAACATAGTTACATCACAACAACAATAGCTCTTCAAGATATAAACTAGACTATATACGTGCACGTAGAACTTATGTTAAGTTGTGCTAATATATTTCCTTTTTTATTTTCATAAAAGGTGCTTTTCTAGAAACTATAAAATATAAGAAAAGAAAGGTCACTTAGAATTTTCTAACTAAATTTATAGCTACTGATTTGTACTTTACGCTTCACAGCTTGGTCTAGTTGGTCCTTATGTATAAAGAGAATGGCGTGAAATTGCAATGAAACAAAAGGTCTAAGTGAGTCAGATAAAATTTCGACTGCCACCCTTATCACACTTAAGCTACTGTTAGAGTTTGAATTTTTGCAAAAAAAAAATCTCTCCATGCAAGTCTATGAAATCCTAATAGACATATTTTTTGCGCCTTTCAATCTCAACGATTTTTCAACATTAATACGTGCTCTTGTATGACAATGTCAGTATCATTGTGTGTCTAGTGTAAGAAACCGTCTTCACAAAATATTGAAAACCTTTAAATGGAACTTGGAAAATCAAATAAATACGACTTTTATTTAGGACTGTCAATAAGTTCAAGTAGTCTAGAGAAAGATAATAGAGTAGGGTTAGAAAAATGTTGTTAAGTGAAGAGTTTTTTAACAATTGGAAAGTTGAAGTATGGTGAAGCATGCTGAAGCAGGAAATATATAAATAATTCAATATTAGTTTGTGTGTTTTTATATAATGGTATTATTGTTGTATTTAAGTATGAAATAAAAGTATTAAGTGGTATTTTGTTGATATATCAAATGGTTTAACACAGCCTTGTTGACATGCAGTTCAAAAGCATTTGCATGGAAACAAAAGTATTTTTGGGGTTGTTTTTTTTTTATTATTATTTGTTTATTTTGGTAGCAGAAGGCACTACAGACTCGAACTAAACATGAAGAATTCAAGCCATTTACGATAATAAAAATAAGTTGTTCTTGTATTGCCCAAAAATCTTCTAAAGGGATTATCGTTCCTTTAGCTGGACAAATTTAAATCATTTATTTATTGGAAAACAAACTAGAAGCGAGCAAAAATTAGAGTGGTCTCCAGAAAAAAATCGGCTTAAAATATATGGGGAACATACAAAGTTTAAGGCGCTAAGTTCAAATCCATTTTCAGTTTTCTTCTATCACATAGGGATTTTTTAATGATAATTACTAATATTCAGAGTATGAAGAAACGCATCGACGTGCCGCTTTCTTTGCTCTTTCTTGCGCTTTATGCAAAGAGCGGAGCCAACTTATTATTGCGCTTGCTCCGCGTCAATATATTCGTGCTGCGCACGAAGGGAGCAATCGTAAAAGGGAGCATTTTCCTTTGCGCTTTTTTGCGCTGCGTTTTTTTGGCGCAATGTTCATAAAGAGCGAAAAGAGCATGAAGTTCCCATGGCGCATTTGTAGTACATAGTAAAAAATTTAAAAAAAAGCAATGGTCAATACTTCCACCGTAGTTTTTTTTATAATTTTTTAAACACACCGTATGGCTGAGTCCAGGTACAAATCTCAAAACGGATGTTGCAACAGTGGGATGACAGTACTGGTTCCAAACTTCCGCCTGAAATGGGTCGCTAGTGCAGTTCGCACTTCCGGCTTAGGGGCTGGACCGGAAGTTGGGTCAGTAGTGCGGTTCATATATCCGGCTCCAGTATGGGCCGGGAATTCGTTCGGTAGTGCAGTTCGCACTTTCGGTCTAGGGGCTGGACTGGAAGTTGGGTCGTTAGTGTGGTTCATATTTTCGGTTCCAGTTTGGACCGGAAGTTGGGTCGATAGTGCGGTTCATATTTACGGTTCCGGTCTCGACCGGAAGCTATTTGGATGGTGCAGTTCGCACTTCCGTTTTAAGGGCCGCACTGGAAGTTGGGTCAGTGGTGCGCTTTACACATCCGGTTCCGGTGGCGAAATAAAATATAAACAAAATTAAATTTTTTTTTCTCACTTAATTGTGAATAAAATTAACATTTTACCATCGATTATCATGATATATAGGCCTTTTTTAATGCTCGTACACCCAGCTACCTAATTTGCGATAAAAATGTAAAGTTTTTGCAGTTTTTATTTTTTTTATGAATTTTTAAACCAAAAAATTAAAAAAAAATTTCACTGCTAATTTCAAAATAAAGCTTAGTACTCTGGTCAAATTTGCGAAAAATCAACATTGGCTTTTTTACACGAAAAATATGACAAGTAACCAATTAGCCCTTGAAAGTATGCTGCAATTGTGTACGTATTTAAAAAAAACAAAATATGTTTGTTGTAAATTCCACACGAAAGAGGTGTGCTCATATTATTTCGCATGAATACTCAAAATGTTGTAGATACATTTCATATGTTTTTCACAAAATAAACAGAGTACTACTTCTTCAACAATTTTTCATGAGCAATTCGTGTAAATTTTTTATATGGACTTTTGACAGCACTTCGCATGAAATGATGAACAGAGTACCATGCTTTATAGTAAAATAGTGATGTACCCACACTGAAAGAATTTTGCTTCATATATCCAATGAATCAATTTCGTTAGATTTTTTTTGCAATTCTAATGAAATAATTCACAAGAATTTCATTTGAATTGTTTAATTAGGGCTCATAATTTCGTTAGAAATTATCATTGGACTTATGACACCACAATTTTCCCTTTTTTTGGAAATCCCTTTAACTTTTGACTTAATGGTTAAATCGATACTTAAAGTGCTTACTTACTTGCTTAACATCCTTCAAATAAAAAATTTTAAAATATATAAAAATTGTATGTCATTGAATGTCATAATTTCAATAAAACATATTTCATTGTTTTTGTTAAAAATTTCATTGTATTTATGAAAGACCGATCAAATAAATCACATAGACATTTTCTTACAAACAAACATACCCTTATTTTTTCCAGCAGTTGACAACCGAAAACGAACAAAAAAATTATTTTATATGTTTGTTGTTGTACTCTTTCTTATTATTATACAATCATAGACACATTGTTTTGGCAGCTGAAGTGGTTTGACGGCTGAAGTAGTTAAGACGGTGCCTGTAAAGCAAATTGTGAGAATCAAGTCGTTCGATACTGTGAGCGGGTCATCGACATCACAAATTTTTGTGATGTGCATTGGCGTCTATCGTACATATGTATAGTATGGAATTGTCACTAAATTAAAATAGTCAATAAGTCAATAGTCAATAGTCAATAAAAGAGATAAGCTATTGAGGCTACTAAGTAATGTAATAATTTCATTAAAACTATTAAATAATTTATTAAAATTATGACAGAATTTCATAAAAATAATGAAATAATTTCATTAAAATAACTAAACAATATGATTAAATTGATGAAATAATCTCACCAAAACAATCAAATATGGTCATTAGCTCAGCGACATTATATCATTGAATTAATGAAATTCTTTCATATATATAATGAAATTTTCATTAAACTAATTTAAACAAGCTTGTTTTATTGATCCACCAAAGCGTGGTATTAGTTTACTTTTAATGAAGTTTTTCCTTGGATTAATGTTAAAATTCACAGAATTTATGAACAAAATTCTTTAAGTGTAGTGGAACTATTAGCCATTTCTATTAGAAAAAATTCAAATGTGATAGAAAAAAGCTGCAAGAAGTTTTAAATTTAGCGCTTTAAACTTTCTATATTGCATTAATTTTTATCTAAACTCGCAAAAAAAATTTTCGTACTAATGTTTTTCGTTGAATTAATGGCGTTTTATTTTCTACAATTTATTTTATTTTGAGAACATTTTTGCTCATGCTCTCACTTTTAGCCACTTATCTCTCAACAATGTTGCCGTGTTTTAATAAAATTTCATATATTTTTCATTCGAAAACTAAAAACAAAAGAAAGTAAGCAATAATAAGAGAGCATTTTGAAGCTACTGCATCGAAGCTGTTTCGGGCAGCGCTTTTGCCTGAAGTTGAAGGCATAGTTGTGTTTCATCATTAAGTCTCCAGCTTCAGGCAAATAGCGCTGCCAAATAAACAAGCCCGAAACTAAATCGACGGCAGCAGCTTCAAAATGCTCTCATATTATTGTTTATTTTCTTTTGTTTTTATTTTTCGTACGAAAAATATATGAAATATGTATGATTAATGTCAATTTGTATGGAAAAACTCGTCAGTTCTGTTTCATCATTTAATCTGTATTGTTTCATGAAGAACAGCGTATGTACATTTTTGTCGATTTTAAATTTTTGATACCAAAAGTTCATTTTATTTAGAATAAAGCGCTAAAAACAAATTAGTTTTTATCTTGTTTATTTTTGTTGTCTTATAAAGAAACATCAGCAATATTTCACAATTGTACTTTTACACAACCATTTTCTTTGCGGACTGTATTTGAAATATCCAGACACATATTAATTTCTGCAATTGTCTTCATTTGTATGCCAAGTTCCTTAAACATTTTTGTTTAAATTCCCATAAATTTCAGTTTTTGTTTTACTTTTCATTTCAATTTATTTTCACTTTCACAAAAGTTTTTAGAAAAGTAAATGAGTAAAATAAAATGAATAGAAAAAACTCAAATATGATTTCAACATGAACCGAAGTACAGGCATCATTACTTTCAGTTACCATGCACCACAGTTGGTATTTTGATAAGTGCTGAAAGTTATTTAAGAGTTAAGACATGTGCTTTATTGAATATTTTGTGCGTATAAACTTTTTCTTATTATTTTAATTTTGTTTTGTTTGTTTTGCTAATACCCTGCACCAACTGTAAAAAGGATGTGTTTATAAAAATATTTTATTTCCTTTGGAATTTCGAAAAGTCTATATGTAGCTAGAAAATCATACAAAGATTGGGAAAACTGCCCGCTTGCCCTGAACAGCGCAGAGAAATTTGTTTAGATTGTTTCTAAACAAATTCTAAACAGTTACGAAAACTTTGATGAAATACTGTTTGGCCTTAAGAAATAAAATCCCTTTATCTATTTAATAATAAAAATAATTTTCATTTGATGTGACAGGTGTGACCGCGCACGCTTGTTACAATTTATGCTTGGCTTACATATGTTACCATCCTATAAGGATATTTATCTTTCATATATTATGGAAGGGTCTAAAATCTTCGTTGTGGCCGAATACAGCACTTTTAATTCTTTTATTTTAAAGTTAATTAAAAATGACAAGAACAAACAAGACAGGTACTCATATAAAAGTTTGGCAAACAAAGGAAAACAATAATAAAACAAATGTTGAAAAGCCTGTTTTATTTTTAAACTAGATTAAATTAATTTAGATTAATTAGATTATAATATTAGACATTTAAGCATTTTAACAGCAAAACTTTTGCATTGAAATTTAAATCACTTATTTAATTAAATTAAGTCCATTAATATTTTCTAAATTAATTCAGTAGTTTGCTGAGTAACATGCTGATTTATACTAAAAACGAATTTCTAACGCATGGGAGTTTTTAATATAAACGGATTACTACCAGAAAAAACTTTTGTAATTTTTGTAATCGGTAATACTCTATTAATGGGTTTCAAAGTAATGAGTGGTACTTATTTATCTTATTACTATTATTATCTGAAAGTAGTTACAATTTCTTGATATGCATTAATAAAATAAGTAGACAATTACTTTCTGAGTCAACATGTGTTTTTATATGAAAATTAATTTTTGTCGCTTAAACTTATAAGTCAACAATAGCTGAGTGGGTAAAGTTCTTCTCTTCATATCTGAACGAGCACAGGTTCGTATCCCAGCTGAGTCAAAAAATAAAAATAAAAAATATATAATAAAGTTGACAAAAAATTTTATAAAAGATAATTGCGTATAAATTTTTTTTCAATTTTATTTTGTTTATTTGACTACTTATTTTTTAGCTTCAAGTAAGCCAAATAATAACTAGTTAATTGCTGTGACGATGTATATACATTTTTAACGGGCACACCTAATTTTTTGGACTTCTCAAACAAAAATAAATAGTTATCGAGTGAAATTGTAAGTAGGTACTGCTTAAATCCTCATATTCTTTTTTTGCCTACCAGTAAGCAAAGTTTTTGCTGGGTGCTGTCGAAATTAATTCACTTGCTATATGATTAAAAGCTAACGTGAAAAGGGCCGTAAATCCAATATTCTTAATTTAATTAAATTTGAAAATACAATTTCAACATAATTTCATAATTATCAAGAAAATAGTAAACTAATTTTTTGAGTACTGCTATTCTCACCGTACCACAATTGGTTCAGTCCTACTTATTGTATAATTTCAATTTCATTGATTAATACCCAATGAGTGCTTTTGTTGTGTATTTTATGGTCACTAAAAATAAACAGACATTTAATAGAATTTTTATGAAACAAAAAATTTACTTTTATGGTCATTGAAAGGGTTGCGGTCTGGTATTTTTTCGGCTTGTCTGTTATAATTATAAGAATTGGAAGTAAAGTAGTTTTAGCAATAAAATTCTTTGTATTGTTTGTTGTATCTAAATATAAATTTTATTATGTTTAAAAATAAAGCTACAGCTAAGAATTTTATACAATCGGAAGTCCTCTAAGTAAATACAAACAGGGAGAAATTTTCTATTCTAAAACAGAATTCCAACGCAGAAAGTCTTAGCATACATTCCACTTTGATATGAAATTTGCATATTTTTAACTTAATCCAGCTAAAAATAATATTTAAATATTTTTTTATTTAATTTTTATCTCAGAAAAAACTCCTATTCAATACAGATAAAACTGCAGAAAAAGGCTATTAAATTTTATTTCCCCCAAAAAATGTGGGAGAGCAAAAATTTTTAAGAATATAAACAAATTAAATAAATTGGGCAGAAAAAAAAACTTTTTAGAAACTTTGAAATAAAATCAAATTTTTATTTCCAAAAAACCAACACAAGAAAAGAAAATTAAATTTAAATAATCAATGGTACCCTCATGATATGGTTATGCAAATTGTGAAGATGCATTCTGTATGTACGATGATTGATCTGATAAACAGAAAAGAGCTAAAACTTTCTACTAAATGATAAAAATTTTAATTTTTTGCCCTCTTAAGTTTTGTTTTGAGTTTTTGAAAACGAAATAAGTCTAAAATTGCAAGAAAAAACACATTTTTCGCCCCTAATTTTTTTAATAACTCCGAAACAGTTGTAAATATAAAAGAATTTTATCTAAATAACTTCAAGATAGCCTTAAAGATTGGGCAAACCATTCACGAGTTATGATGAAATATATTAGCGTGACGGCCCAGTGTTATTAGTACTAAGTACTCTTATATGAAAAAGATATTGTATTATTATGGTGAATATTTTTTATTATGGAAAGTGCACATAAACGTTTTGTTTAACCAAAGTTATTTAATAAGTTTGGCTTAAGTTCATTTTTAATTTAATCCTTTGATTAAATTATTTTTTATTTAAGAAAGAAATTCTAAAGCATGCAAATATTGAACATTCAGAGAAAAATTTGGATGTACAGATGGTTGAACTGACAGCTGTTTCGAGATTTGCCAAGCCTACTCATCAGAGCCCTTTACCTACACCACCACTGACAGTAGCAACAACTCTGTAGCTTATAATACTTGAACATGCTAAGAAAAGACAGTTAGTGAAGTTCCGAACATTTGGAAAAAAATTCATTAATAGGTGCGACTCGCCGCGATATGGTGGCAGTCTGTTAATTAAGCTTACTAAAATTAGTAGAATTTTCGCTATGATGTTGTTGCTGCCATCGCTGGTAGTGTGGGTAAGGGGCTCTGATGAGTGGACTGTAGTAGTGTCGAAACAGCTGTCAGTTCAATCTTCCGTACACCCAAATTTTTCTTTGAATGTTCAATATTTACATGCTTTAGAACTTACCTGCGGAAAATTTGGTGACAAATGATCCAAAAGTACTCGTCCTATGACTTGAGAAAATAAGAGTGGTACCAAAAATAAGGAGTAATGTGTGGTAAGAAAAGACATATTATGTAAATGGTCACATATTAACCATTTTCAGTCAATTTAGTAAGTATTCCGGCTAGTATTGTAGTAAACGGCACTGAAACAATTCAATGCACATAAATCTAAGGCCTATCACATAGTATCTATATAATAGTAATTGTCTCCCTTCAATGAGACTGCCATGCCACTCAGGAACCTGTTCCGTAACTATATTCATATATTAACTCCAGCTTAACTGGTATTTATAACATTGAAATATAAGTTCCCCTGTTGTCGAGTGGGTAGTGTACTTGCCAGTCATGCCGAAGGTTGTCGGTTCGAATCCTCTCAAAGACACAGCTTGAAAATAAAATACAATTTCTACTTGGATTTGTAACAGTAAAAAAATAAATTAATCGATAATAACAGCTGAATTTTGGAATAATATTTATATATAATCTATATTATTCTACACCGATTAGGATTCCACAAGATAGTTCAGAGACAAGTTACAAGGGGCATACAATTAATTAATACTTTAAAATATTAATTAACCCCATCCTAGGCCATCCCCATGTAAAAGTTGCTGGTCCGCTTCATAGGAAGTGTTAGAACTTGGACTGGTCCCTACCACCTGGGGACCGGTCACGTGACTTGTCTGGTGTCAGTTCCATTTACCGTAGGGTTCTTTCTTAAATAAAAAATAGTTTGATCGAAAGATTAAATTAAAAACTTTATTTTTCCTAAACTTCAACCTTTTTCGGAAAATCTTCGTTTATCTCCACATTTATGAAAAGGATGTAATCAATTTTTGCCAAAATTCTTAGAACTATCTACACTATAAAACCTATTTGTTGACACTTAAACACAAATTTTTTTCAAATTTACGATTTTCGGCCAATGCTGAATGTAGGGTACATGGCCAAAATACAAAATATTTCGCTATAAGCACATTGTCAATGGATTGCCTTTTGCCATGTGTGATTAAAGAGAAAATGTGCTAAATAAATACTATTTACAAAACTAAAAATAATGAATATCTTTTTTTTTAACATGGCTTTTTATGTCAATTTCAAAATTTTAAATTTTCAGCCTTTTTCCCAGCTTTGGAATTGATTGATTGAAGATTTTAAACATTTTTTTTCCCAGTTTTACTTAGAGTTTTGTCCAAAATCGAATGCTGACCCTTAATTTAAAACCCAACTGTGAACTAAGTAGGTATAGGCGAAATACTAAAAAAAGACAAGATAAAAAAATGTTTTTTCTTTCCTAAACTGTGAGAGATACGGAAACACATGTTAAAACATTATTTCTTTATATATTTTAGCTTAGCTCAACGCTCCTTAAATTTTTCAAGCCGATAACATTTAAAAAAGTTACAAGTCTCAGAAGTTTTTTTGAGTCCTTGGTAGTCAACTTTGGCCCATTCTAACTCCTCTCGTGCTTATGCCAGAAGACCACCAAACACACGTTGTAAAATCTTACTCTTCCGCTATAGATGTTCAAAGTTACAGATAAATCTAAACAGCAGTTTAGAAGCTACAGATTTATTATCATTTAGTTTGCAAAAGTCCCCACTGTGCGGAGTTCCTTAATACAGAAAAAAACTAAATTTCATTTTCTGTAGAGGAATTCAACGAAATAGTTAATATTTTGCATAGCAACGGACCTACAAACAAATTTGTAGATAAAAACAAAAATATCTCAATAATTTCATTTAAAAAAAATTGATTTTTTCAGTGAACAAATTGCTAAAATCTATAAAATAATTTGTCTAAAAATATTTACAAATTGTAAACAAAACAATTTACTAAATCAAACAAAAAGATTTACTGGATTTTCTTAAAAATATCAAACAATATTTTTGTATGAATTTATAAAACAATTAGTGTAAAAATACTAACCAGTATTAAACAAAGTATTTACTGGATTTTTTTGTAATATATCAAAAAAAATATTTGTCTGGGTCATCATCATCCATTAAGTATTTATGAAATTTCACTTTGTTAAAAGTGTTCAAGTCTGAATGTTTATCTAAAGACTCTAACCAAATGAATGAGAATTATTACAACGAAACTAACGAATATATTCGCTCAAAAATCTTCAAAAAACAAACTTGGTACAATCGCACTCCTTTTGCTATCATGGTTGTTGCTGTTATTTGTGTGTGTATGTTGTCATTGGGGGTTGTTTTATTACGACAAAGTTTTTCTCTTTGTTTTTGGTGCTTGCGTCCTAAATAAGAGTCAAACAAACAATTCATTGATTATGTAAAAAACATTTACTGAAAATGAAATTTATTTTTAGACAAACTTTTGTTTGAAAATTTTTTGGTGATAATTTCTTCTGTATTTGTTTCCACACACATATTAAAACATTTCGCATAATCGTTTGTCTAGAGCTATCTTTTTCTTTTGCAAATATCAATAATGATAACGCTAACTCTTCCCTTTAATGTCCCTGGTGTTGCTAGCTTTTTCCACAGATCGCAGTTGTACACTGGCTCCTTTTTAACTCCCAGCCAACGAAGAGGTATGTTATAAGTTTCAAGTGTGTGTCTATATATCTGTATCGCACTACGCATCATCGTACAGCCCAAACGGCTGGACCGATTTTTTTTGTTTTTGTTTGACAGTTGACTTGATCGAGAGTGTTCTTAGCTATGTTTGAAGAAAATCTGTGCAGCATATTTAAATATTTAATTTAATTTTATGTAGATGACACTAGCGTCGGTCGCTTTTTTTTACTCCTACAATTCTAAGCAACTTGCATTCAAAACCAGGGGTCTGAAATGGATTTCGATCTTACTGGTATCCCAAAATATATTTTTTGATGCCTTTACAGGAACAATTACAAAAAGTGCCTGAAGCAATTTGGCGTATACTAAATATTTTATCAATACTATTGATAAAATATTAAATATACGCTAAGCTCCTTCAAGCACTTTCATTTTTTCCTATAAAAAAATGGTCATAATTTGGCAAAAACTTTCGCAGTCCTCTGACTTTTTGGTCAAATGTTAGTTGTACAAGACTGAACTGCCATACCAATTTTTATTCTATTTGGAGGGGGTGTGGCCTAATCGCTGCTGGGTTTTATACGAACTAAGTCAATGAAAATAAATTTTGAAATTCCCTCAAGCCTGAAATCCATTTTAGATTAATGGTTTCTAGGGCAAAGTTGGTTAGAACTCTTCGTAGAAACAATTCTCACAATACGTTTTTTTACTATTTTGCATTCTTACAAATCGACCCACCCTAATGTACATGCATGTTTTAAAATTCTCTTTAAGATCAAAGTTTTAGAAGAAACGTTTAAGCAAAAAATATTTAAGAACTAAAATTCACTTCCTATGGGCTTGCATTGCTCACTTTTCTAACAATAACGCTCTGTTGTGACTTAGAGCTAGTATAGTTTTTTAGAGGCAGACAACATTTAAGCAATAAAACTGTATTTTACTAGAGACGATTTTATACCTCAATAATATTATGCTGTTAGGCGTTTTAGCAATTAATCATTGACAACCATTTATTACTGGAGTCACTTTTACAAATTTTTAACATTTCTTTTTGAAGAAATCCTACAAACTTGTAACAATCCCACAGGTGTTTTATGAATATTCTTTATGTGATCCCCACAAGAATGACGAAAGCCCAATGTAAGTTTCTTTAACACTGAATTATTTATGCAAAAGATATTTTTATATTTGGTTGTTCAATATCTATTAGCATTTTATTTGCTTTGCTGCTTCTAACCTCTTCTTCAAATTTCTGATCCATATGGCTTTTCAAATATATCTAATATTTTAAAGATTTTTGTTAAAAGTTATGTTACAGATAACAATGTAAGTTTTATTATTATTTTATTTTAGTCGTCTGCTTGGAAGATGTCCAACAATAAAAACCAAACTTGTTCCAATTTATATTTTATTATCCAAGTTTAACAAACGTAATTATCCTAAAATGTCACTGCTGCCCATATAAATTTGTCATCTTCATTGTCATCTTCATTAATGTAAAGGGGTCATAAAATCAAAATTAGAGAATAAGACCAGCTGTGTTTTGTGTATATAAAATAGATCAGCAAACAATTTCTATTGAGATAGCCAGTAATAAAAGACTTCAAAATAGTTCTAGTCCACCACTAGTTGAGACTGGCAAACGTTGTCTTACCTTCAAATTTATCGATTTTTAACATCAAATATGGCTTTTCAAAATAACTCCATCCCATAGCAACTTATTGGACCAAAAACAAAACAAAAACCTAACGTAGCTTGACGCGACTGTGTGTTAAAAATTTCACCTCAACAGCTCTTATAGTTCGGAAGGTCATGCGTTAATAACATACATACAAACGATTTTATATACGTATATAGATATAGATATCGATAGAGAAGAATTGTTCACCATGGTAGAAACATTAGAATTCTCAATAATCTATAGAGTAAGATCCTAATATCCTAAAAAAGTTGCAAAAAATATAATACCGAAAGCGTTGCTAAATAAAGCATTTCTTTACATTTCAAACTGTTTCGGAATAATTCCAATAAATTTTTTTTTTTTTTTCACAAATTAAAATTTTAGTATTTTATGGAAATTGTAATTTTTATCAATTGATTTCCTTCATTTAATAGTGAATAAAATCAAAATTTTTCAATCGATTTCCATGATTTATGGCTTATTTTATTCCTAGTATCCTTAGCTCGCAGATTAATGATAAAAATATGAAATATTTTCAGGCGTAATTTTTTAAGAATTTTGGAACCAAAGAAAAGTTTAATTTTACCCAAAAAAAATCACCGCTAATTTCTGAATGCTAGAAATATATAGGCTAGGATAGGTTACGTTATCAGGTTGCAGTATAAAAGAAGAATAGTTTCCAGCTCACTTGGGTCATAGGTTATGGTCCCTGAAGCAAACATGTTTTTGAAACTGATTTTAAATCTTTATTATTGTGATCGCACTCCACCTGCGGACAAGATATAAATATATAAATAACTCATGAAATGCAAACTAAAACTGGTTAAACTTCAAAAAAAAATTTTTCGTGTTCCATTTTCTGAAAGAGCATTATACATAATTAAATGTAGTTTCGATCCCAATGGTGTTCTGGGACATGAATGCATATTTCACAATTATTTCCCTATTTCTTTACAAATCAGGGAAAAGTCATCATATATCAAACATTGTGACGAAATGTTTGTTGGGAAAACGTTTATAGAAGTACTAATACTAATGTAAACCTCATTAATCATTTCTTTTGTGATAAAATGTGTACAAGTGTGCACGTGTTTATGGAAAAGTATTTGTTACAATTTGGATGTCTGTCGTAGAAGCAACAAAATCATGGCACATTTTTATAAGCGTGTTAATGTGTTTATCTAAATTTAAAAGATAATATATATTTTGAAAAAACAAATGTGTTTACCATAATTTAAACTGGTCCTTGACAAAAAAAACAAGACCATGAATGATTGAGTGGCACACAAAATAAGGCATCCCAGCAAACACAAATATTTCGGCCGAAGCATGTTTGTAACTGAGTGAATATAGTTGTTGTTATTACTCCTGCTTGGAAAAGTGCTTCGAGAAGAGTATGATTTTTGTTCGCGATGATCACCTAGGGAGCTCTCGTTTTTTACATAAAACAGCGATTTTTTTTAATCATAAAAAATGCGCTGAAATCATGTATCTTCGTCATATTGCATCATCCAATTCTATCATCGTTAAGCTACAGACAAATCATATCGAGTTTTATTATAAATCTTTCTCCTCCCCCTAAAAAGTGAGATATATACAAAGAGAGCATACCTTAAAGGTGATTAGAGCAGAGGCAATCACAAATAGAAACACTTAAAATGAGAATGTATTGGTGTTTTTGCAAATGCTGAAAATGAAGAGACATGACTATTCAGACTATTCAGTTGAAATCTATTTTTTTCTTCTTATTCTCAACTGTCTGCTATGTTTTATCATAAAAATCGACGGTGACCTGCTTGTTTGAAAGCTAGCATATCTTTGTAGGGAGTTTCGTTAAAAGTCGGCACTGCTGACCTAGCATGCTGATGTCTGGCTTAGAGTATTTAGATTAGTGGTAGGCACAACTCAAAATATATTTCTATTGTTGCTTATTAGTATTAGTGAGGCGACAGAGCTTCCCACCAAACACAAAGTCAAACGTTTGAAATATGATGCTGCATTATATTTCCTTGCGCATTCGAAATAAAACAAAGCATTTTAAAATAGTTTAGATTGGCAAAATACATTTATTGTTTGACTAAGGAAAAAGACCCTTGCAGTTTTTACATACACAATATATAGGAAAGTCATCCTTTGAAGCGGAGTTTTGCACAATATTAATAAAATCGTCCTCATTAATACTCGTATGAAAGTTTCGTAGTAATAAAACGTGTTTTAAATATGATGAAATGTATTTCGTATGTCATCATCAATTTGAAATGAAACACGATTGTTTGTTGTATATATATTCTAGAAAAAAAATATATATAAAAAATTATGTTAGCATCCGCCTCATGTGAATCCGTCGCTGTCTCATCGACGACTAGATGCAAAGAGGGTAAGAATACATGCACAATTGTGCTGTGAAACGCCGACCAATGATTTAAAGCAGTTACCGGCAGACACATACTAATACATTTTGTTTGTATGGGTATTATTTTGCAACTCGCGCTCTTAGAAAGTTTTTGTTAGTGTACATAAAGCAATAACAATAAACAAGCGATAACACAACCTGGTTGATTGAGTCTTCATGCCACACTGATTGATTTTATTTACTTTTAGCTAATACGTATGAGTACATACGTGTGAGAGTAAAAGAGTAAAAAGTCCCATGAGATATGTTTTGCCGGTTCCTGATTTAAAGCTACAATCATGATATAATAAGTAGAAGGTAGTTCCATTCTCTCTTTATTTATATTAATAATTTTTTGAAATTTTATGTTTAAGGTAAAATATAAAATAAGCCTTGCTATATAATGGAGTTATTTTGCACGAATGTGTAATTGTATTATCATGAAACTAAGAAAAACTGCGCAATTCACAAGCCAATTTTGTATATTTTATCTTAAATTGCATTGAAATGCCCTTTTGCTTTATTACTTAAGACGAATTTTGATTGTATCGATCATATTTGTTGATTCGAAAACATCAAATAATGTTCATTGTAATGTTCATTGCGGTTTCATTACAAAACGGAAATTAAATTACAAAAAAAGTTTAGTATACATTGCAATTTCTGCGATGTTACCAATTAAATTTTTACGATCTAAGGATTTTCTGAAATTTTCTTATAATTAATTTTTGTTTTGCTTCATTGATTTCATCAACACATACATTTAGCAAATTTTCGCGAACTTGTAAGTTTTTTTTTTGTATTTATACAATTTGGGCGATTTGTAATCATTTTTAAGGGTTGTTTCCGATTTTCAAACTTCTGGTGAACTTTTGCAAAGTTCGCGGTAAAAGCGACTTTTTGCAAGTTGTCGACTTCTTTACAGTTTTCACGCATACACGGTGTATGGTCATATCGTAAAAAACTTACGATATGACAACACAGTACGTCATATCGTAAGAAATCGTCATTTTTGGCAGCTATACCCATGGACATCTTTATTAGTGCATGTATTTTGCGGCGTGTAACATTGTTCAAGTTTGAATGGTTGTGTATAGAAACGCGTATTGGAAATTAGCCTGCTTAAGTATATTTTTCATATTATTTTCATGCAAATCATAATTTTAAGATTAATATAAATAATTCTGGCAAAAAAACCGACTTCAGTACAAAGAGCAATATACTTGATGGCCTTTCATATAAACAATTTTGAAAATCGGTGTGCAAATGGAGGAACTGTGCTCTAATAAATATTTTGGGTGGAGGCGTGGAAGACTTGCCCCACCGATTCTCGTAGAAACATTATGCGACCAAACTCTAAGCAAACCATTCCAAACGAAAAAAAAAAAGAATTTTGGAAGTCGGCCCATATATGGAGGAGCTATGCGATAATTAATATTTCGTGGGAAGGGGGAAAAATTATGGTACCAACCTGCAAGAGGAGTTTGCAGCAAATCTCTCAACTGATTTTCAAAAAAAAAAAACTATGGAACAAAGCTATATCAAACCCTTTCAAACAAAAATGAATTTTGAAAATCGATTAAAATATAACAGAGTTATGGATTGGGGGGGAGCAAATTTTCCCCTCCGAAATTCGACAAAAAAATTTTGGGACCAATTTCTGTCAAACCCTTTCAAACAAAACAAGAATTTTGAAAATCGGTTCACAAATGACATAGTTATTGATTTGAGGGTGGCGGACGGGGGGAGCAAAATTTCCCCTCCCATTTTCAAGAAGAATTATTGGGCCAAACTGCTAGCAAACTCTTTCAAACAAAAATAGTTTTGAAAATCAATTCACAAATGACAGAGTTATGGATTGGGGGGGTAGCGAATATCCCCCTCCGAAATTCGACAAATAAATTTTGGGACCAATTTTTGTCAAACCCTTTCAAACAAAACAAGAATTTTTTAAAATCGGTTCACAAATGACAGATCTATGCATGGGGGGAGCAAATTTCCCCCTCCGATTTTTGACAACAAAAATTTGGAACCAATTTTTGTCAAACCCTTTCAAATAAAACAAGAATTTTGAAAATGGGTTCACAAATGACAGATTTGAAAAAAATTATGGGACCAAACTGCAGGCAAACCCTTTGCAACAAAAAAAGAATTTAAAAAATCGGTTCACGAAGGACAGAGTTATGCGTGTACAAACATAAAAAAAGTAATAAAAAAGAACATATGTACACACGAATTGATAACCTCCTTCTTTTTTGCAGTCGGTTAAAAAACCAAACAGAAACAGAGGGGAGATATGAAATTAGTCAGATAGCCCGATTTTAACGAAAATGTCACAATCCTTATTCTTGTCAGGCAGTGAATGTCAAGAAATTGAATTGAGAGAATGGAACTACCTTTTATTTATTATATCAATGCTACTGAATAAATTTTTTTTTTTATTTTTAAGTTCGTGTGGAATAAATGTAAGAAGCCTACTAACTTCATAATTTAAACAAAATTAATACTGAGAGATCTCTGCCTTTTTTTTAGCTTCATCACAAGCGCTTCAAAACATTGCATGTGGATGGCATGAAATTTTTTTACTACTTCCAGAAATAACAATTGTAAATCTGAAAACCCGTATTTGTCAGGATGGCTCTTTGTCCAAACACTCTTTTTTGTATATTTTTGTATTTTTTTTTCACTTAATCAACAACCTTTTAAGTATCGCCTCCCCGAGAAAATATAAGAAAAATCTTGCGATCTACTTTTTTCCTAAAACGAATCACAACAATGGCTTTTTAATTTGCTAAATAAAGAACATATAATTTAAGCTAAATTGTTGTGGGAGAGACCTTTTGCTTAGAGTTCAAAAGCGAAAACGAAAAAAAAATCATTTTTGATACAACAATAGAAAAAGTTAGTAATAAAAAATGAGACATGTGTTTAACAAATACTATAACAATTTTCAATAGCAGTTGTCATGACAACACAAATGTACATTAAGGATAAATAAAAAAAGCAAATGACAAGAGTTTTTATATAATTTTCTTAAAAAAAAACAGATTCTTCAACATAAGCTAATCATCAAATACAAAGACATTAAGCCAGATAAATTACTTAAAATTCTCTATAGTCACGAATTCAATCACTCATGAGAACAGAATTATTGTAGGTGTTGCAAAATGTCACCATTTATAAGAAATTAATATTAAAAATTTATTTCAACTTCATGATGATACCAATAATACAAAGATTTGTAATATTTTCATATTATCATTTTACCTAAGAATATTTTTTTTACATTGAAACAGATTAAGGTATAATATAATAATTTGACGTTACAAAAACTAACACTACCAACCCACAATATGCAATGTTAGGGTGTCCGTTATTTCCCAAGTTGGTTGTCCCTTTAGTGCCGACCTCAAAGTTTTTAGGTTTTTCCCTCAACATAAATATCCAATTCAAAAACAGCCGAAGTTTTCAAACTACACTAACCCAAAATCATGTAACATTTCCCATATAAATGGTAATTTCGAACTTTTTGCATTTAATATTTTTTCTCTGAAATAAATAAATAACAAACACTGCAATGAACTGATGATATATTGAACGATCTGCAAAAAAGGTCATGTAAGATTTTTTTATAATTTCACTACTTCGAAAGTTATTGAGGATTAAAATATTGGCTATAGCGGATAATATATTATTATAATTTTTTTTTTAATTTATAAAATATAAAAATATATATTCTTTATTTTCGATATGGCTCATTCTCATTTCAAATGCTTTTTTCGTGTCAGTTGAAAGTATAGTAAAATACTTCATAAAATAAACGCATACATTTTAAAACTAAAATTAATTTGGCTTGATTTAATATATTATGAAGAAGTGTATATAAGTTTTTTTGTGTTCGACTGTCCATTAAAGCGGATCGACCTCCATACAAAAAATAAAAGTTGTGCCGGTCACCCCCTAGAATGAGAGATATGTCAATGAAGTTTCTAAAACCGAAAAAAAAAATTTGCCACGCCCCAAAATACAGCACTTTTTATTTTTTATATATAGCGCAGCCTTTTAAAGTGCGATCTGATTATATTGCATATCGTTGTTCATGACCTGAATACAGCTTCATTTTTACTTCTGGTAACTTTTTAATCCCACATCTAATTCTGGGAGTCCCTGATGCCATCTCGTATCCTTCCCCCATAATGTCTATTTTTTTGCACATGGAAAGAAAGTCGATTTACAAATTAGAATGTCTAGCTTTTAATATATTCACTGCTATGTCACGCCCCAAAATTACGCCTCTTTTTATTTTTGACACACAAATTACTTCAGATTAGACAAATCCCAATAAAAAACCAAACAATTTGTACCAGTCACCGCCTACAATGAAAGATATATCAATGAAGTTTCTAGAGCTGTAAACAAATTTTTTGCCACGCCCCAAAATACAGTACTTTTAGTTTTTTATATATTGTATCGTCATTTAAAAACCAATCTCATCATATCGTATATCGTTGTTCATGGCAAGTAGAGTTTTTCTTTTCCCGGACTTTTTCATTTCCCGGGAAAGCGGGATTGATTTTTCAATTTCCCGGGAATTCCCGGGGAAATGCCGCCCAGTAAAAAACGATACAAAATACCATTTCACTTAATTTATTTTAACAAAAACCAAAACCAATTCACGAGATCTGTTAAATAAGGTTATGGATGCATTAAACGTAAGTTAAAAAAAATTATAAAATTTGAGGTCTTTAGCCGTGCCGTATGGTTTTTAATTTAAATTAAAAAATGCTATTTTTTATTGTATAACTTCTTATTAGTAGCTACCAGAAGTAAAAAAATTTTATAATTTCATACTTTTTTATAATTTTCGTAGCTTCTTAAGTAGAAAAGATATTACAATGATTTATTTCATAAGACACTAAAGAGCATTTCATACTGCTAAGCAAAACGGAATTGAAATAATTAAGTGGCGGAAAAGTGACCACCTGAAAATTACATTTTTTTGTTTGTATCGATTTTTAATTGAACCCTGTGTAAACCCGTTGTGGCTTAAAATAACAATCTGATATTTTCAGAAAATATAGACCAGCCGCCATATTCCGTAATTCGCTAAAGCTAAAGCTAAATCTTGATCGCTAAAATGCTGAACAAATACAAAATTAAAAATTTTTGGCGACGACATAAAACACTAAAATTTCGGTGGATTAAATTGTTAAGACATTCCATAATTTAGCAATACACGTTGCAAAATTGTATTCGTAGAGGAAAATTGATAAATCGACCGTATAGATTTTTAGCTATAGAGATTTAGCTTTAGCGAGTTACAGAATAGAGGGACAGTACTTCTTTATTATGCCCACTTTCGCTATGTCCACTTAGTGACAATCTGTTATTTTCATTTCTTCACGAAATATGTTTTTTGAGTGCTGCTCTTAGAAAAATATGAAAAAAATGGAGACAAATAAAATGTACTCAAAACTAAAAATTTTTTCTTTTATTTACTAATTTTTCTAAATAAAAGCAACACTAAAAATGTGCGCTTACAAAGAAGAAAAGTTATCATAATAATAAAAAAAATCCCAGGAATTCCCGCACAATTTTCCCGGGATTTATTTCCCGAAAAATGTGCGGAGTCCCGGGAATTTTTTCCCGGGAAATCCCGAATGAAAACACTAATGGCAAGCCATGTAGCTAATATAACAAAATTTTTGCTTTTGGTGACTTTTGAATCCGACATCAAATTTTCGGCGTCACTTATGCCATTTCCGATCCTTCCCTCCTAATGTCCAATTTTTTGCACAACATATAAAGTTTTAGAAGGGTTTTTTGCCACGTGCAAAATATAGGACAATAGGAGGGAAGGATCCGAAACGTCATTAGCGGCGCCCAGAATTTGATGTCGGACTCAAAAGACACCTTAAGCGAAAATTAAGGCACTCTTAAGCCATAAACAACGATATGCAATATAATGAGGTCGTACTTTAACCTTCCTATACTCACGTCAAAATATGAAACACGTATACTCGCTCCCGGTCTGTCAGACCGATGTCTGTAGAGCCTACAAAACTTACATTAGCCTAAAAAATTTTAATAAAACTCCATTCAGTTTTAGAAATGTATGTTTTTAGTAATGTAAACACAAGTTTTAAAGAAAAAATCTTTTTTCTATATGACTAATAGTCTTTCACGGCCGTCCTAGTAAAATATGGTTAAATTCCTAAGACATAAAAAAACATCAAACAAATATATTTCTATTAAAGCTAAGAAAACGGAAACACAATAATTGCAAGAATATAACACAGGAAATTAAAAAATATATAAAATATAGTACATCTAAGAATATCACAAAATTAAAATATATGTTCAAAATGTAACCTGCGAAAAACTGTTACGGCAATACTCACGTCGGTCTCGCAGACCAATTATTGCCTTGTACGCACACCCGTCTTACTGGCACAAACTTTGTAACCAGACTAAATTAAAGTTTATTCGTTCTTCGTTCATAAGAAAACAAATTAAAGTACTATAAGTCGGTCTCACAGACCGTATGCGTTAGTATAGGAAGGTTAAGCGCAATATATAAAATATTAAAAGTGCTTTATTTTTGGGCGTGGCAAACAGACAGTCTTAGAAAAGTCATTGATATACCTCTTATTATAGGGGGTAACTGATGCAAATTTTTCTATTTTGTATTGGGAGATCTACCAAGTCTAAAGTAATTTGTATGTGAAAAAGAAAAACGAGGCATAATTTTAGGGCATGACATAAAAGTGAGTACATTAAAAGCTAGATATACAAAGCTTTAGAAGAGCTTTCTTGTCATGTTAAAAAAATTGAACATTAGGAGGGAAGGATCCGAAATAGCATAAGTGGTGGCCAGAATTTTATGTCAGACTAAGAAGCCATCCGGGGAAAGATTAAGCCACAGCCAAGCCATAAAGAATGACAGCGCTATATAAAAAAACTTAAAGTGGTGTATTTTTTGGCGTGGAAAAATTTTTATTTTTTTTTTTTGCAAATGTCATTGAATGATGCAACTTTTTTTCGACCCACCTTACTGTCCATTATGTATTAGAAACGAAGATCGAAAAAATTACGTGTCCGTAATGCATACTGCTTATTTTTCACATTAAGACAGTATGAATTTTTTCAAAAAAGAGATTAAATTTATAACTTTTTTTAGAATATTTACATTTGCTTCTCTGATTTCAAACTAAATTTTTTGAATAATAATAGAAATTATAATTCTTTTTTAAAAAATTTTTGTTGTCCGCCGTTTTGTGTATTGCAATTGCATTAACAAACATTAACTAAAGATATGAACGTTTTGTGAACTTTGTTAAATAGTATTATACTGCAAAAGATCTCATCAATTAATCATGGTTTGTATTAGGGACGTAACGAATACCGATACCGATACCGATATATCGGCGATACTTCAGATTTTCCGATACATCGGTATCGGCGATATTTTACTGCCGATACCACGATACTTTTAAACATTTTTTCAGAGTTTTTTTTTAACAAATAATTTATTTTTGTTCGATTTTACTATGAACTAAATACACTTCGTTATTTTTTAAATCTTATTAATATCAATTTTAAAAATTAATAATATTTTATGCTGTTATTTTGTAAAAAAATTATTTATTTTTTGTTAGTTTTACCATGAATTCAAATTCAAGCCGTTGTTTTTTAAATCTTATTCCAGCAAAAAAGAGATTGCCCAAAGAAGTCATGAAAATGTAGAATTCGCGATCTAGAAGTATTGCAAATTTTGATAATTTCTAATTAGTTTTACATATCCTTGCCCTTGCAACAAGTTCTGTTTTTCGATTACCAATCACCGAATTGGAAGAGATGCTAGGACAAATTTCTTTTTCGGTATTCTATAATGATTTTTCCTTGAGGAAAAAGGATAAAAAAGTACCCATTTTCACAATTTTTTTATGCGAATTTAAACTCAGAACTGTATTTTCATGTAAATTTAAGTAAATAAATATAAACTTAGAAGTCTTTTAATAATTAAGCTATTAAGTTATTTAGATGAATATTAGTTGATAAATGTCCTTTAAAAAAATCGATTTTTTAAAAAGCATGGCGAGTATTTTTTTAAATTATAAAGGAATTAAACAATTTTTCTTGCTTTTCTACTAATTATCTGCATATTTTTAATATAGATTTGTTGGAAGCAAAGAAAATGTAGCTCCTTAAAAATTACTTCCAATGTTTTATCAATTTTAAATATTCTCTCTTATAATGTAATTTTGTATAATAAAAAATTGCACTTGAGTTTTGTTAATCTAAACTTGAACTCAATTTCAATATTCGTATCGGTATCGGAATCGGTATCGGCGATATTTATTTTTAAATATCGGTATCGGTATCGGATCGGCAAAACGGCGTATCGTTACATCCCTAGTTTGTATCCAAAAAATATGTATTGAGTGTTATCCATATTTTTTTAATTTAACTGAAATTTTTTAGTGCATAATTAAGGATTTGATATTAAGACTCATCGAAGATTATACATCTAAATTGTTCCAAATTCAAAATACAGTGTGTGTTCTTAAAAAATATTGAGTTCGTAATAAAATGCATTGAGCGTTACGTTAACAAAATTCTTATATATAATTTATCTATAAATTTTAACAAAAAAAGTGAACAGCTGCGGAAGGGTAGAAGCGATACAGAGATTATTATCCGTTTAGAAATTTTTGATTTACTTAGAAAAAATGTTGCTTTCACCGCACTGTGGGTTGTTATGTTTTCGCAAAATGTATTAGGATGGTTGTATTTTTGTACGATTAATTATTTAAATTTGCCATAACTTTTAACATTGTCAAGCAATTTTATTAAAATTTGTCTTATTTGAATGAAGAACTATCTTACTTTTTAATTCTGTACAAATGTTTGTAAAGAATTATTTTAATATATACATTTTTTTTTAATTTTTCTATGCGAAACAAAGTCAAAATTGGAAAAGTGGTCATAACTTTTAATTTCGTCCTGCGCTTATTATATTTTATTGTTTTTAGAGAGTAGACGTAAAGTGCTTTCAAACCCTATACTAAATAAAAATCTTTCCCTGAACAACAGCGAAATCAAATGTAACGCTCAATGCAGAAAAATATTAAAAAGTCGAAAAATATAATTTTATTTCAGGATTCATTGAACGAGTCAAAAACTGTCATATGAGTCCTACCTTTCATATTTCATTTAGATACATGCCTAAGCAAAAAAATATAAAATGTACAGTTAGAATGAGAATCACCCATCTACGTTGCCTTCGGACAACAGAGTATTGCAAAAGCGAGGACAAGTTTCTTTCCGGAGCCACAAGTCAATAACTGTACTTATCCGATCAAGAGCCGAAGTATTTATATTGTCGGATCATAGTATTTACTTATGGAAGTTAGCCGATCAACAGCTGAAGTATTTATCTTGTCGGACTGTGGCAGTTATCCGATCAAGATCTGAAGTGTTTATCTTGTCAGCCTGTATGTAATATTTACATATCGTAGCTAGTCGATCAAGAGCCTAAATATTTGCCTCGTCGTATCGTATTTCACGCTTGTCCACTAACCGTATTTGGCCGACTGAGAGCCGAACAATTTATCTTGTCTAATCGTAGTATTTGCTTGTCGTAATTAGACAATCTAAAAGCTAAAGAATTTATCTCGTTCTATCGCAAGATCTTCCACTAACAGCATTTAGCTGACTGAGAGCCGAAGCATTTTTCTCGTCAGATAGTGTTATTTGTTTGTTGTTATTAAGCAACCGACAACTATTCTAATAAAAAGAATTTTTAACTAATTGCCCAGAGTGCAAACCTCACATTATTAAACATACTTTCAATGGATTGCTTAATTTTCTTCGGTTTGTTTCATATCTCACATGCCACTCTATATATAGTATTTTCTAGTATTTATTTTGATATAAAATTCCAATAAAACTTTAAATACTCGTAAATTTCAAAATTAAGGTAAAATACCAAATTCAAATTATATCTCTATTTTGCTTAAAGAAAATTTTATTCTTCTAAATTCGCAATAAATCTAGAAGAATAAAAAACACATAAAAACTTTATACAAAAAGTAACAAAAGGCTGAAAAGTAGAAAAGATTTCCGACACTAAATAAGACACAAAATGCTTTATGTCTTTTGGGCTCATAAAGTATTTAAATACAACAATAAATTTAAAAAAATCAACTGAGAAATTTATTTTCTGCCTAAAAGAGATGTGCTTAGCATGAAGTGCTTCGCATGAATAGCTCGTGAGTTCATAATCGTGAATGGTTTTCTACTGCAATAAAGTTTGTGCACGCACAACAGCGTGAATTTACATAAATTTGCTAAAAACTAATTAATTACACTGTACAACAAAATAAATGTTTTTTAAGCTACTTGGTTCTAACGAGCGATTCTGGTAGAAGCCAACAACAAAAAAAAGTTTTGAAAGTTTATATCTGGGACTAATTT
This sequence comes from Panzeria rudis, assembly GCA_956483635.1. NCBI lineage: Eukaryota > Metazoa > Arthropoda > Insecta > Diptera > Tachinidae > Panzeria > Panzeria rudis. The sequence goes on along the minus strand of OY101447.1, from coordinate 24,276,759 downwards.
TGGGTGGAGTTAAAGTTCCCAACGTGTTGCACATATTTATAGGGCTCTATGAAAAATGGCCCCAAACCAAAAACTAAAAATGGCCCCATAATTTTGTATTGAAAACAACAAAACCAATTTTGGGGCCATTTGTCCTTTTTTTGGGCCATTTTTTATTTTTTTTTAATAGGGGCCATTTTTAATTTTTTTCGTTTTTGACAATATTTTTAGTTTTAGCGATGTTTTTAGGCCACTTTTTCGGTTTTTTGCGCTTCTTTTAAGTTTTTTATGATCTTTTTAGTTTTAGTGATTTTTTAGGTTTTAACGATTTTTTTTAATTTTGGTGCTTTTTTCCTATAAGCGTTTTTTTCATTTTGGTAATTTTTCGTTTTGACATTTTTTTTTTAATTTTGGAATTTTTTAGCTTTAGCGTTTTTCTGTTTAATTAAATATGCTGTGATGGCAGCTCTCAATCTTATTTTGCCACAAGACATTTTTATACTGTCAGTCGAAAAGCAGACTCTACTGTAAGCTATACTCAAGGCTCCATGAAAAATGGCCCCAACCAAAAATGAAAAAAGGCCCCAAATTTTTTTATTTAAAACAACAATAGAATTTTTGGGGACATTTTCCTAGTTTTTTTTTTTGCCATTTTTCCTATATTTTGGGGCCAGTTTTCATTTTTAAGTTTGGGGCCATTTTTCATTTTTCATAAAATGGCCCCAAACTTAAAAATGAAAAATGGCTCCAAAATAGGAAAAATGGCCTCAAAAAATTTTGTTGCTGTTTTGAATGAAAAAATTTTTGGGCCATTTTTAATTTTTTTGTTTGATGCCATTTTTCATTGGGGCCATTTTTCCACAAGTAGGAAAAAATGACCCAATGAAAAATGGCCCCAAACTTAAAAATGAAAAATGGCCCGAAATATTTTTCTATTGCAAACAACAACAAAAATTTTTGGGGCCATTTTTCCTATTTTGGGGCAATTTTTCATATTTAGTTTGGGGCCATTTTTCATTTTTCAGTTTGGGGCCCCTTTTCATTTTTCAATTAAGGGACATTTTTCAAGAAGCCTATACTCACATTTTGTGAAAACACGTTTGCAATTTATTGCAGCAGTTCATTTATTGCAGTTCATCGTTTACTGCAGTTCATTGTTATAACTTCTACAAACTACTTCTGGAAGCAGATTTCCCCAATTTTCGGTTTGAGTGGAAACACTTCAGCAAATACTTGCAGAAGTTCTTCCGCAAGTGACTTGGTAGTAGACACTCGGCTTAAGCTTTAAATGTAGATTTAAAAATTTTAGCATAAAAAGGCATTTTTGCTTAATATTCGATGTTTTCTCTCTTTTCATATTATTGTCAATTAATCTCATCTTTTAATATTTTGTCTCTCTTAAATATTGAATGTTGCCTAAGACTTTTTATAATCTCCACAGACAACAAGTCTAGCAACAAAATATAACAACTGCGTTAACAAAAAGTTTTATTACCATGATTAGTTCAAATGTATTCCTTGAAATATTTTCTCATGTCCAATTCTTTCTGCATAAAATGTTACGAAGTTTAGCGTAATAAAATCACTTTGAAAAGTTTTATTACGTTAATGTAAAGATATTAGAGACAATACATCTTTTGCAATAAAACATTTAAATATAATGACAGCAACAGCACGATTATGCCCAACTCATTATGTTGTCGACATTTTCATTATTTTTCATTGTTTCTTTACGAGAGAGAACATCCTCTGGTTTCAAGTGTTTTTCACTAAACACAAAAAAAAGATGCCTAGACATTTTTTTCTTGCTTATATTTTTGTCCAACATCAACATTTTAAGTTTTACTTAATGTTAAAGGAAATAATGTTTTCTTGTTTTTTCTTTATTGTTGTTTTATTTTTTTATAGGAAAAGTTTTGTAAGTTTTCTTTTTTGAATTTATGTTAAACTGTTTTTCATTTTATGTTCGTTGTTTGTCATTTTGCCTTTTGTTGACATCATCATAAAGTACATTTTTTTTTCGTATGTTTTTGAAAATTTTTAAGGCTTTTTTATTTCTATATAAATTGTTTTTGTTAATGGCAGTTTGAGATTACATGATGCCAAAGTTTTTTAGAAAGCGAAGCTCTTAAAACGTTTAATCATTTATTCATTAGATTTTGTTAAAAATGAGATGAAATCACTGCAAAATGTTAAAACTTCTGCAATGAACTTTGCTTTATACTTGATGTTTTATAGATTAACCTTTTGCATTCTTAAAGATTTTTTTAAAGAAATTTTAAAGGCTAATTTAGGTAAACCATAAACTTTCTGCATAAAATTGGGGCTTTCGAAAATTTTTTATTTGAAATTTGTGTTCTATAAAATGTTTTTCTTCAATGCCGTTAGTAGAACCCATTCAATACACCTGAGTAGAAAATTTTTATAGAAACTACTCAAAAAACTAAATACTTTTCATTTTGTATATCCTTCACTCTAGTCAACCCTCTTGGCTGTGTATATAAAACAGCACGTTAGTTTCAAGAAATTTTTCAAATTTTTTAGAAAGAAACCTTTAATTAAAGGTTTTCTATTGGATATAATATATATTTAACCTTTTTTCTACTGCAAAACTAAACTGAAAAAAATTTATACAATATATGCACGAAAACTTTCGTTCAAATTGTTTAATTTCCCACTACGAAAATTGAACGTAGTGTATACGAAATGTGTGAATATATATAAAAAATAAAAGTAAACATTCTTCATATTTCAAGGCAAGAACTCTACCCAGTGAATCACTTTCTACTTCTTCTTAAGAGCTAAAAATTTGTTTCATTTTTTTCTTTCAAATAAATTTTTTTAACAACACTGAAAATAGTTCGTGCAACATTTTACGAAAACAAACTTTCGTAGTTACTTTTTCGTAGAATAAACGAAACTTTCGTTTAGGCAATATTTTTTTGAATTTATGAAAGTAACGAAAACCTTTCGTAAACATATTTTCTTGCTAAAAAATTTATATGAAAAAAAAAGTAAAATTATTCTTTATAAATTGTATTATTTTTCAGATGTAAGTAAAAAAAAAGCAAACATTAGCTCTTATAAAATACGTACAATGTGGCTCAGTTTTTAAATTTTTGGCCTTCATATATGAAGATTTCGAGCTCATCCCCCGGTTGAGCTACACTTTTTCTTACTTTTAATTTTTAATTATTTTCGTACATTTCGTATATTTTACGAAAGAATTTCATGGCGAGAAACTACGATATATTTCGTAAAACGTACTAGGGCTTTCGTGCATATCATGAATGAATTTTTTTTTCTGTTAACCAAAACTGTGTACGAAAGTTGTTCCTTATTTTCGTAAAACTATAAAATTATTGTCTCGACTTGTTTCGTGAAATGTACGAAAGTTTCGTAAAATCTACGAAAAAAAGTAATTACGAAAAAAATTTTTTTTCGTTAAATATTCGGATTATTTTCAGTGTAATTATATAGAGTATAACATCATTCCAATCAAAATTAATTTTAATTCCATAAGATACTTCCCCAAGAAACGAAAGACAAAATTTTCTTCGGAATCAATGCAGTCTCAATTTGCGGTTAAGTAGAAGTAGTTGAAGAATCGGTTGAATAGAAATATTTTGGGCATGGCACTGCCCAAGTTTCTGTTCATAATATTGTATTTTCTGGAGAACTATATGTGTGTACGAAGTTTCATAGCAATTGGGTTAGTTAAAGTAGTTGAAAAATAATATTTACCTTGTATGGGAGTGGCACCGCCCACTTTTCTAATCATTATATTGTATTGCCCCGGAGAGCATAATGTGTGTGCGAAGATTCATAGGAATCAGTTGAATAGAAGTCGTAGCAAATGAATATTTACTAAATTGGGGAGTGACGCTGCCCTCTTTTCAAACCATATCGTTGTATTGTCACGATAACTAAATGTGTGTGCAAAGTTTTAAAACAATGGACTTAGTATAACTAGTTGAAAAATTATACTTCGATTTTTTGGCAAATTTTTTTTTTCTTTAAGCATTTTTTCCGTTTTAGCGCTTTTTCCGATTTTTTCGTTTGGCGAATATTTTCGTTTTGGTGCTTTTTTTGTTTTGTTTTAGCGCTTTCTCCATTTTTAAGATTTTTTTCGTTTTGCTACTTTCTTAATTGTTTTTTTTTTAGTTTTGGCTTTTTTGTGCTGTGGCAAATTTTTAGTTTGGTGTTTTAATATTTTTTTTTTATTTTTATATTTTTGTTTTAACGATTTTTTGGATTGGGCGTTTATATAAATTTTGTCGATTTTTTCGTTTTGGCTCTTTTTTCGTTTCAGGGCTTTTCATTTTGTCGATTTTTTTTTTGCTATTTTTTAGTTTTGTGTTTTTTTGGCGTTTTTTTGCGATTTTTTTCATTTTGGCGACTATTTTCGTTTTTGGGAATTTATTTTTCGGCTTGTTCATTGCATTACTTGAAGGGATACTAGAGGGTATTCTATTGCAAGTTTCTGAGTATTACGGATCATAAGATACAGCTAAATTTCAAAATAACAGTACCTGATAGAATACCATTTAATTATTAGTTTGTTTTTTGCATTTATTACTATTACCTTTAAAATGCTGCACTAGCTGTAAACATTTTAAGAGTTTGCCTCTTACGGTTTCTAAGATATAGCTAATTGTAAAAATTACATGGTCAAAATTGCATAAACTGAGAGAATACCCTTTAATTTTTATTTTGTTTAAATTTCAGTATTAATTGGTGTAGTCTGTATAATAATACAGTAAGTATGAACATTTTAAGTGTCTCTATATTATTTTAGGATTTCAACATGTTTCGTTGCTCGCTTTAGAGCACTCTTTAATTTTTAACTTTAATAAGTTCTTACAATTTGTTGTTGATGCGGCCATATCCTACGGTAAATGGAACTGACACAAAACAAGTCACGTGACCGGTCCCCAGGTGGTAAGGACCAGTCCGAGTTCTAACACTTCCTATGAAGCGGACCAACCACTTTTACATGGGGATGGCCTAGGATGGGGTTAATGGATACTTTGTATGCACCTTGTAACTTGTCTCTGAACTATCTTATGGGGTCCTAATCAATGTAGAATAATATATATTATATATAAATATTATTCCAAAATTCAGCTGTAATTATCCATTAATTGACTTTTTTATTGTTGCAAATCCAAGTACAAATTGTATTTTATTTTTAAGCGGTGTCTTTGACAGGATTCGAACCGACAACCTCCCGCATGGCAGGCTATTACACTACCCACTCGACCACAGGGGAACTTATATTTCAATGTTATAAATACCAGCTACGCTGGAGTTAATATTACGGCACAGGTTCCTGAGTGGCATGGCAGTCTCATTGAAGAGAGACAATTAATATTATATAGATACTATGTGATAGGTTTTAGATCCAGGTGCATCGAATTTGTTCAGTGCCGTTTACTACAATACTAGCCGGAGTACCAACTAAATTGACTGGAAATGATTAATATGTGACCATTTACACAATATGTCTTTTTTCACCATTCACTACTCCTTATTTTTGGTACCAGTCTCATTTTCTCAAGTCATAGGACGAGTACTTTTGGATCATTTGTCACTAAATTTTCCGCAGGGTAGTTACACATATTCTGTGAAAATTGTGTACCTCTTATGCTTTTCAAGATAGAAGCCTGTGACAGACAGCCGGAGGGATGGCTAGAGTAGCAAAAACAATAGGGTTCCTTGTCACCTTTGGTATACGGAACCCTCAAAATAAACGGTTTCTGCAGAATGTCAAACAAAAAGATACGAAGTACAAGCACGGAATTAAAGCCTTTCCAATAGAATGTATGAATGTACATATATTTTGCTGAATATATAAAATTTTTTTTATTAGAATCTCTAATCAATTCTAAGCACAAGCACCAATAATTACATTAATTTCCATAATATTTTGGCATTATCAAAAGCACTTATTCACTTAACTGTAAATACACGATTAATTTCATGAAGTTTTGAAATTAATTTCCAATATGACTTAATTAATTAATTTCAATACACGCACATACATAAATCAACAAGTGTTATTTGTGTTGTAACATTTCTGTTGCAGTAGGAAACGGAAACGCTTAATTCACAGTCGTTAGTTCAACAACATGCTTAAATTTGTAAAACAAAAAAAAAAAAAACTCGTTGATGTTCATTTTGATATTAAATGAAAAAAAACGTTAAAGAAAACAATTTACAGATAATGTACAAAAGTTTGGCTTTGTTTTGTTTTATACATAAAGTGACATTAAATGAAAATCTAGACACTAATTAAATTTAAAATGTTAAACAAAACTTCTATGAAATGCCAATGTTTTTATTTAATATGTTAAATTAAATGATATTAAATCGTTAAAATAAACTTTAATTTATTTGGTAATTTATGCAGAAATAAACAATGTTTTGGAATTTATTGAAGGCCAAATAAACACAAATTTTTAAAATTCAATTGAATGTAATCAAAAAGTTTTGAAATTTTGTTGATTAAATTAAAGTGCATAGATATTTAATGTACTCTTGTGCTAATAACACTATGTTACAGAGTTTAAAAAACTATATAGCAATACATAATTTTGAATTGATACAGTGTATATAATTTTGAATAGGTGCAGTGTATATTGTAGATGACGCTGAGTAGTTCACTTTGTGTCTATATTTATACATTTCGAAGCTACAAAGCTTACCTATTTCCTGTAATGAACAAATATTCATTATATTCACAATTAACACAGAAAAAATTATCACCAAAAAAATTTTCAAACAAAAATTTGTCTAAAAATAAATTTCATTTTCAGTAAATGTTCTTTGCATAGTCAATGAATTGTTTGTTGGATTCTTCTTTAGGATGCAAACACCAAAAATAATAAGAAAAACTATATCGTAAAAAAGCAACCACCAGACGACAAACACAAAAATAACAACAACAACAAAGATAGCAAAAGGAATGCCAATGTACCAAGTTTGTTTACTGAAAATGTTTGAGTGAATAAATTCGTTAATGTCGTTGTGTTAATTCTCATTCATTTTTTTAGATTCTTTAGATCAACATTCAGACTTGAACACATTTAACAAAGTGAAATTTCAAAAATGCTTAATGGACGATGATGATGACGAAGACAAAAAGTTTGTTTGATATATGACAAGAAATCCAGTGAATATTTTTGTTTGATTAAGTAAACTATTTTGTTTAATATTTGTTAATATTTTAAGACTAATTTTTTTACAAATTCAGACAAAAATTTTGTTTGATATTTTTCAGAAAATCCAGTAAATCCTTTTGTTTGATTTAGTAAATTCTTTTGTTTACAATTTGTAAATATTTTTAGACAAATTGTTTTATGGATTTAAACATATTGTTCACTGAAAAAGAACACGTTTTTTTAGATATTTTTGTCTACATTTACAAATTTGTTTGTAGGTCCGTTTCTAGACAAAATATTTACTATTTCATTAATTTCTAGAAAAAGAAATTTAGTTTTTTCTGCGAAGAGATGCAATTTATTTGATTGAAATTGGGATTTTTATACAAAACACAGGCACACACACACACACAAATAGAAATTTTACTGTGGCCAGGAAATTGTGAGTTTTATCAATTGAGTTCGTTTGAAGGAGACTTATTTCCCCTTTTTTTAAGAAAGGGGAAAACCCCATATAAGGGGGACTTTAATTCCCCTAAAATTAATCCCAGATATAAACGTTCAAGCCGCCGTTACACGTGCACATGTATATATTCTCTGCAAGAATCAGTCGTTAAAACCATATTCTTTTTTCATTGCATCCCGGGATTTTTTGGGATTAACAAATCCCGAATCCCGGATTTCGTCAAAAAAATTCCGGAGAATCCCGAAATATTTACATTACGTTTTTTTAAGTAAAATTCTTATACAAAAAACTCGTAGTGAAAAGTAATAATTGTAACACTCATTTATGAATTTAAATATATTATGGTTGTCGAATAGCATCCTCTATTCCCACTCCTCGATGGTGATAGACGAAACTTCTCAATATTCGTAGAATTGAAAGTGGGCATGAACTGACAGGATGCGCCGATTATGGTAACTGGAAAATTCGGCTGTGTTCTCTCAGGTGTCATGAAGGATGCTTGTGCTCTACTTCAATCTTAGGAGAAAGTTTGATTTTGGTATAGTATCGTTAAATGTATGCAATATCCCTCATTCTATGTATGTCAGGTATTTATGTGATTTTATTGGCAGAAGGCTGCCTTGGAATACCTATGCAGAATTATTTAAACAAAAAGCCTCTAGTTGTACTGGATGCACCTGGACGAAGTATGAGCCCTAAAGTTATCATGTGAAGTTATGAAATTATACGGGTATATTCTGTATTCTAAGCGGAATGAAAATGTTCGGAATTATCAAAGCATTATTACTGCAAACTATTATTTATAACAACAATGCTATAGCAATTTCGAACACTGTTATTCCGCATGGAATATAGAGATAAGTATATAGAACAAGCATAAATATCAGACCAACTATCACGTACGTCACGCTTGTATGGTGGCCGAGAACTTGGCTTATTATAGAAGCTACTAATCTATGCAAGGTCAAGATGTTGGCATATATTCTTGCTACCGGTGTTCTGCGGATATGCCCAGCCTTTGCCATTCAGCCCTTAATTAGTCCAACACCTTTTCAGATCTTCATAAGATCCTCTGCATCAGCGGCTGCTTGCAGGATAGGTCTTGGAAACTATATTCATTGTGTTGGCAAAAAGCATTCACACGATCGGAGTGCAATATCTCAAAGAGAACTATAAGCTATGCCGAATGACAAGCATAAACCATGAACTGAGGCTTGGAAAAATATTATATTTCTTACAGCTTAGGGCGCTCAAGGCTCCGTGTGAGGATTTTGGTTCACCTGTGGATTCCAGAAATATACGGTGGTTTGCGGATAAGTCCAAAGCCCCGTGCTGCTGCGTCAGTCTTTGGACCCAACGTTAAAATAGATGCTTCCATGTGCATATGGCCTACGGTATTTCTGATGGAAATTGAGACAATTGTAACATCCCTACAGTAAATGGAACTGACACAAAACAAGTCACGTGACCGGTCCCCAGGTGGTAAGGACCAGTCCGAGTTCTAACACTTCCTATCAAGCCGACCAACCACTTTTACATGGGTATGGCCTAGGATGGGGTTAATTGATACTTTGTATGCACCTTGTAACTTGTCTCTGAACTATCTTATGGAGTCCTAATCGCTGTAGAACAATATAGATTATATATAAATATTATTCCAAAATTCAGCTGTAATTACCCATTAATTGATTTTTTTATTGTTGCAAATCCAAGTACAAATTGTATTTTATTTTTAAGCGGTGTCTTTGATAGGATTCGAACCGATAACCTCCGGCATGGCAGGCAATTACACTACCCACTCGACCACAGGGGAACTTATATTTCAATGTTATAAATACCAGCTACGCTGGACTTAATATTACGGCACAGGTTCCTGAGTGGCATGGCAGTCTCATTGAAGGGAGACAATTAATATTATATAGATACTATGTGATAGGCCTTAGATCCAGGTGCATCGAATTTGTTCAGCAGCGTTTACTACCTATCTGGATATGGTTAATATGTGACCATTTACACAATATGTCTCTTTTCACCATTCACTACTCCTTATTTTTCGTACCAGTCTCATTTTCTCAATTCATAGGACGAGTACTTTTGGATCATTTGTCACCAAATTTTCCGCAGGGATGTGTCGTCATTATTTTAAATAAAAGTCCCAAGGGATAACATAAAGCTTTCTTTTCAGATAGACCACAGCAGCTTCGAAATCTCTCCTTTCATGGAAATTATCATTCGAGCTTGTGCTAGAGTGCTTTAACTAACTACAAAAGCAATAAATAGGTAACAAAATTTTATTTTACTAAATACCTGGCCATAGTGAACTCAGAGCATTTTTTGTGCGGTCATTTGAACGTCAACGGAAAGCTCAGTAATAGGGGAAAAGGAAATTTCGATGGTTAAGGGAGCAATATGATTAAATATTGTTGTAGCTTATTTATTTTCAAAGATCCTAGTTCAGTGAATTAACTTTTAATTTTGTAGCGCCCTCTTTCCCAAAATTTATATTCTACTATTCAGTAAAATATTAAAATTTGCTTTAAAATACATTAAAAATAACTTTTCTTTCTTAATTTTTTATAGTTGTTATTAAGAATACACATAATGAAGATATTTTATTTTATAAATTTTGTGTTTTATTAAAAAAGAAAAATCCCGAAATCCCGATAAATCCCGGGATCGCGGGATTTGAAGTTCTGTAATCCCGAATTTTGGTATTTACAAAAACCAGCCCCGTTTGGAGTCCCTAATGCACACTCAAAATGGAACTTACGGACGGATGATGTATATAGCAAAACTTAGCTCTTCAAGAGAAGGTTTTTAATGTTTTACATCAAATATCTTCAAAATGACCCTGCAGTTTTGATATTGAATATAATGGCTCTATTTCTGTAGGGCTAACAATTTGATTTAATCGAAATATTTTATATAGTTCTAATATTATTTTTTTTTACTGAAATTATGTCATATAATATTACCATTCCATATTAAAAAGGACTTGATGTTCACCTATCGTTAGAAAGAAAATATTGATTCCACCACCAGTATAAAAAATTTATGTATTTTTAAAAACACCTACAGACATTTTTACATGCTTCCTCACTTAACATTTTCATCTCTTTGAGAACTTTCCTTTTTTAAAACATAACACCGTAAGCTCATTTGCAAGGTCGTTTTTTATTTCATAAAAAATGTTTAAGAAAACTCAAAAAAAAGAGGAGAAACACAACTGAAAGATAATAAATCAAGGGCTTGTAGTGTTGGAGAAAAAAATTTAGTAATAATAATAAATAATATAAGGTTTGAGTCTAAAAACGTTAAAGTTTCTATTAACAAATTTAAATTTTTAATATTGCATAAAAATGCAAAAATAATTGAAACTTTAGCTCGATTTATTTCTTAAGTAATAAAAGTAAAACAAGCTTAAAGCTTCTGCAAAACTATGGAAATTGCTGAAGAAAATTCTTTTAGTAAGAATTTTCTCTAAACTTTCTAGTACGTTAAAAGTTTCAAGTACATTTTTTTAACAAAAAAACACACATATGTTTAGTTCAGGGATGAGATTTTATAAATTGTATTAATTTTCCAGAAAAGTTGTAATTTTTTCAGTCCAAATGTACTAAATTCTTGTTCTATTGTTTTAAAATATTTTTTACTCAAAGTAAACAATCAACAAAAAAGTCCTTTTCAATGTGGATTTGCACTAACTACTTATACGTTATGATCCTTATAAAATAGGACCTTAGCTAAATTTCCTAAAACTAGATAAAATTTTGAAAGGAATGTCGTTTTTCGTTATTTTTACGAGTGAAAAACTAAAGTAAAGCATAAAATATTGTGTATAAAAATAGAATTTTAGAAAACAGATGCTAACTTCCTCAATGCATTTCATATGAGGTAAGTTAAGATTCCTCTCTTCCTAAAGGTAGAGGGTGGGAAAAATCTATTTTTTTTAATCATTTCGGGGGTCAATTTAGGAACAATTGCACTTAAAAAGTGGGGGAGCAGCTATTTTGGCTCTGCTTAAAAATTTTGCTGGGAAGATAAGGAGCCTTTACATCAGGATCATCACATATGTAGGTAAACTTAACAATTATTGTTAATGATTAATTTCAAAAGGCACACAAATGACTATAAGTAGTTGAGATCTGAATAAAAAAATATTATTTACGATATACTTCTTGCTTACAAACTATTAGTCATTTCTAAATTGTAGCAGCACGAATTAGATGACTTCAGCAAATCGAAATAAGCAGCGTAGCTCTTCTTAAGAAAATTTTGGTTTTAATAAGTTCCTTTGGCCAAATTATTTAAGTTTAAAAAACAATTTTTTTAAGCTAATTAGGCCTGAAGCTTTTAATGTAAATAAAAATTCATTTAATTACAGGCTTTTTTCCGACGTTTCGTAGATTTTATTTTTTTGTGTATTTTTTCAAGGGATCGTAATTTTAGAATTACTGGTTATATGTTTATTTAATTATTGAGCAAAATAAAATGTATAAAAAAAAATATGTGACGTTTAAACACAATCTAACTACCTTTTTAAGTTCAAATTGAGAAAATACAAATTAATATTGAGAAAAACTACTTGATGTTGAGAATATACAAATTGATAATAAGAAATTTAATAATGAGAAAAAAACAAATTGATAATAAGAATTCCAAATTGATATTGAGAAAATACAAATTGATATTAAGAGATCGAAATTGATATTGAGAAAATAGAAATTGATAATAAGAAATCCAAATTGATGTTGAGAGAAAACAAATTGATAATAAGAAATCCAAATTGATATTGAGAAAATACAAATTGATAATAAGAATTCGAAATTGATATTGAGAATATACAAATTGATATTAAGAGATCGAAATTGATATTAGGAAAAAACAAATTGAAATTAAGAAAATACCAATTAATATTCAGTAAAAAAAAATTAAATTGAGATAGAACAAATTAACATTCAGATTTCTTTTTTTTGTGTAACATTTTTAATATGTATTATAAAAAATGTTAAAATACTCTGCCCTTAACAATAAATACTACAAATTGAGTTAGTGCTTTACATCAATATTGGCATTGCCGCATCTGACAAATAAAATATTTCTATGTATGAATAAATTTTTATTGTACAGAAAATGGAATTTAAAGACAATTGCTGCGTTTGCCAGGTGTCGATTATAAGAGGAGATATTATCAAGCTAACTCCTTGTAATCATCATATTCATAATAAGTGTTCTGTTCAATTTAGAAAAGGCAATCAGTGTCCATTTTGTAGAGGTAAGATATTCCTTATATATATATTAATTTGCAGCAGATTTCTTATTTATATTTATTTGTTCATATGATCTAAAATAAAAACATATACAAAAACCCACCTTAACATACCAAATGTGTCTGCTCCTGGTATTTGCGAATAGCGACTTGTTTATTTAGAAAATATTATCGACGAAGCTAAGACCACTACAACCATAGTTGATTGTGCAAGACCAGTTCAACATTTTACAACATTTTAATAGAATTTTAATTTAATAGAAATTAATACAATTTAATTGAATTTTAATAGAATTTTAATAGAATTGGAGGATATGCCAGTTGGCGAATAACTTTTTGCACATACATATCTTCATATACAAATGTATGTATATGATTTTCAAATATGTTTATTTGTTTTGAACTCATAATTTGAACTCACACTTTTGTAAACTTGTTGTCAATAAAACTATGTATTAATTTATATCTCATTATTTATTTAGTTTTTCTTAATATTACCTTGGATTTTCTCAACTTCAACTTTTTTTTCACTGAATATTAATTTGTATTTTCTCAATTTAAATTTGTTTTTTACCAATATCAATTTCGATTTCTAATTATCAGTTTGTATTTTCTCAATATCAATTTGGATTTCTTACTATCAATTAGTTTTTTCTCAGTATCAAGCTGGATTTCTTATTATCAATTTGTATTTTCTCAATATCAATTTCGATTTCTTAATATCAGTTTGTTTTTTCTCAATATTAATTTGGATTTCTTATCATCAATTTGTATTTTCTTATTATCCATTTTAAATTTCTCAATACTAATTTGTATTTTCTCAATTTCAACTTAAAAAGGTGTAGATAACATTGTATTATTTCGCAAATATTAACGCATTCAGTTGAAGGTTGTAGTGGCTAAAATCATATCTAAACTAGGAAGGGTCACCCAAGAAATATATCATATAAGCCTATAAATCTCTTAGCAGTTGCATACAAACTTTCGGAAAAACTACTTTTTTTTAAGTCGACATAAGTACTTATTTCTTTTTGCCACAGATATTTTGATATCCTTTCCATATTTGCAGCTAAATGTGGAGTGGATAATATTCATCTAGCAAATTTTGAAATATCTGTAAATCTCAATTTATTTAGTTCAATTTTTATTTATATCTTCGACCAAAACATACATTCATATAATGTAATTTGTTAAAGAATTAATAACTCGGAACCATTTGCCTTCTTCTTGTACAGTAATGCTTCAATTTATGTAGTGATTGGTTCCGGAAAATGGCAACGTAATTCAAAACAACGTAAATCGAATTTGATATTGCACATAATAAAAATTGGATTTCCATGTATTTTTTCTTTTTATAATTGAGGCGACTTAAATCGAAATGACGACTCAAATCGAAATGGCAGTGAACAAAAATTTTGCCGACGGCATAAAAACAAAGATTTTAACTAAACTCTGGGATTTCGCGGGTTTTGCTAACAACTTGTGAGCAACTGAGGCGACGTAAATCGAATGGCGACGATAATCGAATTTGGAAGGCATCAACAACTTAACGACGAAAATCGAATGAAGACGCAAATCAAATTTGATAGGTAAAAAAAATTTGACGACGTTAACCAAAACAACGTCAATCGAGGCGACTAAAATCAAGGGATTACTGTATAATAAGGAGACCACTGAAGATAACACATAGCCGAAACCAATCTGCTTATCAACCGAATTTGACGTGGGATGACGACAAATCGTCCCAAATTCAAATAAACCCCATCACTCTCAAAGATTTTGAAATATTGCTAAATTAGTCATTGGGGTGCTATTGTACTTTTCACTTTCGAATAGTGCAAAAAAAAAAGTACAATTGTACCAGCTTTTGTATCCCTGGTTTAGTTCCTAGGAGCGTATGAATGTACAATAAATATCAATCATACGTATTGGTAAGCCAATCCGAATACTTGAATATCACTCATACGTTGACTAAGTGTATCATTTTAAATACGATTTTAAAGTAAGTTCAATATATTTCATGAAAAATTTTTCATTAATTTCCAACTAAATTAAATTGTGAAATACTACAATTTCAACATTTTCTAATACACGTGTAGCTTAAAAGGAAATCTTCTGGGAATTTAATATTTGCTTGTGAAACTGAAAGTCTTTTTAAAAAAAGTTTAGTTTCATTAAATAACATTTTGATTTTGTTGAATTGCTTACAGATTTTTATTGTTTGGAAGATAAGGAAAAAGTCATTTTTCAATATTTTGACACATTAAGCATGCAAAATAATTTATGAAGGTGCGGCTAAAAAAGTAAAAAAATTTATTTTAATTTTCTTAGTACAAACCGAAACGTTCTTTTCTAATATGTAAATTTATGTAAGATTTTTCGTTTTATTTTTGTTTTTGTGTTCTAACACAAAAGTTTGAGGCAATAAAGTCTTGCGTGTGTATTATGAATACATCATTGCAATAAATAAAAGAAACAAAAATGTTTAAATAAAACATTTTAAAGAAATTTGTAGATACTAAATTTCCATAGTCAAACATTCATACTTATTAATTGTTGTAATAATATCTTTAATATTGTTACTTTGGCTGCTCTTTCCGCTTGGACCAATCGCCAGAGCCTTTGGCGGCAAACGACAAAACAAGTCTATTTACCAGGACATCCACACAGAGTACAAATTACCACCGTGTGGATGCTCAGTATCTTTTTTTATTAATTTTAAATATTGCAAGTACAACTGCAAATAACATTCTAATTTAATTCAACGAGCATTATAACAAAGGCCGTTTTGTAAAGGTCATAAGCACCGCCACCCAAAGGATCTTTTGTACAAAAACAACAAATGACGTTGCTTTTTGTACTAATGTTGTACTAATGAAGTCAGATTCTTTAAAGAAATCAAACTGCACACAGCAATTCGCTTACCAGCAAACGTTTTCTTTGCATTTAAAAATTTCTTACCGAAAATCATTTAAAGCGATTTTTAATAAAGATCCTTATGAGTGAAGCAGGCAAGTAAAAACAAATGGATTTTATCTATTTTTATAATACTAGGTTCAGCTTAGTCCTTAGTCCATCTACAAAAAATTGCTAAAGTCTTATCAAACTTGGAAAACAGCAGACTAAATTTATTTTGTTTTTTTTTTCTTTTCAAACAACTTTCAAGAAATTCAATTTTACCTTTTATTTTTTATTTTTTTTATTTAAGTGTAAGAGCATAAAAAAAAGTACTCGGGATTTTTAAACAACTACAATGATATTGGTGTACTATTTATTGAACTTTTTTTAGGTTTTCATTATTCTTTCAGTTTTGGCCTTGTTCTGTAAATCCAATTCGAGTAAATTTCTTGATTTCCATAAATAAATAAATTCCCCATTTATGTATTTTAAATCGTGTATAAAAATTTAGTTTAGGGCTAGACGAATTGATAACATTCATCTTTTTGAAGTCGGCTAAAAACCAAATTAATTAGGTTTAGTTAAATGGATTGTTCGCTCAGTGGGGGGGGGATCAATTGGAGGCCTTTGGAGAAAATTTTCAAACTAACTTTATTGTAGAGATAATTGACTTTGAGCCGTAAATTTTAAGTGATTCCATTTAGCTGATATTGTAGTCCTAAATAGATCCTATAGTAATCTTCGTTTGTTACCCTCGTATTTGCGGCCTTTTGGTCTATCGCACAATCGCCCGTTACAACTCCTGTAAGGATGCTTAATAACATTTTGCCGAAGGTCAGTATTTCGCTCGTTCCCTTCTAAACTATATTCGGCAGCAAATGTCCTAGTAATTCTGTTCATTGATTCGCACCTTGACCCCGATTCCGTGTTTACCCCGTCATCTGTGTATCTTAAAAGTTCGAAAAGTTGAATTTTAGTTTATGGTTGCTGTCAAATCGTATTAATTTCAATTCAATTCAAGTCTAGAAAGTTGTAGTCTTGCAAAAATATTTACCAGACTGCGTGTAAATCAAAAATATTTATATTATTTTTAGTATTAAATAAATGAGAATTAGGGCAAGCGCATGACATTCAATATATGTATAATGCAATATATGTATAAGTTGTGCTAAGTTACAATTATTAGTTATTTGTTTGGTTTTTAGTCATAGTTTAATACAAGGTAATAAGCAAACATATTGTGTAGTAATAAAAATTTGTTATAGTCCAGCCATATTCAAATTTTTATAGTCAAATATAAACTTGACATTTTTATCATGAATAAAATGATGTTTGAACTACTAGAAATTAACAATAGTATGTTTACTACAACCATATATTATTGGCCACAACAATAACATAGTAGGTATAACCATAAATTTTTTTCGTTCATATGCTCCTATCGGTCTATGCATTAGCTAGTATACATTTATATATCGAGTGGTAACCGCAAAAAAAGCTCAAGCGACATGTGTTTCGAAAATCGTTTTTGGACGAAAATCGATTATTTACGATAAATCGGACTATCTGCCAAAGTTTCAAAGTCCTGCCATGTGCCGTTACGGAAATACAGCAATAGAAATTTTAGCTTAAGTGCATTTTCCCTTTAAAATTTTAATTTGTTTAAATTTTTTTGTAACTGCAATGTGTCGCTTAAGCTAAAATTCTCTTTTGCAAGTAGAGCAAAACTAGTGACAAAAACTGCAAGGATATCAATGAAACGGTAAAAGAACAGCTTGAAAAGGATAGTAATTACTAGTTTTAAAATAATTTGATTAAATTAATTGATTTTTCATGAAATCAATAATGTCATAAAATATCTTAACCCCGCCAAACATGCGTTGTCTTATAGGAAATTTATTAAGACTATTAAAATTACATATAACAGTCCACTACAATCCTATATATCCAATATAAGGGCTCTACTTCGATTTAAACCAAGGATAACTAAAAAATACTTCTCCTGTAAAATTTACTTTATGGCGCTTAAGCTTTTTTGGCGGTTATAACACGATATGTTATAAATCCTTTTTCATCTATTTCCATTGCTACATGCACCGAAAAAATATTATGATTCAATTAATGAAAACGAAGATTCAACTAAAAAATTAATTAGTTTTTAACCAATCAGGAAAGTTGTAGTATTAACTCAACAAAATTAATTGGAAATATTTTTCGGTATTTTGAATTCAAAAAGTTTTATATTAATTAATAAGTTAATTGAAATTTAAAACAATATCAGTTGGTTGTCATAAAGCAATGTCAGATGCTAAGAAAAATTATATCATTCTCACACATGGAAACTAAAAATATTTTATTTATACTCAGCCGACATGTAGAAATGTTTACTATTTTATGGTAACTTGATTTAAAATGTATTGATGGCTTTGTTTAAAAAGAAAATTAGCAAATTAAAATAATCGCTGATTCAATTACTATTATAATTAAAAATAAAAGTTTTTCTGATTAAAAAAATAATTGGAAAATAATTTTTTCTGTGTACTATTTTGATTTTAATATTTTTGTTATAATACTGACCTGCTGCTTAAAATCATAATCTAATACTGTAATGAACTCTATCATGCTATATTTCCTATGAATTAATAATATTATTGTATGAATATATATTATTAGTATTATTTAAGGCATGTGAAATATATGCAAATTTTCTAATAAACTTTCATAAACGTTTATAAATGTAAAATACCAAAACCTAAATTATGTTACTTAAAACTGCTTTAGACTATCTCACAAGCCATTCGACTTCTATAGAAAATGCAACCCTGATCTAATGAGTTTATGGAAAGTTTTAAAAAAGCAATAACAACTCATTATATCAGGGTTGCATTTTGTGCAGAAGTCGAATAAGTTGTATAATAGTCTAAAAATAGCTTTACTTACCTACATCTACTTTTAAGCTTCTGTAAATTTTAATATAATTTTAGAAAATAAATCATTTCAAACAATATCTTCTAATACAATAAATATTCCGTACAATTTAGCTCTTATCATCAACATCTTCCTTGAAAACTTTTGCAACAAAAATTTCAATTTAAATTCAATTTAAATTGATTGTGTTGAAAACAATACAAAGTATGTCTTATCTGCTTTAGAAATTTTAATTGATTTAACCAGTTAGCTTAGCTGGTGATAAAATTTTTGGCAGGAAACTGCTTTTTCTTTAAAGCAAAAATTTTAAATTGTTTACACTAATACATGCATGCATGTTGTTGTTAAGTAATGTACTCGTACGTACATGTGTAACAAAATAGAAAAGGATTTCTTTTTTAACGATAAAGCATTTTATGTCACAACAATAGAGACAGTGAGTGAATGAATAAAACAAAATATATTTTTTTGTCAGAATACAAATATATACAAAATAAAACATGAAGGATTGTGTTGATGAGTTATAAAGTAAGTTTGTGTATGTGTACGTTTATGTGTGTAAATTTGCAAACAAATGTTTTACGCATAAAGAGTGAAATTTAGAATTTTTAAATAATATAAAGGCAGGCTTTTTTTTAGAGATTTTGAATACACCAAAAGAAGAATGCTAATTTAAAAGGGTGATCCAAGTACAAGTACATAGACATTCAATATTAATATGACTTTGTCAGAAAAAATGCGAATATTGATAATTGTAGGATGAGTCATCATTCCGATATTTAAACTTTATAATGAAATGTTATTTATTATTTTTTTTTATCATCGCACTATTTCCCAAAATTAATATTTTATTTATCCAGTATAACATTAGTTGTTTATAAAAACACATTGACATTGATTACTAATGGGTATTAGCTAGTTCCTATGCGCATTTCACTGGGGGCTAAATGCAGATCACCAGGGAAACTTTACCCAAAAATCTTAAAGAAAAGCTAAAAATATTGTAGCTAACTTTTATTTGAATCAATAAACAATATCAAAGCTTAAGCATGAACAAAATATCGATAAACAACGATTTTATAGCATTAATAAAAAATGCTCCTCCTTGTTTTGCAAAATGGGTCAAAAATATGTGATTGCTATAATATAAATACACTGTTGAAAACTACATATAATTTTATAAAAATTTATTTATGATATGTCTACTTTTCTCTTTTAGACGTGTAAAGTTAATTGACTTATAATTAAGAACTCGTATCCCCACCCAAATTGAAATATTAATAAATCTAACCAATTCCATAAGTTAGAATTCCACCAACAAATAAAATACAGTAAAATCATCCAACGGAATTGTACTTTTGTTGATAGTGTGCTAAACTACTAGCCGGAAGGTCGCTAATTCGAAGCCTACACAGAAAAAAATAAGTTTCGTTTTTGATAACAAAAATCCCGGTATTCAATAATTTTTTTTTCAAATTTCCTGTGATAAAGAATTCCCCTATATTGATAACAAAATTATTTCAAAATAAAAATATATATATAAATTTAAAAAATGTTGACATGGCTGGAATACGAACCCGGGCTTTCCGGACGTAAAGCATACTCTCTATAGCTGAGCCATATCCCATTTATTTTTTTATGGGATACAACTTGTTTTAAGTACTTATGTATAAAAAGAAAAGAAATAACCGGCATGGAAAAGAAATACTTATAACGAAATATTTTATTATGTTAAAGATAAATGTTATTGAAATTAATTTTTTTTTTAATAACATGGTTTTATTGAATATAATTCTTGTCTATTTTTTTTCTGTGTTAAATAACATAAAATCTAATTTTGTACGCGATCCCAAATCGTTCTTTAAGTTTGTTAACTCTAAAAGAAAATCTTCGAGCATCCCAAAAGTAATGAAATAATATTTAAGCTATGAGTCCAGCGATGATACGGTAATAAGTGACATGTTTGCTGATTTTTTTTTTTGCCTATACATATTCTGATGCCCAATTTGATGTTTCTGTTGATTATCCTTACAAAATTAATGCAATTCACACAATATCAACGTCGTCAATTCACACCTTACACATAATTAATTGCTTAAAAACTTTTAAATCATCTATCTTTAGTGGACCTGATGGCATGCCAAGTTGCATTTTAATTAACTGCGCATCTGCCATATCTGTCCCATTATCTATAATATTTAATATTTCGTTGCGGTATGGGTATTTTCCAAAAATATGGAAAGAGTCTTATATAGTCCCTTTATTCAAATCTGGTAATAAATCTAATATAAGTAATTACAGAGGTATCGCCAAACTAAGTGATATACCTAAACTTTTTGAAAAATGTACAATCAACTTCCTGTTACATCAAGTTTCTTCATCATTTACATCACTTCAGCACGGATTTCGTAAAGGATTTTCTGCTATGACGAACATTCTTCATTTTACAACGCTGGTCAATAGAGCTTTCACCAACGGCCAATACACCGACGCTATTTATACTGATTTCAGCAAAGCGTTTGACAAATAAAATTGGATAAAATGGGATTTAACAGTAATTACTTGAACTGGATAAAATCATATCTTTATCGCCGAACTCAATCTGTGAAATTTAAATCTACAATTTCAAGAAGAATTCTTGTTAGTTCTGGTGTCCCCCAGGGCAGCCACCTGGGACCAATATTGTTTCTATTGTTTATCAATGATTTGCCTGAGGCCATCAAATATTGTAACATGTTAATGTATGCTGATGACGTTAAAATATTTTTAACTTTTAATCAGACTTCTCATTATATTCTTCTTCAGAATGATTTGGATAATTTCTACAAATGGTGCAACATTAATTTAATGGAACTTAATCTGAAAAAATGCAAACATATGCACTTTTCTAGAGGACATGATATTGCTCATTCTTACTTACTGAACAATTACAAATTAGAGTTAGTTAACACATTTTTGGACTTGGGAATTTTGTTAGATGTAAAGCTAAACTTCCTTCAACATATAACGCTTACTGTGAATAAAGCCCGTGGGGTTCTGGCTTTTATTAAGAGATGGTCAAAAGAATTCAACGATCCGCTTATCACTAAAAGTTTATATACATCACTGGTAAGACCTATATTAGAATATGGATCGATTATATGGGACCCGTACTACAGTGTGCATATCGATCGCATCGAATCTGTTCAAAAGCAATTTCTTTTATTTTGTTTAAGAAATGTCTATCGAGGTTATGTTGCCCTTCCCTCATATTCAATAAGATTAGCTGAGATTAACTTACCAACCTTAAAAAGTCGGAGAACCATGCTCAATATTTGTTTCATGCTGAATCTTGTAAATGGAAATGTATGCTCCGATTTTCTGTTAAGTAATATATTGGGGAGCTCATTACGATCTTGTGATCTACTCCACGTCAAAACTTATCGTACTAACTACGCTATGGCTGATCCATTGAGAAGATTATGTTGTTGTTTTATCGAAATGTCTAATTTTATAGATTTTTCTTTAAAATTGTATATTATAAAGCCTTCGTCAGGCACATATTTTGAGCCCTTAGTTCTGGCACATGGTGTCTGGCCAGACCCCTATACATTTACATGCATTTGTATGGAAATAAGGGCTGTTTGCGTTAAATTTTTTACTAAGATAGGAAAATATTTGTTATATTTTGTGTTTCTATTTCTTTTTACTATGTTATTAGCTACCTGAGGAAGAAAAAATAGACCTGAAAAAATCTTTGGAATGAAAAGGGCAACAATTTTTTTGTTCTATATATATTTCTCTGTATTATGGGTAAAGTAATAAATGTTTAGGACAAAATAGACAATTATTATGAAGAATACATTGAGTTTTTTATTCAGAATTTTGCGGAAGGCAACAAAAACATAAATAGTCTACTTTTGAATGTTGCTGACAAACAGGATTGTTGCATTTGCAGCAAAAAAAGCGTGTCTTACGGCGTATTTTGTCACCTTGCTGCAGGCAAATTCTGCAATCTTTTTTGGCAGCTAATGTGTCTGGACCACTGCGTGAAGCAACATTAAGGTTTGCTATATTGAGAGGTCTCCCAAAGAACGCTTCAAATGCTATACGAGTTGTTGGTTGAGCCACAATGTGCGGATTATTGGTGCGATTTTCAACGTTGGCCAGTACCAATTGCTTTGCAAGTTTATATAAAAATATGCGTCTACTTTCTTTTCTTGTATTTTCATCATTTAGCTTACATATAATGTAACTTGCCAATGCCATCACATCAATCATGTTGCAGAAAAACGCGTATGTCCAGCGTCTGGTTGACCGTTTTGTTGTGTAATGAGTTAGCATTTGATCCATTGTATCGACTCCGGCTTTAGTTGAATTATAAAATAAAATTGCTTCCGGTTTCATGGCTACGCCTTCAACATGTTTCGTGTAATGCACGGTTGAAATCAAATTGACTGCCTTATTTTTTTTGGGCACGTAGCTGCAAAGTGCAACAAGATTTTCATGAAAACCAAACACACTTGAAAGAATTGGTCGTCTGGTACTCTTCATAACTTCCTTAGGAAGACATCTTTTGTTTGCTCGAATGGTGCCAACAAATGCCAGTCCCATAGCAGCCAGTCGTTTAGCGCCGTTCAATGAGGTGAAAAAATTATCAGAAATAACTGTTCTGCCGCTGTTTGCGTAACAATTTGCGAAATACATTAGAACGTTTTCACCTTGATTTATCTCCCGATTGTCTCCTTCCTTTCCAGTGTATAGTTTTCCTTTCAATGGAAATTTAGTCTTAGCATCGCATGCCCACCAAACTTTGATCCCATACCTTGCAGGTTTTGATAGGATATATTGGGTGAACTTTTGCGCCCACGATACGGAAACAACTGCTCATCGATGGTGATATTTTCATAAGGTTCATAATAATTTTGCAGATTTTCATTGAGAAAATTCCAAAGGTCCCGGATAGGAGCTGCTTTATCTGTTTGCTGTCGGAATGCCCGCGTACGACTATTATCGAAACGAATATATCTGGACAGAGTAATGAATCGTTTGTGCGACATAGCCGCAGGGAATATGGGCAGCGAATCAGAACGCCACAATATACTGGAGTCTTGCATATTATTATGGCTGAGACCAGAAGCCAACAAAATCCCAATGAATGCATCTAGCTCAGAGCTTGTCAAATCAATCCATTTTCTTTGGGTAGACTCTGGATGTTCTTCATTCCATTTTCTAATTGATTCTCGCCCATGCCGATTTGTTTCACTAATGATGACGAACGTAATATTGGTTGAGAAAAATAGCTTGAATATCTCAACTGGATTGGTGAGCCTTGTTTTTGTTCCAGATTGAAAACGCATGAATGATATTATTCTGGCGCAAACGAGATGCAGGGGGTTCAATTTCGTTCCATTTAGTACCGTCTTTACCATAAAAACAGCCTGAGTCGACTTCATTTGCTGCTTCAGCATCATTTCCACTTTCTTCTTCTTCATCTACGTCTTCATCACTATCATAAAGTTCGTTAGGTTCAATTTCCAAATTATTTTCTATGTCTGATGCATCATCTTCTGGCACATAATTGAAAACCATCGTTTTCAAAAACATCATCATTTGCATCAGCTTCTACCTGACTTTGAAAATCACGCACTAATGCCTCTGACAATTGGGGTTGCAAATTCGCGCTACGCAAGCGTGTATTATAAATACATTCCAGTTCATCAGCCATAATATACTAACAACGCAACAAATCTACCTGCGTAAAATTATTCACAAGTTCAAAATTACCGCACAAAAACTAGATTACTTCTTCACTGTTCAACATTCAATGAATAACTAACTCACAAACAAAATCAGAAGAAAGAAAGAAGCATAAAAGAATAAAGTAAATACAAATTTCCAACTCGTGCCATGTGCTTTGCCTATGCGTTCATACAAAATGCATAGGGGTCTGGCCAGACACCATGTACGAAAAGTAAGGTGAAGATTTTTTTATTTGGCTTTTTTGTCCTGTTCCAAGGACTTTTTTTTAATTATTAATTTATACATCGAAAGCCAACAATATTTTGGGAGATTACCTGAAATTACAGCCATGTACCTAAAATAGAAGTATGCTAAATTGAAGAATGAAAATGAAATATGTCTGGCCAGAACCATGTGCCACTTCGATGGTAAAACGCAATATCATTGCGCATTTGAATATCTAAAGGTTTTAAAATTATTTACCTATTTTATCCTAATAATTTATATGAATTGTAATATAGTCTGTAAGGAATATTCTATAGACTTAATAAATACATAAATAAATGTTGTGACTTGACTTACTTAAATAAAGTAATTTTTGTAACATAACAATTTTCGTTGTTGTAACCATAAAAATTGGTCATTATAACCACAAAAAATTTTTAAATTTAAATTAGTTATTTTAACCATCGAAAATAATTTTAGTTTTTAAATGTAGTTTTCCCTAAATTTATATATTAAAATTCATTTATATGTAATTTTCTGGTCTTGAACTTAGGTTCTCACAATTATTTGCATGTTTACAAGCCGGACTCTTTCAACATCTCAGCTAAGTCATCTTGATAAATAACGACAGCTCTTTAAAAAGTTATTTTAACCAATGAAAATTGTTATTTCATAAAAATTTTAAGAACAATTTACATTGACAGTAAGTCAACTATGTATTTAAAGTGCTTAGATTTACCTATCATTTTATTTTGTGTGCACTTTTTTCTTGGAAAATAAATAAAATTTTATTCAGTAGCATTGTAGCTTTCAACACAAACACATTCAATACATTCACTTATACAGTACGATGTCTTTCAGTATTTCTAACTTATTGCATATAAGAGAGACTCACAATAAAGTACACGATTTCATTTGTTTGCAGCTTAACAAAGTATAAAGCTGAAATTCAATAATACGCGCTTTCGCTCAACGCTTTCGCACATTTTGCGGATTCCACGCTTTGCAGCGTTTCAAGTTACATATCCACGCTTTTTACGCAGAAGTTTTTTTGTTATTTTATGATCGCAAATATTTTTAAACTGTATTACAAGAGCAAAATAGTACACTATACAAACATAATCATCGATAGCATTGAAAATAAAATATCAATGGCTATAAAAAACAGCTAAGGCTGAGGCCACACGGACGTTTTTAAAACGTCCGCTTTTTATATTAAATTTGAAGTTTTAAAAAATTGAAAACTTTCAAATGTAATATAAAAAGCAGAAAAGCCGCATTTTAAAAACGCCCATGTGGCCTCAGCCTAACCTGTTAGCACGCAGCTGATGACGCTTACAAAAGTAGAAAGTATGCCTACTTTTTGCGTTGGACACGTCAAGGCGTTATGCTCTGTAACTTGATACATATGATGATGATATGATTCAACTTCTTTGACGGCCGCGTATAATGCAAAAAAACGTTTAACGCGTGTTATGAACTTTCAGCTTAAGAATTGGATGACGCAATAGCGCGAAGAGACACACACAAAAGAAAAAAGGAATGTAAAATCAACATGACGCAATTGTGATACGAAATCATATGAAATTTACAAGAAATAATTTTCCGTTTAAGTGTGTTAGTGTTTATTTACTTTGTTCATTGCTACAGTACACTGTTGAGCTTAGTCACACAAGACTTTTTGTTGGTTATTCTTACATGTATCGGCCATATATAGACGATAAAAAACGAATTACCAGCGAAAATTTACTGCTGATATTTTACAATTAACATTGTTTCATATTAATTTTTTATGAAAAATTATTAATCTAACCTTAAATCTTTTTGATTTAAAAATTTTTACTGTTAAAAAAACTTTGCTATAAACATTACAATTCATTTTAAATCAACATGAGAATAACTTTAATTTCAAATAAGTTTTGTTTTAATAATCATTTAAATAATGTTGAATTAAAATGACATTCATTTTACATACGATGGGTGTTTATTTAGTGTATAGGTAAAGTAAAGTTTGAAGCTGTTTTGGCTGCAGTGGTTTGGGCGCGGACAATCATGCAAGTGACACGAGTTCAAATCTTGGCTTAAGCAGCCAACTACAACACAAAAAATTTTCTGATAATAATAATTAATAAAATAGCCACACTAAAGTCATGTTGTTTCAGTTTGATATAGCTATAATTCAATATGATTCGTGGTGTTGTTTCACTATCAAATTCACGTTGTTTCAACTTGAAATAAATTTTATTCAATAGGATTCTTCGTGTTGTTCAAATATCAAATTCGCGTTGCTTCAACTCGAAATAACTTTGATTCCACATGATTTTTCTTATTATTTTGATTTAATTTTACTGCAATATTAAATCAACATGAAATCCAGTTAATTCCAACGGATAAATGTTGCTTCAAGATTATTGTAAATCATGTTGAATTAACATGAAACGCCATTGAAGAAAAATCACTACCGAAATATGATAAATTAATCTGGTTTTCGACGATTTTACACGAAAATTTTTCTGTGTTCATGACTTAAACGCATTTTTGAAGCTTTGCAAGCAACGCAACTTTATGTCAAAGGCCAGAGCATAAAAGTGGGACATCAAAAATCATCAACTGTCGCTTAAAAACTTGCTTCGGAAAAAGCAGTAGTTTTTGCGGGGTGTTTATATATACACATTAATATTTTAAACACCCTTTATATTTCAAGAGTTAAAAATATAGAAACTTTCCTAAAAAGCTATTAGTGATGCAAAAAAAAATTAAACGTGTGCTCTATTTTTCTTAAAATGATTGTATATAAAACAAAAATAACACTTTTAAGACTTTAAATAAATATATATGATTTTTTATGTAAGTAAAGGAAAACAATTGCCTATTGCGAATTCATAGTAATAAAAAACCTTTTTCAAATATATTTATTTAAATCATGAGCATAAATTGTAAAAAGAAATAATGTTTCGTTTTTTTTCAGGCAAACATAATCTTTTAAACTTGATAAATATTTTATTTCACAATTGAAATTGTGTATTTAGTCGAACTGTATGGGTTTTAATCCAAAGAAAATTTTATTATTCAGGCTTTAGTTCGTCGAATTTAATTTTTCAATTAAATTATTTTTATTGAGAAAGGATTTTTCAAAGAACGTAGTAATTGAAAAGACTAAGAAAAATTATTGTCTTTGTTTAAAGGTCGAGACTTTTGAGATCAACCACGAGGTCCAAAAACTATACATGCAAACAGATATACGGACATCATCATAGAAATAGTCAGAATAGCTTTATAGGACCTCAAAGCGTCGAAATATAAAAATCATAATGAAATCACTAAGTTCTTATATTTTATTGTTAGAAGTTAAGAGAAAATTAAAGAACTATTTAATATGGTTTAGTATGATTTTGCTTGGTATTCGTTTTATACTACATAGAAAAAACTAAATTTCATTTTCAGTAAAATAGCAAATATTTTTTCTAAAAACGGACTTAAAAATCAATTTGGAAATATAGACAAATATATCTCAACAATTTCATTAAAAAAAATTTGATTTTTTTAGTGAACAAATTTGTTTTAATCTATAAAACAATTTGTCCAAAAATATTTACATATTGTAAACAAAACAATTTACTAAATCAAACAAAAAGACTTACTGGATTTTCTGAAAAACATCAAAAAATATTTTTGTCTGAATTTATAAAACAATTAATCTAAAAATATTTACAAATATTAAACAAAGTAGTATACTAACAATAAAAAATCTTTGAGTTTTAAGCTCAAGGCACCTTGAGATGACCTTGAGCTTAAAATTAAAAGATTTTTTATTGTTATTTACCAAAAAAAATTTGAAGGGAAGAAATTTATATATAAGGGTGGTTAAATTTTAAGGGCTGATGTTGAATGTGAACCACACCTGAACGTCAAGTTTGACATTTGACATTTCTCAATTTCAGACTAATTCAATTTGAACCATGAAAAGATACACAATCGAGCAACGCGTTAAAGTTATTCAGGTTTTATCCAAAGAAATTTATTATTCAGGCTTAAGTTCGTTCAATTTAATTTTTACAATTAAATCATTTTTTATTGAGAAATAATTTTTCAAAGCATGTGGCAATTGAAAAGTACAAATACCAATTTCTTGACTTTTGTAATGGTCAAACTGAACATCGATGTTTTCGGGACTAACCACAATCCCATCGTCAGAGCTCTCTATACTCTAGGCTACTCAGCCCCCAAAGTCAAGCGGTAAATATCTGGCATTAAACCAATTGCATTAAAGCTCTATGTTTCCTGGCTTTAAGCTTATTTTATGGTGGCTTAGAAATGCCACATGCTTTGAAAAATTATTTCTCAATAAAAAATTATTTAATTGTAAAAATTAAATTGAACGAACTTAAGCCTGAATAATGAATTTCTTTGGATAAAACCCATATAGTTCGACTAAATACACACAACTTCAATTGTTATTCAGTTTTATTATGAAAATGGGCGTTCAAATCAAAATGCATATCGTGCACTTCGTGATTTTTTCGGTCAATTTAATCGTCCAAATGTGCATACAATCGGAAAAATCGTAAAAAAATTTAAGCAAACCGGGTCTGTAGGAGATGTGAAGACACCAGTGCATGCTCGTACAACTCGTACTGCAGAAAATATTGCTGCTGTTCGCGATAGTGTGGCTGAAGAGCTGTCCATCTCAACTCGTCGTCGTGCCTAACAATTGCACCTCTCACGCTCGTCGTTGATGAGCATTACGCATAAAGACTTGCACTTACACGCTTCCAAGGTGCAACTGACTCAAGAACTAAAGCCTTTTGACCATTCCAAACGTCGTCAATGGTCAGAATGGTGGCAAGAAATGGCAACAGTGGATGATAAATTTTCGAAGAAAATCATCTTCACTGATGAGGCACATTTTCACCTCAGTGGATTCGTCAATAATAATAATATTAATCCAAGACTGATTGTCGAAAAACCAATGCACCCACAAAGAGTTACTGTTTAGTGCGGTTTATGGGTTGGCGGCATCATTCGGCCGTATTTTTTTCCAAAATGAGGCCGGTCATGCAGTAACTGTGATTGGTGTTCACTATCGTGAGATGATAACGATCTTTTTATGGCCCGAATTGGAAGACATGGATGTGGACGATATGTAGTTTCAACAGGACGCTGCCACTTGCCACAGAGCTAACGAAACAATGGCTCTTTTGCGCGACAAATTCAATGGCCGTGTTACCTCACGTAGTGGCGATGTCAATTGACCGCCAAGATCATGAGATTTGACACCGTTGGACTTCTTTCTTTGGGGTTATTTGAAAGAAAAGGTGTACCTCGATTAGCCAGCAACAATTCAAGAGCTAAAGGATGAGATAATTCGGCACATTAACGGTATAGAACCTCAATTATGCCTCAGCATCATCGAAAATTTGGACCATCGGATGGCGCAAGGTGGTGACATCGGATGAAGGTGTACCGCCGAGGTCGCGGCGGCCATTTGGCCGATATTTTGTTCCATACATAATTGAACCATACCATATTATCACAATAAAAAGAAATAACAATAATTTCCTAAATAATTTGTGTTTTATTCAAAATCAACATCGGCCCTTAAAACTTAACCACCCTTTATATTGCAAAATAGTTTACTACAATTGCATTCGTTTTGCTATCATTATTGTCGTTTTTTTTTTCTTTTTTGTGAGTATGTTGTCAACGGGATTGTTGTTTTACAACACAGAAAACGGGGTTTTTCTATTCTTTTTGCTGTTTGCATTCTAAAGAAAAGTAAAAATAAATTCATTGATTCAGTAAACAACATTTACTGAAAACGAAATTAACTTTTAGAAAAACTTTTATTTGAAAATATTTTGGTGATAGTTTTTTTCTGTGTAGGAAATACAATAATTAATCAATAGCTTTATTCTAATAAAAATATTTATGATGCGAAGTTTGCAAATAGAATTTTAAATGAAAATATTTGCTTTTAACTTGTGGTGAAGTGTGTAACAAAGGAATTTCTAAAGTTATTTTTACTAACATTCAAACTCATTCAAGCTCACTCAAACTCATTTAAACTCATTCCATCTCGTGGCTAATATGAACATTGTAAATAATTTTACATACAATAGATACAAATCTTAAATTTCTAAATATTGCCTTAGAATTTCTAATGTACAACAAATTAAATATTTTTGCCAGCGCTAAAAGCAGGGGAAATTATATCAAAAGCTCTGGAAGATTCAATTTCTGGTTGTTTAAAAGTACTCGTTTAGTTTTCCCAACAGGAAATGAAAATTATAATTTGCTTAGTATGATGCGAAAGCATCCTCCATCCATTTAGCCTTTAGAATATTTTATAAACTTTCAGATTGCTGTAATTGATATAAATTAGTAAAACAGTTTCATTCGACAGTAGCAAATGAATTAATTACTGTTCCTATGGAGAACTCATTTATATAAAATTAATAGACCATTTAATGGTTTTTGCTTTGAAAAACTTAAGGAGCTATTTAAAAGTCTCACTAACTTAATTAAAATCCTTTTTTATTAAAACTTCCTTTGAAATTAAAAGTTATTTGTAGCTGTGTATAATTATATTAAAACTACTTTTGTTTGTCAAGTATTCTATCAAATAAAAATTATCATTTAAATTACCAAATTCCTATTCAAAGCCTTTTTAAGCCATTTTAGTTAGTAGTATAAAAAATTAATCGAGCATTTTTAAATAGAACATTTTAACTATTTCTCATAAAACAACTATTTCTGCCGCAGTTTACTTTCCCCAACAATCGTTTTGAGTTATAACTTTAACTATATTATCAAATATTAAGTAATAAAATGTTTTAACGAAGTAAATTCTTTTACGTTTTTCAGTCCTTGAACATTCTTTATTTTGATAATACGTTCTACCTTTTAAAATTAAAACTAAAATAACATTAAGTTTTTTTGTCTATACCTTGTAGTGTGAAGCAACTTTATGTTTATTAAATTTAAAAAACAAAAACGTTTTAAAATACTTTCTTTAAGTGACTGTTGATAAAGAGTATGTAAAAGACTTTAGCTTCCGGTGTTTTGCTTTGGAGGCGTAATTTAATTTAATATACAATATATATTATACTTACATAAGTGTATTAGTACATGCATACCCTGCAGACAAAGAAACTAGTATGTAGTTAGAACTATACTAGTTGCTTTTTACTTCAAACTAGTTGCCCATCTGTCTTTTTTTCATATATCGAAGTATCGATTGGGTTGTCATAGGAGCTCAACTAGTTCATTTGTATACAGTTATATCCCAGTTGGAGTCCTAGTTATTGTAAACTAGTCCTCTTAGTAGTTTGTTTATTTAGATTTTGTAACTCTTAAAAAGACTTTAGATCAACCGGGGTACGAACACACCTTTCTCATATTTCAAGGCAAGTACTTTACCCACTGAGCCACTTTCTACTTATTTTTTAAAAGCTAAAAATATTTAGTTCTTTTATGTCATCATCATCATCATTCAGCTCTACAACCCGGGGTGGGTTTTGGCTTTCTCTACAACTCTTCTCCATTCCTCTCTATTTCTAGCATGGGTGCGCCAATTCCTTAGTCCCATTGCTCTCATATCATCATCAATATTGTCAATTAGGCGCTTACGCGGCCGGCCTTTATTTCTTGAAATTTGTGGTGTGTAGTCAAGAACAAGCTTTTGCGGCCGTTTTTGATCCATCCTTAGTACATGGCCTATCCATCTTAGTCTTTGCGCTTTATTGTATTTTACTAAATCCTCGCCTTGATTTACCTGTAACAGTTCTTCATTGCTCCTTAGAAAATAATCTCCCCTTTCATTTCGTCTTGGCCCAAATAGTCGTCTAAGGATTTTTCTTTCGAAAATTCTGAGAGACTCTTCTTCGGAATTCGTCATAGACCAAACCTCTGATCCGTAAGTAACTATAGGCCTTATGATGGTATTGTAAATTTTCAGCTTGCAGGCTCTTGATAAAAGTTTTGATTTAAATATCTTATTATGTGCAAAATATGATTTGTTTGCTGCAACAATTCGGTCTTGTATACAGTCTCTTGCACTATTATCATTACTAATAAGTACGCCCAAGTACTTGAACTTGTCTATTCCTTCAAAATTATAGTCTCCTATACTGAGATCTGGTGGCCTTCTTCTTTTAGCGCTTCTAGATAGTATCATATACTTGGTTTTTTATTGATTAACCACTAGCCCTATCTCTTTTGCAGATGCTTGTATATTTTCAAATGTCTCTTGCAGATATCGCCTGTTTCGAGCTAAAATCGAAATATCATCGGCGTAGACGATTGTCATCCCTGACCGATTAAACACATTTCCAAGTCCTGTGTGGTTTATTAAAGCATAATGCAGGCATAGGTTAAACAGAACTGTGGACAAACTGTCCCCTTGTCTTAATCCAGTGTTGATGTGAAATTATTCACTTTGCTCTTGCTGTAATGTTACTTTTCCTCTTGTATTACTGAGTGTTGCCATTGTCAGACGAGTCAGTTTGTTGTTTATACCGAATAAAGCAAATATTTTGCGGATCTTAGTTCGGTCTAGGCTATCAAACGCCTGCTTGAAGTCAACGAACATCATATGTACATCGTTATTAAACTCATAACTCTTCTCTAGGTTCTGCTTTAGTACAAATATTTGATCTATTACAGACCTACCAGGCCTGAATCCACACTGGTATTCTCCGAGCATCCTCTCAGCGATTTTACTCAGCCTTCTCGCAAGTATTCCGGAAAAAAATTTATAGCATACATTTAGTAATGTAATCCCTCGATAATTCTCGCAGTTACGCTTGTCTCCTTTTTTGTGAATTGGGACGACGATTCCTGTTGTCCATTCCGTGGGCATTTGTTCCTCCCTCCACACTCTTATTTGCAGATCATAAATTTGCTGCTTCTCTTCCATGTCCAGCCCCGTGATGTTGTCGCCTCCTGGTGCTTTGTCATTTTTCATCGGGTCAAGTACTTCAATTATTTCCTCAAGTGTAGGATCAGGCTCTGCTTCAAATTCGCCACTTATTTCCATGGTACTCTCTTCCCTTCTTTCTTCCTCAGCTATAAGCTCTTTATTATACAATTCTTCAAACTGTTCTTTCCACCTATTTAGAATCTTTGACTTCTCTGGCATAATTGTACCCAATTTATCTGTACAGGCATCTGGTCGCGGTTGAAAACCGTTTACTTGTCTTTTGAGTCCCTTGTAGAATTCTTTGCTCTCTTTGTTCATAAAGTTCTTTTATGTGCATGATGATATATCAGTATTAATCGCTGGCGATCCTGCTAATGTGATCAGTGCTATGCCTTTATGACTTCAACAGTCCAACAACAATCAACACGACACACCAATGAGCATCAGAAATATGCCTGATGTTGTTCAATTGTATGAAACCAGTTTTGAACTCAAGACCTCCGGGGTGTAGACAACGCCCCCTCAAAACACAATAATTTTATTAATTATTAAATCAAATTGACAAACTTTAGTCTGATTAAAGCTTCCAGGATTTGAAGAATTTCTTAGCCTTAAATAAAAATCTTGGAAATCGTATTAAATTTATATTTTTTGTTCATTTAAATCATAAGAAAGTTGGTAAGCAAAACCTTTACGCCACAAGTAATTTTATTATATTTTATTTTAATAAAATTACTAGAATAGATGGAGAAAAGAACGTGAAATTAAATAAATTCTGAAGACTATATAATCTTGCGGTTAGTAGAATCACGAAGAAAACAAAAGCTCTTACATATATAAACATAAAACACACAAAAGCAAGTAGGTGTAGAGATGAGCACATGATTGGTGTTAAACAACGTGCTTATGTTTCATAATTTAATTATTACTTGCAAAGTCTCTGCAAAACCAGCCCCACAATGCATAATGAAACTTATAAGTCAACAGTAGCTCAGTGGGTAAAGTACTTGTCTTCAACTCTGAACGAGCACAGATTCGTATATCAGCTGGGTAAAAAATGGAAAAAAATATAGTAAGTTTTTTTTTATTTTAATTTGTTTATTTAACTACTTAGCAATTATTGAATTATTTTTGAAGTAGACATAGAGTAGACATAGGATCTCAGAAGTAGAAATAAAACAAAAAAGAAAAGGAAAAAGGAAAAACAAATGAACTCTTTGTTTTGTTTACTTCTCTTAAGTTAACTATATTTTTATTATAAATTAAATTACAAATTAAAATATTATAAAATGTCCAACATCGAGCATACAAAGGCTAGCTTAACTTAAGTTCCCTGATTTGAGGCAACGATTTCAAATTTAAAAATGCTCTACTGAAAAACTAGCTGAAATCGAGTTAAGTTGATATTTCTTGTGGGCACAGATTTATGCTTTTTACACCAATGTTTATAATCGTGATTAAATTACCTTGATCGTGAGGCAAAACTTAGTCATGTGCCAATCTCTAACTAAGTGGCAAGAAAGCCTAAAAGAGGAAAAATAAATTAAACAGAAACAAATTAACATGAAATAAAGAAACTCAAGAGAAGCATTCTATAGCGCGGTTTTAGGAGAGGAAGCGTAAATTAAATAAGAAAACCATAAATACATTTAAAATTAAATACAATTGCAATTTAATAAAAATTATATGATTTAAATGTTGGTGGCTGATAGTTGAAACATTCAATTGAGTGTTTGTTTGATTGCAAAACATGAGATGATTGAAGGTTTTCTTAAAAATGTAATTAAAATACTGGATGTTGATGTTGATTTGTTATCTTTGCAGTTAAGGTGCGTCCTTAAGATAATTGAATTTGTAAACTTGTTTAACGTGCCGTAAATTACGCTGAAATATAAGCAACTGTAGAAATGTCAATAAATTATATAATCGAAAGTAATAGGAGTTTTATACACGTGGTAAGATACAAAGTAATAAATATCAATGTACACACTAATTTAGTTGAATTATAAATTAAGAAATTTTCGATGTAGACATGGTCGACTTGAAGAGCAACTCTTCCCTAAAAATGATATACTTTTATATATCATAAGGTATTTGTAATATGAATCGCAACAAACGCACATTACCGTTTCCACAAATGCTGATCAAAGTCATTAATAAAATAAGAAATTTCTCTCATAACTTTAAAACTGATATGATAAATTAAGCACGAAAATTGACACCTAATTTTAAATTTCAGTGTAATTTCTTCATAATTATCTTTTCATATTCCACGGTCTCTGGCACAACCCACAAAAAAAATTTTTTTACGCTTTCAACGATTTTTTACGAACTTTTAGTTCCGAAAAAAAAAACGTGAAGAAAATTCGAATTAGCCATTTCTTAGCGAAAAGTTGTAGACGTATGAGTAATATGATGGTGTATACTATAATATGACTCATACGTTAGCAAAAAAAATAAGAAATTCTCATTTTTGTTAACGTTTTTTTAACTCTTAAAATAAGAAAAAAATAATTATTATTAAGTTCTTAGTACATTCAAAATTTTATACTCGTTTTTTGCAAAAAAAAAAATTTTTCTGAGTTATAACTCCATTTCAGTAAAGACTCGATGTGAGTATTATTATTAAATATTTCGAAATAAAAAATTTTCAAAATTTAGCCCCATAATTTGTTGTTAGATAAATAACATGAAATTTTTTTTATTTTATTATAAAGTAAAAACATCTGCTTAATAAACTACATAGTTCATGTTCAATCTTTGAAGCACGTGCTTTGTATACTCAAAGTTGTGTATTCAAGTTTTCTTATTATTACTTGCGTATTTATTGTGTATTTACTTAACAAAAAATTATGCTCCTCCTTTTAAATGTCATGCTGTTTGTATTGTGTTTCATTTATTTAGGCTGTCTGTATTATTCTATTTTGTTTGTGTCATCATTTTGCTATCATTATTGAATTGAATGGCAAAAAATAAGCCATACTGCTTACCTGTATGATTTTTATTTATTTTCTCAATTACAGAAGAGGCTAAAATTGGAGGTAAATAAAGAAGTATTCGAATGAATTTTTTTGTAGAATTTCTGTGATAAATGTTTTCGAAAAAACAAAATTTTTTCAGATAAATTTGAACTACTATTAAATGTCTAACCTTTATTTGTATTTGTTTAGTTGTAAAACGTTGTAATATTTCTAATAGGGAATCGACACTGCCATGTCTTGAAAGCCCACAAATCTTACGTATGAGTAAATACAAAAATTTTCGAAATCAAAACAAGCGTTTAAATTTATCACCCGTCCGATTTTAATGAAAATCGTCATATACTTTCTAATCCTGTGTGCGCGTAACAAAGAGAAAAATTATTTCAATACCTCTTATGGCCTCTATTTTATAGGCATCTAAGCTTTGCCTTCTCGGTCATTTTTGAGAAAAGTTCATCATATTGATGATTGAATACCTTTAGATTGCGTTATCGGATTTAAATAAATTTGATGTCACTCCATAGGTTTCAGTCTCCTCTTAACGAATACTGATTAAAAACTTTTTAGCTTCCTGCTACAAGTGCCTGTAAACTGCGAAAGTATCCTTTATCCTTAAATATACTGGGAAATTATATATTAATTTTTAGATTTGGATTCAGCGCGTCAAAATACTTGTAGGTTGGTGGATCTGGTGAAATGAACAGTCTACTTTTTTGGTATATTTTGTGTCTTTGATTGAAAATCATGTTTTTCCTGTTATTTTTGTTTTCTATGCTACTTACATTACAACTTCAATATCTCAAGATCGGTAATATGTACATCAATAATATTTTAACACGTAGTTAAATAATGCATTAAAAGCGCGCAGTAGAAATTTCAGAAAAAATTTATTTTAGAGTTTGTTTTTTATAATATAAAAACTTTTTTCCTGAAACTTGAATTTTTTACTACACACAGAAAAATTTCCATGTAAAATCGTCGAAAACCAGGTTAATTTAACATTTTTCGGTAGTGATTTTGCTTCATAGGTGTTTCATATTAAATCAACATGATTTACAATAATCTTGAAAGAAAATGTTTCCTTTTGAATCAACTATATTTCATGTACAGTTAAATCAAAATGAAGTTGATACTGAAATAATACGAAAAATCATATTGAATCAAAGTAATTTCGAGTTGGAACAACGTGAATTGGATATTGGAACAACACGAAGAATCTTGTTGAATCAAAGTTCTTTTAAATTGAAACAACGTGAATTTGATATTGAAACAACACGAAAAATCATGTTGAATTAAAGTTACATCAAGCTGAAACAACTTGACTTTAATGTAGCTATTCTATTAATTATTTTACTTACGTGATAGTCATCAGAAAACTTTGTGTTGTAGCTGACTGCCCCAGCCAAGATTTTAACTCGTGGCACCTGCATGATAGTCCACACGCTAACTACTGCAGCCAAAACAGCTTCAAACTTTTCTTTACTTATACAATAAATAAATACCATCGTATGTAAAATGCATTTCATTTTAATTCCACATGATTTAAATGATTATTTAACATAAAACTTATTTGAAATTAAAGTTATAGTCACGTCGATTTAAAATGAAACTTAACGTTTATAACAAAATTGTTTTAACGGTGATTTAAGGTTAGATTAATAATTTTCCGTTTAAAATTAATATGAAACAATGGTTATTTTAAACCAGCAGCAGTAAATGTTCGCTGGGAATTCGTTTTTTCTCGTCTACATAGACGACACACGTAAGAATAAACAACAACAAGTAACACAAATAAGCAGAACAGTAAATTATAGCAACCCAGCTAGCCTTTCAATCAGGGAAGAGCGTATTGCGAATCGAATGCCGAGCGTTTTTAATCATCGACGAGCGCATATTTTAATCGTGGAAGACACATCCAACGGGAGAAACTGTTACATGCAGACGATTCATCTGCAAGAGTCTTCCACAACGCCGCGGAAGACGCTTTTGTTAGTCGTAGATGGACTCATTTGAGATTTATTTACAGATTATCTTACAAATCTCTTATGGAAAACATGAAGGATCGTATGAGGCTCTTGTAGAGAATATTTTACAACTTCTGAAGTCCTCGTTCATGTTATTCTTATATGAGTCATTGAGTGAGTCTCAAATGGATCATTCGACGATGATTTGAAAAATCGTAAATGCTGGATAGGCTTTTTTCAATTTTGCGAGCTATATTAAAAAAAATTAATTTCATTAATTATTAACATTGTTTTGTTATTCTTACTCTTCAGATAATCATTGGGAGATTCGCTCGAGAGTTGTATATTAATCACAATCGTCTATTAAACAGCTCTTGGCTAGCTGGGAATAAACAAAGCAAATAAACACTAACACACTCAAACGACAAATTATTTCCTGTAAATTTAATATGATTTCCAATCAAAATTGCGGCAAGTGGATTTTACATTCCTTTTTTTCTGTGTGTAGCTATTAGGATATTCATTTAATCGGGAATCTGCTTTAATCGGTTAATCGCTCGATCAATTAGTCGAGGCTTTGGCTTAATCGTTAATTGAGGGCGCTGTTGGCTGAGTAGTTAGCGCGTTTGACTACAAACCCTGAGGTATTAAGTTCAAGACTAGTTTCAGGTGAGCCAACATCATTATGCATTTTTCTGATGTGCATTGGTTTGTTACAGTGTTGGTTCTTGTTCGACTGTTAAAGTGATGAAGGCATAGCACTGATCACTTTGACAGTACCGGCAGCGATTAATACTAACAAAATGCACTTCACAGCACCCTCCTTCGTCGCAATTGTAGCAGAACCGTCGGCGAAGTAAAAGAACTAATAAAATGGCTACACAGCTTAAACAACTCAATGCCTCTACTTGACACCAGAGGGGCTTGTAACACTGCTCTACAAAAAACGCGCAATAGCAGGGTTGTAAATGAATTAAGCTATCATTCTCGCACTTCACCACCTGTTCTCTCTACACTATGCCTTTCCCAAAGAAGTTAACACATTATTTAATTAACTGGTAGCCATCAATTGCCTGATTGTGTTACTTCTCTTAAAAAAGATAATAATCGGTTAATTTTGGTATTAACCGGTTAACCGATTAATAAAGTATTTTCATAAATCAAGTAATTTCAACAAATAATAAATGCAGTAAACTGCGACTTTGGCTTGCACACACGAAGGGTTCCGTACAAATACACATATCCTTTTCGTTTTTGCCCTTTTTTCATTTTCAATATTTTTTCGTTTTGCTTTTTCGTTAAATTTTAGCTTTATATATTTTAAGTATTTTTTTTTTTTTTTTTTGTTGATTTGCAATGATTTTTTGGTTTTGGCTTTTTTGTTTTAACTCTTTTTTCTCTTTTTGGCGATATTTTTAGCTTCAGCGATTTTCTTAGTTTCAGCGATTTTTTTTTAGTTTTGCGGTTTTGGAGATTTTTTTTCGGTTTTTTGTGACTTTTTTTTTTTTTTTGTTTTAGCGATTTTTTTTTCGGTTAAAACTTTTTTTCGTTTTTGCGATTTTTTCAGTTTTTGGCGATTTTTTTTTAGTTTAGGCGCTTTTCTTCGTTTTGCTGATGTTTTTATTTATGCCCATTTTTTAGTTTTTTGACGATATTTTTAGTTTTTGCGATTTTTTTAGGTTTTAGTGCTTGTTTTCCTTTGACGCTTTTTTCGGCTTTTTACGTTTTTCATAGTTTTGTCGATCTTTTTAGTTCTGGTAATTTTTTTTTTAATTTATTGTTTTTTTTTAATTTTGGTGCTTTTTTCCTTTAAGCGCATTTTTATTTTGGCGATTTTTCGTTTAGAAATTTTTCTAATTTTTTAATTTTTTAGTTTCAGCGATTTTTAAAATTTCAGGAGTTTGCCTCTTACGGTTTCCAAGATACAGCAAATTGTCTAAAAAGCTTTTCCAATTTACACCCAAATCAAATATTGGTAAATCTAACCAATTTAATTGGTAAATCTAACCATTTTAATTGGTTAGAATTGCACTAACCCATAAAATACAGTAAAATCAACTAATGGAATTGTTTTGTAAGAGTAAGTCTATACCTGATAAATTTTTATGATGATAAATGTCAAATCGTTATCAAGATAAAAATTTATCAGGTATATACTGCATTTATTAGTGTTATTGCAGTGTCTTGCCAATTTTGTCAGAGCTCAAGCTCATACAAATTTGTCTTGATAAAAAACGTAAAAAAACTGTTTGACGTTTCAATTTATTTTCAAAAACTAAAATTTAAAAAAAAAAATAATATACGAATAAAGCAAAGTATGAATACTTTAATTAAATAAAAGCAGTTTAATGAAAAATAAGTGAAATAGTGCATGAATAGTGAGTGACAAGCTACCTTCACGACGCCAAACAAATTGTGATTTGTCAAAACAAAAAAACAAAAACAAAAACAACAACGTATTCGCATGTATACTAACAATAACAAAAAATTAACATCTGTTCTGCCGACGTTTTGTTAATTGTCATGATATATCATATTGTTGTTGCAATTTTTATGAATAAACAATTTTTATTGGTTAAAATAAACTTTTGTAAATATACTCGTAAGTTTGTTCATGTATATTTTTACGGTGAAGTCGCTACTTAACAAGATAATTTGTATGACATGGTAAAGACATCGGCTTATAAACATGCGAAGAGTTGTAAGAACCTAAGTTCAAGACCAAAAAGCTACATTTCACTGAATTGTAAAATATAAATTTGAGAAAGACCAAAAATTAAAATATAAATTTGGGAAAAACAATAAAATTATTTTTAATGGTTATAACTACTAATTTAATGTTGAACAATCTTTGTGGTTAGAATTACTAATTTTTATTCTTAAATTACCAATTTCTATGGGTTTTAAAATATTAATTTAAAATAATAACAACAAAAATACCTATTTCACAAAAATGTGTGTATTCAAATCAGGCAAGTCACCACATATCTATGCTTACTTTGCACTGTCGCTATTTAAGAAGATGAATTGGCTAAGATGGTAAAGGCTTCGGTTTGTAAACATGCGATATGTTGGTACGACCCTAAGTTCAAGACCAAAAAATTACAAAATATTTTTTTATCAAACATACACTCACAATATTATGACAGTAACGGAATGTATTTTGTTCAAGAAGTATTCCGTGGAATCATTTTTAAAAGAGTAAGCATTTAAAATTCTACGAAATCTTATTTTTACCTGATTCTAACATTCAATAAAAAACAAACTAAATACACTGATATACTGATTTTCTGTTGCTTTCAATATAGTTCGTTGTTAATGTTATAAATACCAAAAAAACACATGCATAGAAATAACACACACACAAATACTCAAAATATGCTGTACGTAAAT
Organism: Panzeria rudis; assembly: GCA_956483635.1. Classification (NCBI taxonomy): domain Eukaryota; kingdom Metazoa; phylum Arthropoda; class Insecta; order Diptera; family Tachinidae; genus Panzeria; species Panzeria rudis. The sequence continues at coordinate 24,234,852 of OY101447.1, read as the reverse complement.
TTAACGGAAATTGCAATTGAAATTATACATAGATAAATATATACATTTAAAATCAGTGGTGTAGTGGTTAGTACGTAAGACTATTAAGCGAGAGGTCACATGTTCAATTTCAGCCAAGACCATGCGTGTGTTTTTAGGGTTCCGATACACCAAAAGTGTAAAGGAACCCTATTGTTTTCGCTACGCTGTCCGTATGTCTGTTGGGTGAAAGGGTGTTCTAAAGCGAGCAACGAAAAATGTTGAAATACTAATGTAATATGCAGACACTTATATATAGCCACTTTAAATTTTCAGAGTTAATGCTAATTGGTGCAGTCTGTAGAATAGTCTACACCAATTAGCACCGATATTTAACACAATAAAAATTAAAGGGTGTTCTATCAGTTAATGAAAATTTACTATGCAATTTAGACAATCTGCTGTATCTTGGGAACCGTAAGAGCTACGGACCTGAAATTTTCACAGAATATGTAAAACTTTGACCGCTACAACAACAAATATATGACAGCTAAAAATTAAAGGGTGTTCTAAAGCGAACAACGCAACATGTTGAAATACTAATGTAATATACAGACACTTATATATAGACACTTAAAATTTTCAAAGTGCTAATTGGTGTATTGTGTAGAATGGACTACACCAATTAACACCGATATTTAAAACAATAAAAATTAAAGGGTATTATCTCAGTTATTATAATTTTGACCATGCAATTTAGACAATATGCTGTATCTTGGAAACCGTAAGATGTAATATCTTGAAATTTTAAAACACGCTAAAACTAAAAAATCCAAAACTAAAAAAATTTCAAAACGAAAAAAAACGCTAAAATGAAAAAAGCGCTTGAAGGAAAAAAGCGCCAAAATTAAAAAATCGCTAAAACTCAATATATCACCAAAATTAAAAAGATCGCCAAAAAAACTAAAAAAAAACGTCAAAAATCGAAAAAGTCTTCAAAAAAAAAAAGCACTACAAAATCGCTAAAACTAAATAAATCATCAAAATATGAAAAAATCGCCATAAATGAAAAAAAAATCACAAAAACGAAAAAAAACGCAAAGTCCAAAAAAAAGCGTCAAAACTAAAAAAAACCCCAAAAACCACAAAAATCGCCAAAACGAAAAAAGTGTCAAAACAAAAAAATCGCTAAAACTAAAAAAACCACAAAAAACCGAAAAAATCCCTTAAAACGAAAAAAGCGGCAAAGCTGAAAAAATCGCCACAACTAAAATAAATCGCTAAAACTAAAAATATCGTCAGAAAGTTAAAACGTTAAATAAATGCCATAACCAAAAAATCGCCAAAACTTAACAAATCGTCAAAAAACAAAAAAAAAATGCAAAAAACGGAAAATGGCCGGAAAAAAATTTCAAAAAATCACATAAAGCCCCAAAACAAAAAAAAACAAAAACAACGAAAAATACTTACAAAAAATAAAAAACTAAAATTAAACAGGAAAGCATAACGAAAGAACTGCCAAAATGACAAACGGGGCAAAAACAAAAAGGGATATACATATGTGTATTCGTACGGAACCCTTCATGTGCGAGCCAAAGTCGCACTTTACTTAATTTATTTTTTTTTTTTATTTCTTATGTTAAATGCATCAAATTGTGTAAGTTTATGTTGTCTTCGTGTAGCTAATTTACATAGTATGCTTTGGCCAGATGGTTGATACGTTGGACTTCAAACCCGAACGAGCTTTGTTTGATCCCAGTAGAAGTTAACATAACAAACAGTGAGTAAAAATATAAATTTAATAAAAATAATAATTAAAGATACGAAATAATAAGCCACTTAACATATAAAAATAAAGCAAATATCAATTATTTTTACGAAACTTGGGTTTGATTATTTAACAGTGAAAATAGCAGAAACAAGGAAATCTCTTTTATTTTTACGGAAGCTGCTATTAGTTCTTTTGACAGTGAAATTGATCCAAACAAATAAGGAATCATTAATTGTTTATGGTTTTAAGTCTGTTAACTTTTTAACACTTAAAGTTTAATAAACTTTTTGTTAAACTTAAATGAAAAATAAGTAGACCGGTGAGTATACTTACTGCTTAAGCTTTAAGTCTTTAGCATTATAATTCCATTGGTTGATTTTACTGTATTTTAACGATTTAAATTCTAACAAATTAAATTGGTTACATTTCCTAATATTTTATTTTGGGTGTACGCACGTTAAAAAAGAACACATGTATCGAATTCGATTAAAATCGGAGAGAGTAAAAATTCACACCGTGTAGACAATATTTTTAAATTACTCTATTGTGAAATTTTTACGTTTTAATAATAGTGATTCCAGTTCTTTTTGTTTTCACTACATTTGTATGTACATTTTATAATTAAAATTATTTGCTCATAATTGCTTAAACGTAACAAATACATCAATACAAAGAATGCAGTGTTTTATATTTTTGTCACGCAAATTCTTTTTAATAAGAAATGATTTTTTAACAATAAACAAATAAATATTAATTAGCATTTCTTACATATATTGAAACTTATTTTACATATATTGAAACTTATTTTTTTATCCCATAAAACAACGTATTCTTGTTAAGCTCAGGTGGCTCTTTGTGCCATTTCACTTTAGTTACTAAAGTTTAGTATCTACTTAAGGATTAACTTTTTTTGCCTGGTAATTATTGATGGTTTACCCTCCCTGTCATTGTTAACCTTCTTTCAACTGTTTTTTTTTTTTTGTTAAACATGTCATGACATTTATAATCAGGTGCTATTAGAATCATGCTGGCGGGTTTAAGTTTTTTTCTGACATTTGTGCTGGCATATTACTTCTTAATTTTTTTTCTTTTCCTTCTTTACTCTTTTCCAACATAAATATCTGTTTTTGATATCTTTACTTTTTTTATCCACCCAAATCACGTTTATTCCAAAGTTTGTATAGCAAACAAATCATGAAATTCATACATTTCTAAGTATGAAAGAAACAAGCAGCAAAAATTAAAACTGGAAAGAATAAAAAAGTAAACAATTTATTTATTCATACTTTTTTGCCATTGCTTACAGATGTTGATTACTAAGAGCATTTTTTTACATGTTGGTTGTATGTGTTTAACTGAGCCTTTTTTCAAAAAATGTTATTTTTCCTGCCATGTAATATGTGTGCCTTTGTGTCTTTGAAGGCACAGCCAGCCATTTTGACATTAATCGATATAAATATATATTTAAATTGTTTTTCATTTTATAAAAGGAGAAATACATATTATCAATATACAAACAAATAAAGCAAGGATTAAAGCCAAGAAAAAGGGTTTGACAAATATTAAAAAAATATTGAAAGTAAAAAGGGATCCTAAGTGTGAAACTTTACATACTTTAAATCAAATCTTTTAACTATTACTTTATCTACATGAAGCAGAATGTTTTATTTTATAAGGTTTTTATTTTTGAAAGTTTTGTTGGCTTAATAGCCGGCAATTTAAGGATACATTTTTTTCCTAAAATTTTCAAATTTTTATCATAACTTGAGAAAGGCTGTCGAATTTTATTTCGCTAAAATGCTTGAAACTAATCCAAATTGATTATTAGTAAAACGTTATATTCAGAAAGAATTTGGCATGATTAATATTCCATGGAACAAGGTAAAAATTAACATCAACTTAATTTTTCATTTTGAAACTACATAGAAAAAATTATCACTAAACAATTTTCAAACAAAAGTTAGTCTAAAAATAAATTTCATTTTCAGTAAATGTTCTTTACATAATCAATGAATTGTTGGTTTGACTCTTATTTCGGACGCAAACACCAAAAACAACAAGAAAAGCTGTATTTAAAAAAAAACAACCCCGAAGACGACATACACACAAACAACAACAACAACAATGATAGCAAAAGGAATGCCATTGTACCAAGTTTGTTTACTGAAGATTTTTGACTGAATCAATTTATTAATGTCGTTGCGTTAATTCTCATTCATTTTCTTAGAGTCTTTAGATAAACATTCAAACAAGAACATATCTAACAAAGTGAAATTTCATAAATGCTTAATGTATTATGAAGATGACCCAGACAAAAATTTTGAGATATATTACAAAAAAATCCAGTAAATATTTTTGTTTGACTAAATAAACTATTTTGTTTAATGTTTGCTAGTATTTTCAGACTAATGGTTTTATAAATTCAGACAAAAATATTGTTTGATATTTTTCAGAAAATCCAGTAAATCTTTTTGTTTGATTTAGTAAATTGTTTTGTTTACAATTTTGTAAATATTTTTAGACAAATTGTTTTATAGATTTAAACAATTTGTTCACTGAAAAAAAAATCACTTTTTTTCAATGAAATTGTTTATTTATAAATTTGTTTGTAGGTCCGTTCCCACACAAAATGATATGTAGTTTTTTCTGTGTAAATATAATTCTTTACAGAAAGTGAAATTTAGTTTTTTTTCTGTGTAAATTTAATTTGAAACTAAATTTCCTTTAAGCTATTTTAATATTATTTTTGGAACGAAGTTTCTTATGGGACGTTGCGCATATGATATTCAGTTTATAAATATTTTCTATGCTGGAGTGTAAGAAAAAAAATTTTTTAATGAAAAAGTACGTGTAACGAATACTGGTAGAGAAATGCGTGTAATGACAACTCAAAACGAAGGCAACAGGCGGGCGCGAAGGTTAAATTCCTTAAACTCCGTACTGCCGCTTTGGTATTTTCGCAGTTCTCGGAGTTGTCGTCGTTTTCCGGGGAAGTTTTTGGCGAGATTTTGGAGTGATTTTTGCCCTAGTTTTTGGGAATCCGGGGAACTTCTAAGATTTTTGGAAGATTTTAATGCTAATTTTTGGGAATCTGGGAAACTTCTGGGATTTGGGGAGATTTTTGCCTAAGTTTTTTGGAATCCTTTGCCAAGGTTCGTGTCTTGGCTAATGGCTGGTACCCTGGCTAAATGAATCTGTCCCGGCTAACCGCCAGAAAGCTCGGCTAAATTCTTGAGCAGTACCGCCTAAGAATCTCTTAAGTATCGCCTAAGTATATTCCAGGCGATAGCTGTTTTTTGTTGACGAATTATCATCGTTTTCTATGTAGAATTTAAAGTTACTATCACCATTTAGTTGGTGACATCAAGGTAGACCGGGTCCGGTGACTAGGCGGAGTGCCTCGAAGGGTGCCAAAGATCAGGAGGCATCTGACAAAGCGACCGAACGTGGTCGGACGAAGGTTATCGACCAAACGTGGCCTGCCAATGGAATAAGGCCGAAAGTGGACGCCCGACAGCTTAACGGCAAAAGTAGCAGGCGAAGATGCACAGTGCACAGTGATATTTTCGAATGCTATTTTGCCTCTGGGAGTCCCGCAATTTCCAAAAGAATTCCAGAAAATCCCAGAAATGGGATTTTCAGTATTTTCCTGTATATTTCTTATTTTTACCCAGCCGTAAATAATTTTTTGGGATATATTTAAGGGTACATTAGGGCGCAAGGTGACTTGCTATTCTTATTGATTGCAGTCTTGCGATTTAAGAAAACTCATCTTAAAGCTGATATTTACAATAAAAATATGTTTCATTTGAAACGCTCTGGTTAATCAATAACGAAAATTTTGAAAAAAAATAAAAATTGCAGTGATATGCCTTGTTAACTTGACCAGACATCCCGCTTTTAGCTTTTTTAAGGTCGATCCCGCTTAAAAGTTTGATCTCGCATTTTCAATTTTAAAACTACAACATAGTGAGATGATTATAATAAAAGCGGGATAAAATTTTTAAGCGGGATCGACCTTAAAAAGCATAATAGTCCCGCCAAAAGCGGGATACCTGGTCAGGTTACTTATAGTATTACCTTTCAAATAGGAATAAATATGGGGTAAGTATCATTGCAAAAAATGTTTATAATTACGAAATAATTAACGCACTTTTTCTGCAAAAAATTAAATCTACTTTTTTCAAAATTTTAAATTAAACTGCGTACAACTTTTGACTATGTTGTCATCTATTAAATAAAGTTCTTCCAGAATATTAACAATTTTATTAGAAATTTATGAAAAATAAATTTTTACAAATCGCACAAAATTTGATTTTCCCATTAGCCAAACAGTGGACCAATTTGGGTAAAAAAGTTAAAATTTAAATTTTTCATATCGAATATCTTAACTTTAACCGAAACCCTTAAATGAGGTAGACTTTTTCACTTTTTGGATATCGAAATATATTGTTTATTAGATCAAAAACATTAGCTTGGCGTATGTTTGAAGTTTTCGTAAGCCCGAAATGACCCAATTTGGGTCTGTGGCTCCAGCCCCTTTCCAGGTATCAATTCGAAACTACAAATTTAAGCTTAACAATACCTCTTAAAATGAAAAATGAAGTTTTATTAGAATCTGACGGCTCCTGTAGAAACTGCAGTTTTATTAAATTTTTTTATTTTTTTCCAAAATCGCCCAATGTTGGAAAAAAGGATAATATATCTGTTTCTTTGAAATGTGCGATCGGATTAGAAAACGATGTTTATAAAAGTGATAGAGAAGAACGTAAGCTTTAAGAATTTTGAAATTTGGAAAACCCTCTTAAAATACACTTTGTCCTACAGGGTGTCAAAGTTGCCTAAGCTAGACATGAAAAATTATGTCAGCCTCATAACTTTTACAAATATTATCCGATTTTAATGAATTTAAACTTGGTGTAAAGTTGATAAATTGATAAATAAAATATAGCTTATTTCAATAAAAAATTTTAAAATTTTCAAAGATATTGTTCATGGGTCTTAAAATTTTGGTTTTTTGCCTCGACTTTATTCTCTATTTCGTCAATATTTCCGGTAATAGCGAAGCCAAAACTTTCAAAAAAAGATTTTATGATTTCTAATAAAATCCTTGATAATATGCAGAACAAATTTTTACGTTATCTTAATTCATGTAGCCGTGAAAATGAATCAAAATCAAGACTTTGAAATGAGAGCAAAAATGGCTAAACTTAAAAAAAAGATGCTTCGACGTTTTTGTTAAAAATTGTTCAAAACTAAAATTTTTCGCTTTCAATATTTCAAAATAATAGACTTTAAAAATGACTGCAGTATAAATTTTAAATCGATTAAAGCATACGTGCTACATCCAGCAATGTACGAAAATGGTGAACTTTTCTACGCAGTTCTAAATTAATCTCCTACGCCGATAGGGGGTAGTCTGAAGGCGACAGGAACTTCGTTCCAACCCGGTGTCCCATGACGCCGTGCGTTCTTTTTTAAATTTTTTCTTTCCGAGCTATTCACACATTGAAAAAGTAAAAATCAGTATCGAAATTTTCATGCAAAATTGGAAAATTATTTGTCTCTAAAAGTTCATAAAAAAATGAAAACTGCGAAAATTTTACCTTTTTCTTTGTTCTTAAGGACAGATATCTTGCAAACATAATAAGCGATATATCAAGAAAATCGATGGATAAATGTTGATTTTATTAGCAATTAAATGAATACACTCAGACACTTGTAAAATTGTGCATAAAAAAATTTTGCATGAGAATCTACTTTTTTCGATATAATCTTGCGAATAGCTTCAAAATTGTGGATCAAATCAAAAAAAAATTATGTTTTAAAAAGGTTTGAAGGTAATCTTGTCATGCATATTTTGGTGTTGTTGTTCATCTAAATCGGCCAAACTGTTCTAGCGCTATGATATCTTCACATCCCTATTTCGGTAGTTATATTACTCAATCCCCATAAAAAAAATCTCTACATCATAGAAAAAAAATAAACTAATATTTTGATTTATAGGACCGAAAAAAATTTTTTTTTGCAGACCAGTGTAAATAATTTATGCAGAGAAACTTGCCAAGCTGAAAAAATAACCCTAAAATAGAAAAAATTTAACTACTTTTAAATAATATAATTCAATTTGTTGAACTCTCTACCTTTAAGCCTTACGCCTTTCCTACAACAACGCCAACTCAAAGCAGAGAAAAATATTGTATTGTTATTCACTTTGCAAAAGAAAAATCTGTTTATTTCCTGATCTTTAAGATACTACATGCATGTGTACTATGTGCGAATGCTGAATCGACTTTAACAGAATACAAATTGTGCACATCTGTCAATAAATATCTTTAAAATGGTTTAAGTTTTGTCACATTTGTTGAAATAGGTAAATGCATGACAAATATCGTGTTTCCTAATAACTGTATAGATCAGTGGTGGCCATTCTCTCAATTTCCTATGCTCCCGAGCATAGGCTGTTTTTCACCATCAACACTCACACACCGTGTATGAGACTCACAGCCTATCTACCCAGCGGCAAACTTTTGTAGGTCTTCATTTATAAGGCCTTCTATAAGACCTTCCTAGATCTTTTTTTAAATCCAGTACTCATGCTCGCTTGCCTTCTCAAGAGGGCCTTATGGAAGGCCTACCTACTCCGTTCTACATAGGTTGGTTTTATATATATATATATATATATATATATATATATATATATATATATATATATATATATATATATATATATATATATATATATATATATATATATATATATATATATATATATATATATATATATATATATATATATATATATATATATATATATATATATATATATATATATATATATATATATATATATATATATATATATATATATATATATATATATATATATATATATATATATATATATATATATATATATATGTATATACATACATACATTTTGTGCACGTACTACGTTTGTAGCATCTAAACTGATAAAACGTTACAGAAAAATACCATTCCAAAGACAAAACAACAAATACAAAAACCTTAAATATTAATGCAAAAAGTGAAAAGAAGAAGGCCTTCTACCTGGCCCATTGGAGAAGGAAACGCAGAAGGCGTTGGCTGTGTAAAAAATGTATAAGTATGAAATTGGGTAATAAGGTCTTGTGTCTGCCAAATAAGGGCTTCCAGAAGGCCTGCTTACTACTTCTTTTCGCCGCTTTGAATTTAGCCGCGAAGCACACATACAAACAAAGAATAAGTTAGTGTATGTTTGACCACCACTGGTATATATATTACTCATCTCTGGCTCCTTTATGCAAACATTATTGTTTAAGAGATAAAACCGCTTTCTTTGCCCACAACTAAAGTGGACATAAAAAACACAACAGCTAAGTCATAGAAGATTTTTATAATTTTTTGCTTTTTTTACATATTTTTTCCTCTACTAAATTTCCCGAAATGTTATCTATTTTACTTGGCAGCTATGAAAGCAAAGCCAATGGCTTTAAGTCACACAAATGTATAATTGACACCTTTTTAACACTAGTTTCATTTTTCACTCTCACAAGTGCTTTTTTTATCATACAAAAACAAAACGCAGCACGTGTTTTTCCAAGAAAAATTATGCATCTCCTCCCTTTTTCTACTTTGATTTTAATGCTCTTAACCAGAAGCAACGCTTCCTCAAAACATTATTTTCTATTGTTTTGTTGTTGCCATATGAAAAAGAAAAATCCCAAAACAAACAAGCTCTTAACATTTTCCCCATATTCTGAGAACAACAAATAAACATGAGAAAACTGTTATTTAACATTTTGAGAGAGCGAATTTGTTGTTTTGCTATTTTCTAACATTTTACATGAAAATATATTGTAATACTGTTTTTCCACAGTATTGTGTTTTTGCGTATGCGAGCATGTGTGTGTGTTAACTTGGTCAGTTTATATTTTATCATCTTGTTTAAACAGATGCAGATGCTGTCTACAGCCTCACACAACATTAACGCGCTCAATCAAGTCTTTTTTTCTATCTGTGTCTGCTTGTGCTGTTTTCAAAAATTCGCAAATTCAGTTTGCCAAGATGTGTCGACGCGTTGTGAACGTTTGAAAATATAAAGCGGTAAAATTTACAAATACAGTGGCGCCAGAAATTCAAATATGTGAAAGTGAAAATTATAATATATATATATACTTCAAAATTTAATATTATAAAATGCAAGTGAAGAAGAAAAGTGAAAGTAAAAATATGATGTAGAAAAATATTTAAGAAAATCAATAAACTAAAAATTAATGTAAATGGATTCGTTACAAAAATAAACATTTTTTTGAAAATTAAATAAATTTAAATCAAAATTTAAAACAAATGAATATTTAAAAAAAAAACCATATGTCTTTACTTGTGTAATATTTCAATATGTAAATGCTTAAAAGCAAAAATATACAATAATTTTGAAAAGAATAATTTGCAAGAGCAAAAACAAATATTTTAATTTCCAATTTAAATAAAATCATTAAAATAGTTTTTTTTCGGAAAAATATTAGCAGTTGTTGCAAAAATAAGGTAAAATAATTTATTGTAGAAATTTTTTGGTTAACATGAAAAGCTGTGTGAAATTTCAATTTATTAAATGATAAATTCTAATTTTAATTTGTAATTATTAAGGTATTTTCAAAAATTAAATTCGCAATATATTAAATGTTTGTTAATTGTTTTTGAATCATTAAACATTTTTAATATAGTTTAAATAATATAGCTATTGTTACAGACAAGGAAGTTGATATATTTCCTTACAAAAGATCTGGTGTGCACTGAAAACTTACAACCAAAAAGTTATACTCCATTAATTCAAAATAGCCAAATGAATTTTTTAAGCAAAATATCTTTAATTCAGTTTGTAGTGAAATAAATAATCGATCAAAAATGGTTTTGTATGAAAAAAATTCGACTTCTTTACTTAATACCTTATAACTTTCTTATATTTGTCTGGTCTTAAAGATATTATGCTTCAAGTGTTTGAAACAAACCTCTCTTAAACCTTTAGGAATTAAAGATATAAAAAACGGACACTTGGTGTCATAGCATATCGGGTTGTAACGAAGTTCCTGTCGTCTTCAGCCTACCCGCTATCGTCGTCGGCCCTCTTATTACTTATACGTAGTAGACTTTTGCCCTAAAAATATTGGATATTCGCATTTTCTTCACACATTTTTTACTAATAATTCATAAAAAACACCCGTTTAATATATCGTTAAAAAATTTTATGTTTTTTAATAAATAGTTAAAAACTAAAAATTAAATAAATTTAGTAAAATGCGACTTTGACTCGTACACGAAAGGCTCCGTACGAATACACATATAACCCTTTTCGTTTTTGCCCTTTTTTCATTTTGGCAATTATTTCGATTTGCTTTTTTGTTTAATTTTAGTTTTTTTATTTTTAAAGTTTTTTTTGTTGATTTAGCGATTTTTTTTTTTTTGCTTTTGTCATCTTGGTGATTTTTTTTCGTTTTTTTTGCGGTTTTTCGTTTTTTGCAATATATTTTTGCAAATTTTTTTAGTTTTGGTGATTTTTTTTTTTGGTTTTTTGTTTTGTTTTAACGTTTTTTTTACGGTTTGACAATATTTTTAGTTTTAGCGATATTTTTAGTTTCGACGCTTTTTCAGTTTTGTAATTTTTTCGGTTTTGGGGATTTTTTTTATTTCGGTTATTCCATTAGTTTTAGCGATTTTTTTTTTATTTTTGGTTTTGACACTTTTTTCGCGTTTAACAATTTTTTAAATTTTATGCGATTTTTTTTACTTTTGGCGCTTTTTTTCTTTTTTCGTTTTGGGACTTTTTTCGTTTTGGTGATTTTTTTCATTTTTGACAATTTTTTTGACGTTTTAGTGCTTTTTTCGATTTGACGAATTTTTTCGTTTTTTGGCTTTTTTTGGTGATGTTTTTAGTTTTGTTGATTTTTTGCGTTTAGCGATTTTTTTTAATTTTTGTGCTTTTTTCCTTTAAGCGCTTTTTTCAATTTGGTAATTTCTCATTTAGACATTTTTTTTAATTTTAGAATTTTTTAGTTTTACCATTTTCTAAAATTTCAAGAGTTTGCCTCTTAAGGTTTCCAAGATACAGCTAATTGTCTAAATTACATACTCAAAATTACATTAACTGATAGAACACCCTTTAATTTTTATTGTTTAAAATATTAATGTTAAGTGGTGTAGTGTATTATACAGACTACGCCAATTATCACTAACTTTGAAAACTTTAATTGTCTATATATGAGTGTCTGTTTTAGAAATGATAAAAGAGAGTTCACCCAACGCCTAGCTATATCTACTGATGAAGCAGCAAAGTCACACGACATGAAAAAGCTTTTTGATATTACGAAGAAATTCAATGGTTGTAGCAACGAAAATCGGTGCAAGTTAGAAGCAAAAATGGAGAAATTATAAAAAATACAATAGCCCAGCTCTGCAGATGGAAAGAGCACTTTTGGAAACGATGAATATACAGCGTTCCGGAATTGTAGTAACCCATGACGAACACGTCGAACCACTTCCCATACGAACAACCCCTCCTACTAAATCAGAAATATACGAATCAATAAAAGCCCTAAAACTAAACAAAGCTGCCGGTGTTGATAACATCCCAGCGGAAATATTTAAAGCGGATCCCAATATGTTCTCCGAAATGCTTTACCCACTTTTTAACGAAATATGGCAATTAGAACACTACCCTATGGATATGTTAAAGGGCATCATAATTAAACTTCCAAACAAAGGTGATAAGACAAGGTGTGACAACTGGCGAGGTATAACAGTTATTCCAGCTGTGATGAAAATATTCCTGAAAACAATATTAAAGCGAATGATTACCCATATTAATAACAAGTTAAGACCTGAGCAAGCTGGCTTCAGACCTGCTACGTCCTGTACGGACCAAATAATCACGCTCCGAATAATCATTGAACAATCTTTGGAAATGCAATCACCACTATACGTGCTGTTTGTTGATTATGAAAAAGCATTTGACTCAATAAATAGACTCTGTATTTGGGCCGAGCTAGCCAACTTTGGCGTACCGCATAAAATAATACGCATGGTACGAACGAGTTACGATATATTTGAGTGCACCGTGTTACATAATGGTGAAGTGTCTAGCACATTTAAAACAACATCTGGGGTTAGACAAGGGTGTTTACTATCACCGCTTCTTTTCCTAGTTGTATTAGATGCTGTTGTTAAACGCTCAACTACAAATAGACCCAGGGGAATTATATGGGATCCCTTAAGCCCGCAGATTCGAATAGAGTCGCTGGACTACGCAGATGATGAATGTGAGCTTTCATACAGACATCCTGATATACAAGCAAAAATTAATGATCTAACCAAAGAATCAGAGAAAGTCGGGTAGAAAATTAATATCAATAAAACAAAAGAAATACGCATTAATGCAGAGTCAACAGAACCATTAAGCATCGGCAATGACGTAATAGAAAGTGTAAGTGAGTTCCAATATCTAGGCAGTATGATAGATACAGATGGGGGTGCACTCCTCGATGTCACGACAATAATACGAAAAGCAAGAGGTACATTTGCCATATTATAAGAACTTGGAGGTCAAATGAATACTGCAAAAAGACAAAGTTAAACATATTTTGAGCATGTGTGCTGTCCGTCTTATTATATGGATGCGAAACATGGCTTGTAACTGAAGAAATTAAGCGTAAAATGCAAGTTTTTACCAACAGATCCTCCGCATAATACTTGGAATTTATTGGCCTAACACAATTACAAATGCTCAATTGCTCGCCATAACAAATATGAAGGACATAAACTGTGAAATCCGAAGACGTAAACTTGGCTGGATAGGGCACATACTTAGAAGACAAGATGACAACATATGCCAAAGAGCGCTAACATATATCCCCCAGGGTGCAAGAAGACGAGGAAGGCCGAACAACTCTTGGCGACGTTCAACATTAAACGAAATTAATAAGCTGCCTGCTTTTAATGATAGAAAGATAGTTAAGTTGATAGAACAAAGAAGTATTGCAAACATACGCTCCAGATGGAGATTTCTTATTGAGAGCCTATGCAATGTAATGAAATCGCAAGTTTAACGATATAGACTTATTATCCTTTTTTCCAATTAGAACCACTGCGCATCCTTGGGCTACGACTTTCGGCGTTATGCCATCGGGCGGCCACTTTCAGTCTTCTGCCATTGGCAGGCCACCTTCAGTCGGCCACGATTGGTCGCTATATCAGCCGCTTTATCACCCTTCGGCACACTCCAACTACTCACCGTACCAGGCGGCATGAACCCCCCACCAAAAATAAAAATTATAATTTAAAAACAAAAATTTCACCTACGTTGATGACACCAAGTAAACGAAGATAGTAATTTCAACCTCTAGATGAAAAAATAATATAATTCGACAACAAAAAACAATCATCGCCTGGAAGATACTTAGGTGATACTTAAGCGATACTTAGGCGATACTTTAGCCAGGACACCTTCCTTTATCAAGAGCACCAACCATTAGTCAAGAGCACCAACCTGGTCCAAGGATTCCCGAAAACTTGGACAAAAATCTTCCCAAAGTCCCAGAAGTTCCTCGTACTCTCAAAAACTAGGACAAAAATCTCTACAAAACCTTAAAAATTTCACGGCTTCCCTAAACTAGGACAAAAATCTCCCGAACCTTTCAGAAATTCCCCGGAGCACCGAAAATCGCGCAAATACCAAAGCAGCAACACTGAGTTTTTTAAGCATTTAACCTAAACGCCAGCCTGTTGCCTTCGATCTGAATTGTCGTTACATGTATTTCTTATCAGCATTCATTACACGCTATAAGTTGTTATATAAGACTGGTTTTACCGATAGAAGTCTTTAGTCGTCGGAAAGCTTATATCTTGCAAACTAATAGTTTCTTTGTTGTATTTATAAACAAACACAACCCGCGAAGCGATTATCTTGTCTGCGGAAAACACCCAGGGATCATGGCGGGAATCGAACCCACGACCTCTGCTAATTACTAATTACAACAAAATTATATAGAAATACAAGCAAGTAGAAAATGTTTAAAAGATATACAGCCATGTCACAGAATACCATTCCGATCGGAAGTGGTTTCAATTCCGTAAGTTGCTTCTTCATAAAACGAAAAACAAAAATTTTCTTCGTAGTCAAACCACTCTTAAATTTCAAAGTGGAATTGAAAAACACTTTTCTACAGACTTCATTTGCAGTAAATACTAAAAAACGTGCATACTCTTAGGAGCGTCAAATAGATATTTCGTCATGAGCTTTCTATGTTAATAAAAAGCTTAATGTGAACTTTGCATGTAAAAACAAGAGTAAACAAACGCCTCAAGGTATAAAAACTTTGTCATTGTAAAAACGAAATACAAAATAAACGGAATCTAAAGCACAAAAATGTTCATTTTTGGAATGACATCTACGGAATCAAAACCAATCCGAACGGAATCTAGACACGGCTGATATATTTAGAAAATCTGATGTAAAAGTCTCCGCAGCTAATTTTGGGAACAATAGTACTCTGTAATATACATAAATATATATATATTAAGATTTCACAAAGTTTTCAGGTACTCTTGGGTACACTTTTTTCTCATCTCTACAAAAATTTAGAAAAGCTAGAAAAAAATTTGTTCTCTGTATTTGCGCTTGTGAACCTTAACTGAAATAACATAAATATATAAAGTAAAGACGTTTAAAATATCTGATATAATGCTTTATCAAAAAAAAAATTACTTTGTCCGAAAACGTTCATCATTAGCGATTCAATACCCCAACAATTTTGATAACAAAATCAATCAGACGTGTCACAGATTCCGTTCGGATTGGTTTTGATTCCGTAGTTATCATTCCGAAAAAATACATTTTTGGTGCTTTAGATTCCGTTTATTTTGTATTTCGTTTTTACAATGACAAAGTATTTATACCTTGAGGCGTTTGTTTACTCTTGTTGTTAGATGCAAACCTCACACTGAGCTTTTTATTAACATAGAAAGCGCATGACCAAATATTTATTTGAAGCTCCTAAAAGCATGCATATTTTTTAGTATTTACTGCAAATGAACTCAGTAGAAAAGTGTTTTTCAATTCCATTTTGAAATTTAAAAGTGGTTTGACTACGAAGAAAACTTTCGTTTTTCGTTTTCTGAAGAAGCAACTTACGGAATTGCAACCACTTCCGATCGGAATGGTATTCTGTGACATGGCTGAATAAAGCATTACAACCCAATTTTTTCTCATGTTTAAAAGGCCATATTTTCCGAACCAGGTAACATAGTGATAAATAAATTTGATTTTTAAATAAACTAATTTATCTGCTTTGATACTGCGTCAAATTTTTTTTCATATCCGATAATTTTTTTTATTTTTCCGCCGCTAGATTGGCCCTTTTTCCCTCAGTGAGACATCCGGATATTTTTTGAATGCGCCCATGTGTTACTTAAGATTAGATTATAAAAAAGTTTCCAAACAGTTCGTTCTAATCCAAAAATTTTCTTAGATTTAACGCGACTAGAAACTTTCCCAAGACATATGTATATGGGGGAACTTGTTGGGATAGCCCATCTAGAAATTAATGATTTGACAGAAGTTCTTCAAAAGTGGGAAACTGTGGGGAATTTGTTGGGAAAATTTAACATAGATTTTAATCGTACTTTTTGATCATCTTCGGTAGAGGTATTTGTAGCTTACATTTATCCCCTTAACAGCATTAGCGATTTGTAATCAATATTAGAGCTTACTATTTTTCAGATTTGAGCACGTTTTTGTGAGTTTGTGACGTTACCCCACAGAAATCTAATCGCGTCCGAAATACGTTTCTGCGTTACATCTCAATTGGAATCTCAGTTGGATCCCAAAGAGGATTGATTGCATGAAAATTTCTAGTCGGAAAGTGCATAAAAATTAAACTAAATATATTGAATTAAAAAATTAGTAAAAAAATAATTCGTAACAATTATTATCAGCAAATATTTTACTTTATTAAATTAAGAAAATGCTTTATTTAACAAAAAAAACAGTTTAATATCTAGTAGTTATATAAATATTATTTTTGAAATAAAAAAGATACACAGACTATAATAATAACTCACTTGAGACAATATTATGTTTAAAAGAAAATAATTGCAAAACGCAAACCAGAACATAATAAATTAAACAATTTTAAACAAACATTAAACAAAAAATATTCTTTAAAATAAATCAAATAAGAAATCTTAATTTTTTCTTTTAAAGAAACAATTACAATTGAAAACATTAAACAAAAAGCAAGCAAAAAAAAATTAAAGCAAAAAAAACTTAAATAAAATTGCTTTGCCTGCCTGTACAAGTTGTATTTAAAAATAAACGCATGGAAATACATGGAAAAAATATTCTTTCTTTGACGACAAGACAACAACAATAAAATGTGCCACGCAGAGATTTTCTTTGAAAGAATTGAAAATATAAAAAAATGAGTATGTCAATGAGTTTTTGTTGTGTTATTCGTAATGACAACAACAATTAAAATGCTTTTATATATATTTTTTTCTTTATGAAAACTCACCTGTGGAAATTGCAATTATAAAAACTACAAGAAAGAAATATATTAAAATTGTAAATAATTAATAAATATGCATTTAAGTGGGTCATTAATAATAACATTTTTCTTTTGCGGGAGTCAAACCCAAATCAAAAAATCATTTTATTTTATTTTTCTATAACACTAGTTAACAAATTGTCAACTTTTTTCAATAACCTCAAAGAAACAGATGTTTTTAAGCTTTCTTGGAGAAGTTGAACACGAGTATGGCCGTACATACATATATTTTGCTCAACAAGCGCTTTCAAGATATTCGCACAAAACGTGTTTTTCAGTTTTTTTAGCTATTTTTAATAGTATTGAGAACTAGTTACTGAAATTGAGTTACATGCCTTAAGATTTGAAAAAAAAAATTTTTGTTTCTAATTTTTTTCAAAATTCATTATTCCTAATCGCCCCATTAACCGAAGCCGAGAAAATTTCTCGTTTTCCAAAAATAAATAATGTCCCATTGATGTGTTTTAAATCAATAATAGTAAATTTCTCAGATATGATAGTTTAAGCTCTAAAATATATGAAACTGGAAAAAAGTTTGCAAAAAGTTTGCTATTAGTGGATTAAATTTCTCTAAATCGAGCGTTTCCAAAAAGACTCAATTTACAGAACAGGCAGATATAATTTTTTTAAAAACATCCGAAAGAAAGTTGTGCTCCAAACGTAGTAAGCGTAAAGTTGGTAACATTGGACAAAAAATTATAAAGTTCCAACATATTTATAGAAAACATTCGCCGCACCGCTCGGTGGTTCAGAAATTGAATTCGCTGGTCAAAACCTATTTTTTTCCTGTCATCTATCTAAATAAATTCAGTAAAGTGTGACTTTTGCTCGCACAAAAAGGGTTCCGTATGTGTATATCGCTTTTCGTTGTTGTTCCTTTTTTCATTTTGACTGTTTTTTCATTGTGTTTTGTTGTTTAATTTTAGTTTTTAAGTTTTTTTTGCTTTTTTTTAATTTTCGTAATTTTTTCGTGTTTTTGCAATTTTTCGTTGATTGCAATTTTCGTTTTTTTTTTGCCGATTTTTTTAGTTTTGGCCATTTTTGGTTTTGGCGTTTTTTTAACGTTTTTTCACCTTTGTACGATATTTTAATTTTAGCGATTTATTTAAGTTATAGCGATTTTTTTCAGTTTTGGCGCTTTTTTCGATTTTGGAAATTTCTTTTTCGGTTTTTGGTGATTTTTCTAGTCATAGCGATTTTTATTTTATTTTTTGTGACACTTATTTTCGTTTTGGCGGTTTGTTTTCGTTTTTTGGAGATTTTCCGTTCTTTGCAATTTTTTTGCCGATTTTTTTAGTTTGGCGTTTTTTTTTGGTTTTGGCGTTTTGTTTTTCTTTTACCGTTTTTTTTTCGCTTTTTGAAAATATATTTAGTTTTTGCGATTTATTTTTGTTTTGCCGCTTTTTTCAGTTTTGGCGCTTTCTTCGGTTTTCGGGGATTTTTTCGGTGTCTTGTGATTTTTTTTTGTTTTAGCGATTTTTGTTTTTTTTTGTTTTGACACTTTTTTGTTTTGATGATTGGTTTATATATTTTGACGATTTTTTCGCTTTTTGATGATATTTTTAAGTTTAAGCGATTTTTTATGTTGTGAATTTTTTCGTTTTTTTGGGTTTTTTTTAGTTTTTTTGGTGGGTGATCTTTTTAGTTTTGGTGATTTTTTGCGTTTTGGCGTTTTTTTAATTTTGGCGCTTTTTTGCATTAAGCGCTGGTTTGCATTAAGCGCTTTTTTTTTAATTTTGGAGATTTTTCGATTTGACATTTTTTTAATTTTGGAATTTTTTAGCTTTAGCGTTTTTTTTTTAAATTTCAAGAGTTTGCCTCTTACGGTTTCCAAGATACAGCAAATTGTGTAATTTGCATAGTCAAAATTACATTAATTGATAGAACACCCTTTAATTTTTATTGTTTTAAATATCAGTGTTATATGGTGTAGTCTATTCTACAGACTAAACAAATTTCAACATGTTTCGTTGCTCGCTTCAGAACACCCTTTAACTTTTAACTGACATATATATTGCTGACATATATATTGACATATATTTGCTGTTGTAGTGGCCAAAGTTTTACATATTCTGTGAAAATTTAAGGTCCGTAGCTCTAACAGTTCCCAAGAAAACAGACTGTACCAGACATACAGACAGACAGACGGACAGCGTAGCGAAAACAATAGGGTTCCTTTACACTTTTGGTGTACGGAACCCTAAAAATGTTAACGCCATTTATTAGTAAAAACATCTTAACTTAGTTAGCCAAAAAATTAGGTGAAAATATTTGTAATTGTGGGCATGGCATGGCATGCTGTTACACACACATATTTTATATAATTTTAGGAAAAGAGTTATTTATTTATATTTTATCAGAAAGAAATTATCATTTCTCGCAAACTATCATTGATAATCGGATGCGGTTTTTTTGCGACGTTAGTAGGATTGTATTCTTTAAGAAGTGGTATGGGTCGCCACTGTACGGTTTATATTTAAAGTGTTATAAAAAATAGACATATTTTTGGTAAAATTAAATTTAGAGGAATAGAACTTTTGAAGATCAAAAGAAATCAAAAAAAAAGGTATTCCACCCAGAGAAAGGCAAAAGTGTCTTCTTTAACCCTACTTACATAGTTGCACCCGTCTGGAACCGTCCCCAGAGCACGTTTTTAATTTTAATGAAAATACTCAAAAATTACACTATGCCACAAAAAAATGCACCCTAAAAATTAGATGTCTTTCAAGCTAAATTTGGGCTGCTGAACACGAATATGACATCCATTTATTTTTCTTAAGAAACGCTTTCAAAATATTGATGGAAAAACTCGTTTTTTCTCAGTTTATAAAGCTGTTAATTTAAATACAATATACAAAGCTAGGTAAACAGCTGATGGTGTAGGTGCGTGGGAAGGGGTACTCCCCATTAAACATAATTAATAATTACTTGCTATCTAGAAAGCTATAAAAGTAAGAGTCTTCAAATTTGTTATGAATTAATTTGAAGACAAAATACGAAGTTATGTAAAAAACTGGCAGCGGCTGTGCGAGGGAAGGGGTACTCCTCATACAAAGTTAACTGGAAAGATATAACAGTAAGGGTCTTCCAATTTAGTATGAGTTAATTTGAAGATAAGATACGAATTTATATAAAAAAACTGGCAGGGTAGGTTTGAGGGAAGGGGTACTTCCCATAAAAAAGTAATCAATTATCACCTGCCAACTGTAAAGATATAACAGTAAGAGTTTTCAAGTTTAGTTTGAACTAATTTGCATACAAGGTACAAAGTTTGGAAAAAAAATTACGCGGTTGGTGCGGGGAAGAATTACTCTCCACACCCTGAACTTAATTTTTTTCAAAACGACCTACTTTAAACTGATCAAAAACTTTTTAAATAAATAAAGGGGTTAAAAAAATTTTAAAAGCCGACATTTTTATGTAAAAATGTTAAAAAAAATTCAAAGGATCAAAATTTGGCTTGAATTTCTCATTAAATGCTGAATCGAGTATAATGCTGTTAAAAACTCAATGAGTTATCTGTCCACCAAAATGTTTATTAAAATTTCTCAACCTGTTAAAAAGGTACAGAGTTTTGGCCAACGAAAAACGATTATGAGCCACTGTGCAGCTGTAATACAGTTAACTTTGGACATAACACACATCATGATAAATATTCCATTAAGACGATGGTTTTAGATTTTTTTAAGTATTCCATTCTACTCTCATATTTTTATTTTAATTTTTAGCATTCTAATTTTTCCCATTTTTATTTCAAATTCCTCTGCTCTGTTATAATTTCTGTGTTAGGATTTTTATATGTAAAAAATAAGCCAACCAAACAAAAATCAATGCATAAGCGCTTCCAATTTTCTATAGCCAGTGTAAAAAAGAATTAAAGCAAAATGCATCTTACACATTTAAAGCAAATTGTCTTAGAAAACTCAGTTAACCTGTTCATGTTTAGTACACTGAAAAAAACTATGCAACATATGAACGAAATCGTTCGTATATTTTACGAAATATTTTGTAATATCGCACCACGAAATTCTTTCGTAAAATGTACGAAACGAACGAAATTTTTGTGTTTATTTTACGAGTTTATTTTGTGCTTTAAGAAATAATTTTTTATATAATACGAAAGAGTTTCGTAGAAAAGAGAAAAAAGTTTTACATTTTTCGAAATAATTTCATAGTTTAAGATAATATTTAGAGAATATTACTAAATATTTTTTTGTATTTTACGAAAGAACTTGGTATATATTATGAAAGAGTTTTGTAAAAATCAAAATAAAATTTTAGATTTTATGAAATATTTTCATAACTGAAGATATTATTTAAAGAATATTACGAATTATTTTAGTGGCTTTACGAAAATTATTACCATTTTAAAGAAAAGATTTTATCAAATTAATCAGAAACCTATTCTGGTTAGGCACTGCTCTTAGACAAAATTTGTTTTGTAGCAATTATTTGATAATGGTAGGATATTCTCGTTAATTTCTTGTGCATAAATTTCACGTAATGCATATTATTTATTAATAAGTCTAATTTTATTAGTTTGAGCAATCGTTTTTAATAGAACTACCAAAATTATTGCTAAAATGTTAAACCTAATCATATGAGCTGCAGTTTATTTTTAAAATTAAATAACTTTTTTTTACATTTTTCTTGTTATTAAAGTTGCCCTTCTTTTCTCAGAAATCCCCTTTTTGTGCTATTTTTATTATCAAAATCCCCTTTTTGTGCCCCTTTTTGAAAATTTTCAACGGTAACGCTGTATACAACTTATATGTATACGGGTCAATTTTATATGATTCAATAATTTTAAGAACAACTTATATAGTCCATAATTGATTTCGTAATATGTACGAAATTTTAGTAAATATTACGAAAAAACGTATTAGTAAATGTTTTCGTTTCTTTCGTAAAACTATAAAATTCTGGAGTAAAAATTTATACCGTAATATGTACGAAAGTTTCGTATATTTTACAAAACAAAAATAGCTACGAAAACATTTCGTTACTTTCGTCAAATAACAAAATTCTAGACTCAACCTAATTTTAATATGTACGAAAGTTTCGTACATTCTACGAAAAAAGTAAATACGAATGGTTTTCGTTACTTTCGTAAAATAATAAAATTCTAGACTAAAACTTTTTTCGTGGAATGTACGAAAGTTTCGTATATAATACGAAAAAAGTAACTACGAAAGTTTTTTTCGTAAAATGCTGCATGGATTATTTTCAGTGTACAATAAGGCATCACAGCACATTTCAAAAAAACAACACATATTTTTTCTTTAATGTAATTTGAACATGCTAAATAAACCACAGATCACAGATACATCAGAAACAAATACGCTAAAACATCATTATCATCTTCATCATCAAATAGAAAAGCAGAAAGCAGTATCATTTACGTCATGGTATTTTGTTGTTTAGCTCAACAATAAATCTCCCCCTGCACAATATTCACAATAATGCATTTCACATTTGAAATGCACGCTTCCATGAATGGAAGAATACAATTTTTTAAACAAAGTTTTCATTTTCTGTTATATTTCTTAAGCTAAAAATGACAAAAATCATTAAATGAATACCATGACTTTAGCCACCACATACACAAGTTAAAATACTTTTAGATTTTGGAACGAAATTAAATGGCATACTGTTTATCTGAAATTGTAGGAATAAAGAAGTCCTTCGACGCACAGAGGGAAAATAGGCCAATCTAGTGGCGAAAAAAAATGATGGAATTTGAAAAAAAGTTAAATGCAGCATCAAGGCGGACAAATCAGTTTATTTAGAAATAAAACTTAATTATTACTATGTTACCTGGTTCTGAGAATATGGCCTTTTAAATATTGAGAAAAAATTGTGTTGTAATTCTTTATTGACTTTTATATCAAATTCAATGGCGTATTGAATCGCTAATGATGAACGTTTTCGGACAAAGTAACATTTTTTGATAAAGTATCATATCAGCTATTTTAAACTGTTTTACTTTACACATTTGCTATTTAATATTATTTTTAACCCTGCTGTTAGATTAAGCCCATTTGGTCCAATATTTTCCTCGTTATCCTCATAACTTTTAAACGGTATCACATATTGCTTTGAGATTTCGGCTCACGTGATTTATTATATTAAAAACATTATATCCATAGTTTCAAATGTCTGTCATAAAACCGGACTAAGAAAAAGAAGAATTTACGTATCTTGGATTAGGGACCATTTGGTCCAGTGTAAATTTTTATTTGAATGAAATCAAAATACTAAGGTTTTTTGTAATTCCTAAAAATTTTTAATTTATTGATAGTTGTTTTCATTACATGCTGAAATAATCTGATGGTATTCTGATCTCAGAAAAAAGTATTATATATGCATTCCAACCGGATGTGGCTAGCATATTTACCATCGATTTGTTTTATGTTTTGTGGCGTAGGAGCCAATCATTTTTGTCGATATATTTACTTCTTGTCGAATTGTTAGTAGAATGAACCACTGGTATTTCCTTAGACTCACTCCCATCAAGTTCAGCTGCTCTATGCAATATACTCATCAATATTGCTGCTTTGTTTTTGGGGCGGATGTATGATACCAATGTCGCAATGTCATAGAAAGCAAATGTAGAACTTATACGATGGGAGCTTTTTTATAGTCAGAAATTTCGGAGGAATAAATGTTTTATTTTTACGTTCCGGGGCCCATTTCTCAAAATCAATAGTTACAAATCAACAAATAAAATACCCAAAAGACAACAATAAATTTTGTAAAAGTGTTGCTGTTTTGTATGTAATTTACTTGTAGATTTGTAACTTGTAGTTTTAAGAAATAGGCCCCTGTTCTTACATACTTTATAAGTTCCCTTTCATGTAATTTTCTTACCAAATCAAAAGTGGAAGAGAAGTTTTCGTCAGTCATATGTTGCCCTTGCAAGACTTCCCAGACTAATACAACGCGTTGTCTTAGGTATGGTTCAGGCTTTGTAATTTCACCTTTTCCAAGAAATGGTTCTATCTTTGAATATACCGATAAAATAAATGTCAAGCCATATTTTACAAGTTTTGGTGACATAAACCGATGAAAAGACCAAAAAATTAAAAGATCAAGTAATCCATGAACGCCTTTATCTTACATACAGATACACCTTTGCCAGAATAATTAGAATAATATATGGTGGTAATGTGCCTTCGTCATTGGCGTAACTAAAGAATATTCTCTAGGGACTTGAGCGATACTGGCAGGTTTAGCCTCAAACCCTCTCACATGGCCCAGCTAGTCCAGTGCCCTTTGTCAATATCGGTTAAAATACACCAACGTGGCGACAACAATTACAACAATACAAAAACCAGTGTAGAATCAACATCACCTTGTAAAAATAATTTGACTTGGTATAACTTGTATTGTGTTGACGATATGGGTTCAAAAATTCCATATTGGACGATCCATAATAATATTTATAAATTGTGTTAATGAGGCAATCAATCCAATTACATACAAAATATTGGTTAAAATTTGTACTTTTCATAAAACATGTAGTATAGACCAAATGGTCTTCTAATGTAGGATTCGTATATTTTTTCTAATCTAACAGCAGGTTTAAGAGTAGTAACACAATCAGACAATTAATGCCTACCAGCTAATTAATTAATGTGTTATCTGCTCTGCTCTGGCAAAGGGATAGTGCAGAGAGAACAAGTGGTGAAGTAGGAGAGAGATAGAAATCTTAATTAATTTACCATTCTGCTATTGCGCGTTTTTTATAGAGTAGTGTTGCAAGCCCCTCTGGTGTCAAGTAGAGGCATTGAGTTGTTTAAGCTGTGTAGCCATTTTATTCGTTATTTTACTTCGCCGACGGTTCTGCTACAATTGCGACGAAGGAGGGTGCTATAAAGTGCATTAGGATATGATAGTATCAATCGCTGCCGGTGTTATGCCTTCATCATTTTAAAAGTCCAACAACAAGCAATACAATAACAAACCAATGCACATGAGAAAAATTCATGATGTTGTTGGCTTGCCTGAAACTAGTCTTGAACTCAAGACCTCAGGGCTTGTAGTAGAAAGCGCTAACTACTCAGCCAACAGCACCCTCCCGTAAATACAAAAAAAAATTTTACTTTTCGAAATCTTTGTACACAGAAAAAAATAGACAAGAATTATGTTCAATAAGACCATGTTATTGAAAAAAATATGAATTTCAATAACATTTGTCATTAACTTAATACAATATTTCGTTGTTTGTATTTCTACCCCATGCCGGTTATATCTCTTCTTTTCATACAAAAGTACTTAAAACAAGTTTTATCTCATAAAAATATAACTGGGACATGGCTCGGCTGTAGAGAGCAAGATTTACGACCGGGAAGCCCGAGTTCGTATCCCAGGCATGTCAACATTATTTTTAATTTATATTTTTTTCTTTTGAAATAATTTTGCTATCAATATAGCGGAATTCTTTATCACAGGAAATTTGAAAAAAAAATTATTGAATACCGGGATTTTTGTTATCAAAAACGAAACTTATTTTTTTCTGTGTAGTGATACAAAAAAAAAATATACCCAAGAGTACCTGATAAATATCTTATATGTGCCTACAGAAATCGCATAGGAAAAAACATGCAATTGCATATTTGCGGTTTCACTGGTAATAAAACTGTAACTTTGAAACTTTGAAATTATAAGAATATTAAACTTTTGACCACTCTGCACAAAGACACGATGAGCTACATATTGCCAAACTTACCTACCTCGGGCACTAAAAACCTTGTTGGCTTCATAACATTTACAAATATTATCCGATTTTAAAGGATTTAAACTTGCTGTAAAGTTAATTTTAACACCCTGTAGCTCGTTGTGTGTTTCAATACGATGCACTAAATTTCAACATTCTTCAAGTTTAGATCCTCCTCTTTGATTTTTACATACATCATTTAATAATTGGATCGCAAATTTTAAAGATACAGATTTATTACCCATTCCTTACAATTTGAACAACCACTGTGAGCTGTATGAATAAAAAAAGTATATGTTGCATATCTTTTTCTCTTTGGAAGCAATTTATGCTTCTTCCAGAATTATTTTTACAGTTTGCTTTAATTTAAATATTCAAGGAACAATTTACCTGTAGGGTCAAGTAATTGAATTCTGTTAAGTCGTTAGAAATTGCATACCATGATAAGTGTATTAAAACTTTATCAAGTACACATAGACAGTAGTTGTTATCTTTGTAATTGTTTTGTACTTTTCTGGTGAAAGTGTAGTGAAAAAACTGCTGTTTTTACATTTCTTTTTTTATCATTCTTCCCTGCAGTGTTTTAGAAGATTAACTTTCATATTAAAAGTAAATAAGAAACTCGTATAAAAACACAATTTACATCAAGTGGCTGCAAAAAACAAATTCATTTAACTGATATTTTCAGCTTGAAATTTTTTTAAATAAATTTTCAATCATGACACTATAGAGATAAGGAAACACTGCAAAACTTTATATAAAATACACGATGAAACGCACATAGAAAAAAAATACTAATGTAAAATCAAAATGTCCCAATGTTGATTGCAAAAAATATATTTTTTTTATATTGATTTTGAATGAAAAAATATTAATCTAACCTTAAGTATCGTTGATATCTTATTTTTCATTGTTAGAACAACATTGTTTAATATTGAATTTATAAATTCCTGCTTTATAGTAAAATTTATTTTTATCGCGATTATTTAAAGCTGGAACTAACTACTGTAGTGAATCAATGAAAAATCAACGTTGTATATCATTTTAAATGAACATGACTATAACTTTTATTTCAAATAAATATTATGTTAAATTATCAATTAAATCTTATTGAAATGAAATTCATGTTAAATATATTTAAAACACATTTGAGGCTGTTGTGGCTGAGTAGTTAGCGTCCCCAGTAAAAAATTTTCATGTTTTTTGAAGCACTAAAGAAATAAAGCGCTTTATAATTCGCTTTAAAATATGAGCTTGCTCAGCAGCTGATTTTATAGCGTTACAACAATGCAGGCTTTGAAGCAAGAAAAGTATTTGCTTTTTACTTATAAAAAAGCTTCGCACACGAGCTTTTTTTGAGTTTCTTGGTGCCATTTGAGTTTCTTGGTGCCATTTTGCAACAGTGTTTTTGGTCGAGTGATTGGTACGTGGGACTTCAAACCTGAAGGTTCTTAGTTCGATACTAGTTGAAGTTAAAATAACAAACAGTGAGTAAAACTATGAAATTAATAAAAATAAATAAAGAAAAGAAATAAGAAAAATTCAAAATGGTGTTAACGACGACAAACCACATCCAACAATTTTTTTCATATATTTTCAGCTCTAGTGCTGAAAATGTTGATGATTTTCAGCGCTTCAAAAGCGCTTTTGTGAGCAAAAATGTAGTACTCGAATCCGGGAACTCGCCATACAAAAATCAGCTGCGATATCAGCAGGTTTGTCAGCGCAACTTTTATTCCATAACAGTAGAAACCTGCTTTATTGGAAGCAACTTTTTTGCTGGGTATTAACTACCAAGCATTTGATAATAGTATGAGCCCGAGTTCAAATCTTGAATAGGGCCAGCTAAGCACAACACAAGTAAATAACCCAGCAAAAACTTTGTTTACTGGTAGGCAAAAAAGTATATGAGTATTTAAGTCGCAACTTCTTACAATTTGACTCGATAAGTACTTATTTTGGTTTCAGAAGTCCAAAAAATAAGATAGGGCAATGACTAAAATTAAACGATTGCAGAAAGGTCATATTTTGGTGTTTCTTTTTATACTTATGTTATATTTCAAATACAGCGTTGAGAGCCTTATAAAATTATTAAATATAAGCCAGAAATGGAATAGACATCTCAATATTAATAGTTACATAAAGGTCAATTTATTTATTTATTTATTTATTTATTAAGTCTATAGAATATTCCTTACAGACTATATTACAATTCATATAAATTATTAGGATAAAACAGGTAAATAATTTTAAAACCTTTAGATATTCAACACCCAAAGGTTGATACATAAAGGTTACTGCTATGCGGCCTGTCCCATGGAATGTGAACATAGTACCAGTGAAGATAGGAAGGCAATGTGACCGGTTAAAATAGAAGCCATTACAAATGTATATACATTGTCACAGCAATTAACAAGCTATTAATTGACTTACTTGAAGCTAAAATATAAGTAGTCAAATAAACACATTAAAGTTTAAAAGTATTTTTTGCACATATTATTTATTTATATTCCCAAAGAAATTTAATTATTTTTGGCTTGAGTTCGGTTTTTAATATAATTTTTCAATTAAATTATATTTTTATTTAGACATAAATGTGAAGCATGTAGACAAAGAAAATTTTAGACTACACGGAGGGTTGAACTGACGTTTCGATAGCTCCCGCTGATCTCACAACATTCACACACACACTAGTACTTGTAATTATGGATGATAAGTCATACTAGAAAAGAGAAATAATAAAAGAAGCTTAACACAAGACAAAGAAATCAATAAGTGTCAAATGAAATACAGCTCTAAGAGTGACAGTATGAATTGATTGAAAGTAGATGATATTCAACTCTCGACTACAAACCACCAACTTTGGTCAAGTGGTCAAGCGGAAAAAAATTCTGAAGAAATTAGCGGGAGCTATCGAAACGTCAGTTCAACCCTCCGTGCAGTCAACAATTTTCTTTGTCTATACGCTTTACATTTATCTCAAAATAAAAATATAATTTAATTTAAAAATTAAATTAAAACCGAACTCAAGCCGAAATAATTAAATTTATTTTTTAATATTTTAAAACCTAAAAACTTTCCAATTTTGCATAACAAAATATCTTTTTCAAGTTTTTTTCAAGTTTTTTGTGTTTATTTAAAGTTTTTTTTTGTGCTTTTTGTAGTAAAATTGGACAGTTATGATAAAATTGCCAAGTTATGATAAAATTGGTGTAGCAGCCTCTTAAAAAATCCCAAATTTTAGAAAAATAAATTTTAAAAAACTTATCAATAGAATTTGAAATTTCAACTGTTTTGTAGCTAGGGCACCATAACACATTAAAATTAAAGTTAGTGGTGACAAAGGTCACGACAAAAGATTAATTTTGATGCATAGTGTAATTTTTGCCTTTACTATGTATGAGATTGACCCAAAAAAACAAGACCCTGTATTAACGTTAATTTTACGCTTGTGTGCAAAATCGAGAGTGGAAAATCACTTATAATCACAGTTCTGTTTAATACGAATTAATACGCTTATATAATTACTATTGTTTTGAAAACATAATTACATTTTAATGCTTCTTATATAACACATATCAAGTTGTATTGCTACTACTTTATCTAACGTTGCAATTGTGTGTGTGTGTTAGAAAACAATAAAATCTATGTGATTTTAACTACGAGTATATTAAAATAAAATAATACTTAAAAGTATGAAAAATTATATGGATTCTTGAATAATGAAAGTTTTAAAACGCAATATTATAAAATAGGAAATTTATTTACATTAAAATAGTATACTTATAATAAACACAACTGTTTTTTTCTAATTTTGTTGATCATTTTCGTTGTTTTCTTTTTTATATTTTAATTATTATTTGTAATTTGAAGAGACATGTAACTAACGTTTGTTTAATTAATATAAAAAAAATATCATCAACTATCGATAGCAGATTAGAAGAATATTTATTTAACAGCTTATTTGCATAAAAGTTTTTGCTGTTTACAAACATGCCTTAGAATTCTGTTACAACGTATACGTAATATTAAATAAATATTGACATTATGACGTATACGCAACATGTGCTGCAACATCCAGAAGTATTTATATTTAACCATATTTTTTACAGTTCATACTTATATGTGATGTACATGTGTATTTAGTAAAAATGTATAGCAAAAAAGTGTGTGATTATAGCGGGTGCTTTCTCAGAAGCAGAAAATCGCTTTAATACTGATTGGAGCGAAGATGGAAAGTGTGTTTGTTATACGTGGCTCAAAGTAAACACTAGTTTCTTTATGATGAGTTCCAAAACATTTTCTTATGGCTTTTTGCATATTATCGTATATTCTCCGAGGCCAATATACATATTAGAATTAGATTCAAAACAAATTGATATTTTTTGTCTCGTCAATTTTTGGTACCATTTCTTCAATAGTATTGGATAAAAATTATTACAAACCTTTACCGTAGGTAAGATACTTTCTTTGCAATAAATGCATCATCTTATACAAAAGAAAATATATATATTTTTTGCTTTGTTTTCTGCCTACAAAATGATATCTCACTCTCATTGCATACAAATATTTTTGCCTGTGCTCTAAAATGTAATTTTCAGCATTTCATTATATACAGAAGCATAAAATAAATGCAGCAAAAAAGTAACCGTAAGTAAACACATCAGTTTCGTTTCTCATTTCCACAAAATAGAGCAAATTCAAAATAAAGGATTTTGTTTTCTTAGAATAAGAGTATGTCTACAAGCTGTTTGTCATTCGTGACTTTTATTTTTAATATTAAATATTATTATTAAATAAATCAATAAAATAATTAGCTTTGTAAGTTGGTAAAAACATCATGAGTAACAAATGCACTACCAAATGAAAAGTTATTAAAAACATGTGAAATTAAAGTGTTCATTGAAAAATTTGTAGTATGTGTTAAGAATTCATCAATCGTTACTTGAAAATTCAGGCGAGTACTGAAGAAAAACAAAAATTCTTTCTTCGAAAAGATCAAATTGTGATTCAATCGTAATAATTTGAGTAACAAGTAACTCAATTATATTTGAACATACGCTTAAAATTTGATTGTGAAGAAAAAACTTATAAAAAATTATTTTTTACGAATAAAAGACCAGCACTCAGGGGATGGACCCAACTCATGCAATGCATTGTGCCAGAATTAGGTAAATGGGTTATGAGAAGGAAGAAAGAGGG
This sequence comes from Panzeria rudis, assembly GCA_956483635.1. Taxonomy (NCBI): domain Eukaryota; kingdom Metazoa; phylum Arthropoda; class Insecta; order Diptera; family Tachinidae; genus Panzeria; species Panzeria rudis. The sequence goes on along the minus strand of OY101447.1, from coordinate 24,203,603 downwards.
AGTAGTGTTTATGGACATTGTATTTGCACCTTCCAACATTGAAAGTGGCAGGAAAGACCTCTGCAGAAGGTTATTCCACATATGAACTGTTAGATCAAAGAATGAATTCTCTCTATAATGCGTAGTGCGATTCATTAGCGTATCGACCACAAAGGGGCGTGCTTCTTAATGAATATTGTGTTGTTCGCAGAAAAGAGTGGGTTTCGGGAAAAAGTTCCCTGATTTCATCACAACACATTCCATTGTAGTAACGATGCGACAAGGAAATACACCCCACATTGCGTTGGCTACCCCAATGTCGCCAATGAGCCTCTTCGCCCTCTTCTGTACGCGCTAGAGTGACTTCAGAATAGACTTTGAAGCATTGGTCCATACATTTTCCGTCGGATTAGGTGATACAAATATTTACACCGTCTTAAGAAACCGATGTACTTGAATGCTTCTTTTGAGACTTGAAAAATGTGATCAGTCCATCGAACGTCACACGGGATCTTCATGCCAAGAAAATCAAGAGCATCTGATTCCCCAATATCTTACCATTCATAGTTACAGATGGCGCAGCAAGTTCGGTCATGCGTCTGTGCGTGGGGATACAGCATTTGGTCTTACGAGCATTAAAATCGACCCTATTCGCACGACCCCATTTAGAGATTATTACACCGTTCTACTCACTTTTGTACACATGAAGAAGACCTATATATTCTGAATCTACGTCGAACAATAGTATACCCGTGTCTTCTAGTTTTTCTAGATCAATTCGCATTTTATATGTTATTTTGCACAAAAAAAAATATAACATTCATAACATACACTTATGTGTTATTAACATGTGAACAGGCTGTACTGACATGACATGAGACGGAGGATATTGCTGACTCACTCTTGACAGCCCAGCAAACAAAAGGGAAATAAGAAAGTATTGGTGTTCCCTCTTCCCAGGAAACAATTCTGGCCGACATGTCTAGCATCGGAAAAAACTGAGACTTTACCAGACAATCGGCCGAGTTGTCTAAAATTCCCTCAGACCGACCTCATTCCTTTCTGACCGACTTCGTACCGAAATCGGCCCAAATTTTTTGTTGGGTCGTTTTATTTTACGTATACATTTGAAGATGTTTAAATAAATTTGTTAATATTCAAAAGAAAAGTATTTATTTATCTATGTATTCGTCTTAATAGCATCATACAAGTTCATATCCGATAATCGTGCCATGTAAGGAATTTTGATAAAAGCGATGAACAAGTTTATTATGTGGAATAGCTGTGTTATGACTAATTTTTTTTTTTTTTTTAATATAAATTTGCATTTTTTGCAAACATACGAATTAATCTAGAAAAAGTGGAATACACGTGTATCTTATTTTTTGCTCCTCTTTCAGAATATACAAATTTTTTCCATGTTTACAACCAAAAGTTCAATTTTGTAGAAAGGTGTTATAAGATCATGATTAAGTGTATCGTTCATGTTTTGCCTCATGGTCCCAATCTCCGACAGGTTTGGCCTAGTACTGAATGAATATGAATGGCAAATGCTGCTATCATCTGCAAATGAGTAGATAGGACTGGAAGTTTGATAGAGAAGGTCATTAAGAAAAATAAGAAAGAAGAAAGTAGAAAGAACGGAGCCTTGCGGTACCCCTGAATTAATGTTGAACTTGTTTGATGAGAGCCCATCTAGAACAACCCGTATAGTGCGATCCCTGAGGAAGATCGATATAAATCGAGAGAAGTCATCACTAACACCAAAAGCAACAAGTTTTGTCAAAAGCGTACCATGCCACACTCTGTCAGACGCCTTGGACATATCTAAAGCCAACATCTTACTCTCTCCGAAATGGTGTATGAAGTGACACCATTTTTCCGAAAGGTGTACCAGTAAGTCTCCCGTAGAGCGTCTTCCAAGAAAGCTATACTGACGGTCGCTGAGTAAGCTGTTGGACCCCAGATACCTCACAAGATGAAAATTCACCACACTTTAAATCAGTTTGGAAAGTGCAGAACATATTGCGATTGGGCGGCAGTTTGAAGGGTTACTGGTCTCTCCTTTTTTTAGGGATTTGCGTTACATTGGCAACCTTCCAATACGATGGGAATTCACCAGCATGATACAAAGTGCTAAAGGGGGCTGCCAACGGACGTACTAGCGTCGAAGAGCACGTCTTCAAGATAAGTACTGGAATACCATCCGGCCCAAGAGATTTTTTAACTGTACGCTCTCAAAAGAATTTTTTTGGCATAGTTACAGATACTCTGTCAAGCACGGGCAGTGGTTGATTGCTTTCCGTCAAGTGAGAACTATTTGCAAATAATTCAGCCAGAAGGTTAGTTTTGTCAACCGCGTCAGTGAATATTTTGATCATCTTTTAAAAGAGTCGGAATTGTGCAACTAGCATTATCCTTTACTCTTTTAACAAATGAACAAAAGCTCTTACTACCCCGAGTGGCAGAAAGAACCTAGCACGAAAACGCTGCTCGTATAAAGTTTTTTCACGCCTTAGCACTCTGGCACACGAAGATCTCGCATGTTTCCGCAGCGAACCTGAATGCTTCCACAATGGATCTGACTGCATTTTTGCAAGCCTGACGAAAAACTGTATGCAGAATATAAGTGAAAAGCGAAAGAAAAGTAAAAGGAATTACTCTTAAAATAACTTAATTTATTTAATAATTCTTTCGCTTTGATTTAAATGAGTTCTAAACAACTAAAATGAGATGAAATAATATAGAAATAATATCATCCTAAAGTTAGGTAACGAATAACAAACACATTATGCATTAGTATATGCTAAGAGGCATATAATACATGTTTTTTAAGGAGACAGACAATTTCTCAATTACTTCATATTTTTAAAAATTTTAAATAATAAAGCTCATATTCCATTTGTTTCTCCCCTTTTTGTACGATATTAAATGAATTTTATCCATACGCAATACTAGATTATTTCAATGGTTTTTCTTTCAGCTAAGCTTTAACAATAACAGGTTTGAAATAGATTTTTAATTGCTTAATTATATCTAAGTTATTATATGTTGAAATATCGCCAGAACAAATTATCTGATCAAAGCAAAAAACTCTTTCATTGTAAAGTACTCCAGCTAGATATCATAGCGAAATAGTGTTATTTCATATACTTATTCATGATAATATTTTTATTTTGTTGCATTTCTTTATTTAAATCATAACAAAGGCAAACGCATCGCACCAGTGCGTTAGAAACTCATAAAATTTCTTTAGTAACAAAAAATACAACAAACAAAAATAGTTTTTATTCAAAATTCAAGAAAACAGAAATTGAAATTGCCTTAAATTGCATACAATTTATGACAAATGTTGACATTGTTAACTAAAATTAAAATAAATAATTTTTGTTTGCGACAAAACACGGCAAACAAAGAATGTAAATTTAAAAAAAAAATATGCAAGAATGTTTTTTTCTAAAAATAAACCATAGAAATACATTTTTTTTTTGTTTAAAATCGCACAGTTGGGCTAAATAAATTTATTTGAAAACATGCAACATTAAATGATGAAACAGAACTAGGGCTAGACGAGTTTTTCCATAACAAATTGACAGTAATCATACGCCGTAAAAAGCAGTTATGAGATAAAATCTATTTTATTTTGAGAACGTTTTTTCTCATGCTCTCAGTTTTAGCCACTCATTCTCTAAACAATGTTGCCGTGTTTTAATAAAATTTCATACATTTTTCATACGAAATATAAGAAGAAAAGAAAATAAACAATAATATGAGAGAATTTTGAAGCTACTGCTCTCGATTTAGTTTTGGGCCTGTTTATTTGGCAGCGTTTTAGCCAGAAGTTGCAGACGTAGTTCTGTTTCATCATTAATACGAGCTGAAGTCCTATCTCTCTCTCTCTCTATCTCTTTCTCTCTCTCTATTTTACATCACAATTTATTTGAAAAATAAACGCGTATAGTGGAAATAAGATTTTTAAACCAATTTTTTTTGGAATCATAAGAAAGTATTTAAGATCGTGTAGCATTTATTAAAAAAAAATCAGTGTGAGTTACTTTGTATCCAGTGTACGTAGCAGGGATGGAAAACGACATTTTAAAATTGTACCATTTGTTGTCTAAAATTGTACTTTTTTGGACCTCATTGTACTAAAACAGATTTTTGAAACCAGAAACATGTATTAAGTAAATATATAAAGTATATCACCTGTCAATGCATACATACTATCCGTAGCAAAATGAAAAGTGCGCTTAAGTCGGATTTAGCAATTACAATTTATAATCGAAAATAACTCATTACTTTGGACATACTAGATATAAGAAGGCAGAAGGATATATTCTCAATAATATTCGAAATATTACCTTTTACTATAATGCAAATAATTTTATAAAAATTAATTTTTTTAAGACCTTAACATGTATCATGATCTGCAAGGGCTTTAAATTGCAGACTATGTTTTGTGAGCTAGCCTTATCTGAACACTTGAAATATTCTTCCTTTTAAGTCAAACTTTGTTCACAATACTTCGCAAAATTTAAATTTAATTCAGATAAAATGTTTCATATGTACGAGAGGATGAAAAGTATAAAATATTTTATAACAATAAACGACCTGCAATAAGGAAATTTTCTAAAAAATTATTAATTGTACTAAATAAGCCATTGGTGCACCATTGTACTTTTAAGTCCGATTTGTACTAAAAATGGTACAATTGTACCAATTTTGCCATCCCCTTGGTACGTAGTCTGGCCCCAACTATCCCACACCAAAATTAAGCAACATCACAGACATAGTTCTCGCGATCTGATACAATTAATAATTGGTTTGCATGCAAAGTATCGTTTACTTCGCAGTTATGCGTTCAGTTTTCCGTTTGACTACGTAAACTGGTTACAAAGGAACGAAAAAGTTGAGGGATATCTGAAAATTAGTGTAATCATTTTGAAATTTTAGTTATTATGGACTTTTTCGATCTTTAGCTGCTTATTTTGTTAAATATGTGATCTAGATAATAGAGGGTAAGGAAAAAGCTGTTGGAAAACATACAAGCAACAACTTTTTAGAAGAAAAATTGTTTGTAAATACTATCAGCCATGTCACAGAATACCATTCCGATCGGAAGTGGTTTCAATTCCGTATGTAGCTTCGTAAGAAAACGAAAAACGAACTACTTTTAAATTTCAAAGTGGAATTGAAAAACACTTTTCTACAGACTTCACTTGTAGTAAATATTAAAAAACTTGCATACTTTTAGGAGCGTCAAATAAATTATTGGTCATGAGCTTTCCATGTTAATAAAAAGCTTAATGTGAGTTTTGCATCTAAAAACAAGAGTAAACAAACGCCTCAAAGTATAAAAACTTTATCATTGTAAAAACGAAATACAAAATAAACGGAATCTAAAGCACCAAAAATGTACTTTTTCGCAATGACAACTACGGAATCAAAACCAATCCGAACGGAATCTGTGACATGGTTGTATATATTTAAAACTAGAGCTGCTAGAGAAAAATCAATTATGTCATCGTAATCAGCAGATGAAGATACACAAGGATCAGCTAGTTTTATTTAAACAACAAAACCACCACTGATACGCTGTGTAATCAACGAAGTCAAAACTTTGTTATCTATTCAAAGCTTAAAATACATATTTTAATTATAGAATAAAAAATTTTAAATTTATATTAACAAAATTTAAATATGTATTAAATAATCTTTAGTTAGAATTCCATTAAAATACCAAATGCTTTTACCACAAGTGCTATTATAAATCAAAATATAATAAATAGTATTCAATTCAAAGATTGATGAAGTGAATATGTGAAAATTTTTGAAATATTTTCATGTAAAATGTTGAGTTGTAAAAACTTAAAGGCTGTTTTTGTAATATGAACAAACAACTTGTACATGAAAAGCCTTCAGTTTTTTTAGCGATTTCTATTCACACTTTCTAAACAAATTGCCCATTCGGATTTAAAAAAAAACAGCACTTTAATAGCATTTCTATATAAACACAAACATTTTTGACTAGAAAAGAAAATTGTTTTTCACGTTTTTTCTAAATCAACATCTGAAATAAACATTTTGAAAACATGCGGCACAGACACAACAAGCTACAATGAAATCTGCAGCAGAATATGTCTAAACAAAAATAGACAGTAAGTGTCGAAAACATAATTAAAGAAAAATGTGCGAGTTTCCAAAAATTAATAAAAATACAAAATGAATTATTATCAGTAAATTTTTAGCTCAGTCGAAATAAACAAACAAACAAACAAACTAAATGTTGCATATCAAAGGTCTAAACAATATTATCACATACTTTGGCCTTAAAACTAATTAAAAGAAAAACAAATCAATCAAAACTGCGTGCCACTGTGCGTAGCGAATACAAAATATATTTATTTGAAAATTAAACATGAATCTAAGCTGCAAACAACAAACATACAATAATCATTCTAATAGTATGACATGGTAAATTATCAATGGCACATCATAAACAAGCCGACTCATCCATCCATCATCATTTACAAACTGTAGACAAAATGGCCAAAAGGCGAAACAAATATACATATAATTTTATTATTTATTCTTGCTAATTTTTAATTTACACTTAAACGCATTTCACTTTAATGTGCTTTTTATGTGCGTAATGAAAGTAAAATTTTGCAAAAACTGAAATTGATTTTAATTTTTTTAATTACTGAAACCGCAAATTATGCCACATTTTATGCTGTTTTAATTTCAAAATATTTAAGTTTTATATTTTAACGCATAAATTTAAGTTATAAATTTTTTATTCACGTTCATTTAAAATATGAAATAAAAATAATAGCAAAACAAACTTAAATTGTTGAATAAAAATGAAAAGTTTAAAACTATAAAACTATAGAGACTGCAATAAAATGGTGGCATATTCTCTGTCATCCCATTTCAGTGGAACTTGTAAAGTAGTATCACTTCGAATATGTACATCAATTGTCCAAATATGCTTGTTTAGGGTTGTGACCACAGATATGTACGTACGTGCTACCGCACAGTGGCTCCAATTGGAAAAACTTGATAATAAATCTGTATCTTTAAAACTTGCGATCCGATTTTAAAATGATGTACATATGTAAAATTCGTAGAAAATAATCTAAGCTTTAAGAATATTGAATATTGGACTACTCTGTTGAAAAATATGTTGAGCTACAGGGTGTCAAATTTGACTACCTCGGCCATGAACACACTTGTCTTCGAATCATAACTTTTGCAACTGTTATGTGATTTTAATAAATATACAGCCATGTCACAGATTCCGTTCGGATTGGTTTTGATTCCGTAGTTGTCATTCCGAAAAAGTACATTTTTGGTGCTTTAAATTCCGTTTATTTTGTATTTCGTTTTTACAATGATAAAGTTTTTATACCTTGAAGCGTTTGTTTACTCTTGTTTTTAGATGCAAAGCTCACATTAAGTTTTTTAATAACATGGAAAGCTCATGACCAAATATTTATATAACGCTCCTAAGAGTATGCACGTCTTTTAATAATTATTTAATGCAAATGAAGTCTGTAGAGAAGTGTTTTTCATTTCCACTTTGAAATTTAAAAGTGATTTGATTACGAAGAAAATTTTCGTTGATAGACTTGTTTTAAAGCTTATAAAGAGATAAAGAAAACAGGGTTTACTTTATTAAGATATTTTGAAAGATATTTTGCTTTGAATTTTAAAATTTTGCTTCTTGGGCTCGACTTTAATCTCTATTTCGTCAATTAGCCATGGCACAGAATACCATTCCGATCGGAAGTGTTTTCAACGAAAAACGAAAATTTTCTTCATAATAAAACTACTTTTAAATATCAAAGTGGAATTGAAAAACACTTTTCTACTGACCTCATTTGCAGTAAATGCTAAAAAACGTGCATACTTTTAAGAGCGTCAAATAAATATTTGTTCTTGAGCTTTCCATGTTAATAAAAAGCTCAATGTGAGCTTTGCATCTAAAAAAAATAGTAAGCAAACGCCTCAAGGTATAAAATCTTTATTATTGTTAAAACGAGGTACAAAATAAACGGAATCTAAAGCACCAAAAATGTACTTTTTTGGAATGACAACTACGGAATCAAAAGCAATCCGAAAGGAATCTGTGACACAGCTGAATATCTCCGGTAATAGCATAGCCAAAATCTAAAAAAAAAATATTTTATGACTTTGAACACATTTCTTTATAACATGCAGAAAAACTTTTAAGTTATCTCAATTCATGTAGTCGTGCAAAGGCATCAAAATCAAGACTTTGAAATGAAAGCAAAGAATGTCTAAATTTTGAAGAAAAAAAAGTAGAGCTTAATTATTCGACGTTTTTCCCAAAATATTTTTAAAATTAAAATTTTTTATTTGCAAGAAATTTATTATTTGACATATTCAGCCATATCACAGAATACCATTCCGATCGGAAGTGGTTTCAAATCCGTAAGTTGCTTCTTCAGAAAACGAAAAATGAAATTATTCTTCGTAATCAAACCACTTTTAAATTTCAAAGTGCAAATGAAAAACACTTTTCTACAGACTTCATGTGCAGTAAATACTAAAATAAGTGCATACTTTTAGGAGCGTCAAATAAGTATTTGGTCATGAGCTTTCCATGTTAATAAAAAGCTCAATGTGAGCTTTGCCTTTAAAAACAAAAGCAAACAAACGCTACAAGGTATAAAATCTTTATCATTGTAAAATCTAAATACAAAATAAACGGAATCTAAAACAAAAAAAAATACTTTTTTGGAATGACAACTACGGAATCAAAACCAATCCGAACGGAATCTGTGACACGGGTGATTCTCATAATTTTATTTTAATTAAAATTTATTTTTTGATACTTGTCTATATGCATTTCATTGGTACTTTACCAAATCGTCAGTAGACTTCAGTTACAAACCACTAATCTTATGTAAAGACTTTCAAAAATTCTATGCCTACTACGTTTATTTTTGAAAATCATTTGTAATTTTTGAAAGTCTTTTTTTTTCACTGAAAACAGTTTTGTTTCTTATTCCAAAAAAAATAGAATAATTTCATTAGAAAATCCTTGTTTTTTATTTTCAAAATATGTCTACTAGTTGCTGCCATTCGTTACTTCTCTTTTTAACATTACATATATATTAATATCAAATAAATTATTTAAAACTCTACGAGTAATAATTGCAATGCAAAAATAAAGTTATTAAAAACATGTGAAATTGAAGTGTTTATTGAAAAATTTATTGCATAAGATTCACAAATTTGCTAAGAACTCGTCATTCGTTACTTGTAATTTTATCGCCTGAAAGGCGAGGGTTGAATAAAAGCTAACTTTTTTTTTTGAAAAAATGTTTTATTCATAATAATTTGAGTCCTAAATAATTCAATTATATTAGACCATTTGCTTAAAATTTCATTGTGAAGAAAAATAAATATGTAAAAAAATTCAGTTCGTGACTGGTGTATTTTTATTGAATTTGTTGTGCGAGTTTCTAATATCCGATTTCTATGTTTTCGTTATTGTTTTGGGTTTTAAAGACGAAGGTAACTAAATTAACCAGAACAGAGGTCAAAGAAATTAAAAAACAATTAAAACTAGACGAAAAATGGTATGCGGAAAATATGTAAACACCAAGGGAAAGACAAAGGGAATTACTCTTAAAACAAATTATTTTATTTATTAATTATTTATCTTTGATTTAAGCCCGACCAGAAATTTTCATGCAAACCTATTTGGGATTCAACTGGGATCCCACTTGGGATGTAACGCAGAAACATATTTAGGACCCAATTCGTTTTCGGTGGATAAATTGGATAAATAGCAAACTCTAATATTGATTAAAAATTACTAAAGCTGTCCAAGGGATAAAAGTAAGCAACAATCACTTCTATCGAATATAAGCAAAAAACTATTAAAAATCTGTGTTAGCTTTTCCCATCAAGTTCCCAATATTTTCTCACTTGAGAAGAATTTATTTTAAGTCCCTAACTTCTTAATGTGCTATCCCAACAAGCTTCCGGTCGGATCTCGAATGGAATAGCCCTTTTGGGTTTGCCACCTGCGTTGCCAGATAGGCCCAAATATGCGTATTGGGAAGATTTCTAGTCGGGAAGGAAATCATATCGTCATAACGTGAGGTCGCAAATGACAAAAATATTATGGAAAAACAAAAAAAAAACATAAAATACATTTTTTAGGAGCCTGCCATGTTCCACAATCTACAGACAATAGCTGATTCTTTACATATGGACATTTCCAAAGGAAATTAACGTAATGACAATAATAGCCAAATATAATAAACATACTTTCAACTAAGTCAATGACATCTTCCAATATGCATTAGCATTTTGGCACGAGTTTAAAGTTTGCTTACTTTCATGCCATTAAAATTGTATTTCTTTTGTTTTCTGAAATTTGATTCCGCTTTCCGTTTCTGTTAATTAAAATCAATAATAAAGCAGAATCGATATAAAGAAATATTATGATCGATTTTGCTTGCTAAACATTTTGCATTTATAGGAATAAGTTTTAGTTTAAGCAAGAATTATAAAAAGAAAAGAAAAATTAATAAAGTTTAGTTTTAGTTTGACAATTCAAAAGAATTGACACTGATTTCTCGTGCGACATCGAGCAATTAAGCTTGTAGCTCAGAACCATGTAGTTAAATTTTTCCTAAACGATTATTTAATGTAGAGCTTCTTGCGTCCTACTCAAATTTATAAAGCATTAAAGAAACTAAACTTTTCTTTGAAAAAAAACAAGCACAATTGCTTGGTGTCGCACGTGACCAAAAGTAGACTCTGCTGTTTAAATGCCCATATTTTAAAATTTTTAAATAATAAAGTCATATTTAATTTATTTTTCTTTTTGTACGATGTCAAATGAAATTTACCCCTATTCATAATTTGCTTCATAAACCTCTCATAAAACTCTGATAAGTATTATGAATAAGGCAGGAAATGTATATGGATAATCTTCATTTCAAATGCTTTTTTTCGTGTCCGTTGAAAATATAAAAATAAATAGATAAGTAAAATATTTCAAAAAAAAATAAAAAAATTAAAGCATAAATTTAAAAATGAAAACTGCTGTAGCATGATCTAGTTATTTTGTGTAAGACTGTCTATTATATCCTGTTCAGACATACGCCTTAATTGCGCGATTTAGGAAACATACGCAATTAAGGCCTTAATTGAGCTCAATTTACCATACAAGGCTTCAACTAATAATTTGAGCAATTAGTTAACTGTTTCATAAATTAAATAAAATTTGAAATGCAACCCTTTGTGACAAGTATGTTCAGTGAGAAGCGAAGTATGTTCATTTAAAATTAATATGATATAATAGTAATTTTAGACCAGCAACAGGAAATTTTCACTGGTAACTAATTCAAAGTTTGTCTGCTATTTGTCGGCTATTTACATTTACACAACACGACCATCAAAATAAACAACAACAAGTCACACAACAGGGCACAACAATGCATCGCAGCTATGAATAAAGCAAATAAACAACCACTATATATATTTGACATAAACAGTAGAATTTTAAAATTCTATGCATAAATTTTTTTAGCAATTATTTTTTTTTTTAATTTGGGATTTTTGAAGAGGCTGCCTGCCATTTTATGATAACTTATGAAGGTGTGGTCCAATTTTATTACATAACCAACCTAAGGACTTTAAATTTTATATATTATTTTTTTATATACTCTATGATTTCAGAATTATTCAGAACGAAATAATGAAAAATATATTCTTTTATAGAAAACCGAAATATTTTTATTTTTAAAAAATTTATAAAAAATTGAGAATTGAAAAATGATGCCATTTTTATTCACTATCCGTAAAGCCACATATATCGCAAGCAAATTAAGCTCTATTTGACGAAAATCTATTCATAAATATTGATTTTATTCACAATAAAGTGAAATTACCGGATTTTTGCAAAAAAATTTAGTTTTGGAGACGTTGCACCAGCGATTTTATCATAGCTTGCAAAAGGGTTATCTAATTTAGTTACAAACACTGGGAATAAAATAACCTTTAAGCTATTCTAACATTATTTTTTTATATGCTCAATAATTTCGGAATTATTCAGACCTCAATGATGAAAACTGTATATTTTTTGGGCAAATTTGGAATATTTTAATTTTTTAAATGTATATGAAAAATCGAAAATAGCAAAAAATTTAAATTTTTATTTAAACAAATCATAAAGGCATTTACATAACAAAGTAGTCGGGTAAAAAATAAGCTTTATTTCATGAAAATCAATGGATAAATATTGATTTTATTCATAATAATGTGAAATCACCTGATTTTTGCCAATATTGCAAATATTTACACCGTACAACAAAATCAACTTTTTTGTAATACCAAGTTGTTTACAACTTATTCTGGTAGAAGTCACCAAAAATACATACGTGTATCGGCGTTTTGAAAACTTATATCTGCTATTTATTTTAGGGGAGTTAAATTCCGCCCCTTTTGTGCATAGTTATATCTTATAGACCTTATTTTTAGCGTATAGTACTGAACACATCATTTCTATGTAAAATAATACCCTGTTTAGACATACGCCTCAATTGCGCAATTTAGGAAATTTATGCAATTAAGGCTTAAATTGAGCTTCATTAACCATACAAGGCTTCAATTAATAAATTGAGCAATTAGTACTTAATTGTTTCATAAATTGAGTAAAGTTCGAAATGCAACCCTTTGTGATAAGTATGTTTAATGCGAAGTATGTTCAGTGAGAAGCAAAATTGTATACGGTGACAAGCCTATGATGTGCTAAGTATACAGATGGCAGTATAACGTCAGGCGATTATTTTTTTCTCTGGCAATTTTGTGCACAAGCTACGTCAAACACGTGTTTTTTTTTTGACAATCGTTATCTAGTTCTTGTTTTATTGTTGTATTCGTTGCCCTTATGCGGGTACCTGTATACTTATTATACCATTGGCAAGTTAAATGCTAATTGAGTAAGCTTAATTTACTATGTGTGAACACTAAATTTAATTGCTCAATTAAAATTAAATTGTCTCAATTAAAAATACATGTCTGAAGAGGGTATTATGCTAAAATACAACGAAGATTATACATCTGAATTGTATTGAATTCACAAAATATTGTGTGCTCTGAAAAAATATTGAATTTGTATAAAAATGTTTAGAAATTTCTGGCTGTGGGTTGTTATATTTTCGAAGAATGTATTAGATAAGTCGTATGTTGCTACGAATAATTACTTGAATTTACTTGAATTTTTTACATTTTTAGTCGATTTTATTAAAAAGGTTAGCCTACTTTTCAATCATGTATAAATGTTTGTAAAGACCTATTTTAAAAGATAAAAAAAATCTTTTTCCATGTGAAGCCAAGTCAAAATTAAAAAAGGGGTCATAACTTTCAATTTCTTCTTGCGATTATTATAATTTTTTTGTTTTTAAAGAGTAGATGTATAGTACTTTCAAATCCTATACTAATTTTTGTGATGTATTTATTCCACAAAAATCATTCACGGCACAACCGCAGAAGCAAATGTAACGCTCAATACACAAAAATTTTAAAAAATCAATATGTATAATTTTATTTTTTCATTTAGTTACATTGCTAAAACAAACATAAAATATGTGCGCTTAGAATGAGAATCAGCCATATAATCCTATAAATATAAGCAATCAGATATTTCGTAACAATTGCAAGCACAAACTGCTACTTCCTACTTCACCAAAACATAGGAACTCTTCTAATTGAATTCCAGTTGAAAAATATATAAATAAAACATTTTTATTTAATTTACAAGACAGCAAGCACACAAATAAACATTTCAATAAAAACTTTTTGATATAATAAAAATACTTCATTACTAAAAATAAAATAAATAATAAAATAGAATCCTTGAGTACACGAGTATATCAACACACAAAAGTCATAGACAACTTGTTAACGATGTAAAAAAATGAGCAAAAGTTATTTATATAAAAAATTGCCTTAAACTGCGGAAACAATAACAAGCAATAAATTTTATTTCCTGTCAATGTTTTATGTCCCTTTTAACCCTACAAGAGCTTTGATTTTTCCAATTTGCTAATAAAAACTGAAATTTAATTAATATTGATTGTTGTAATTCTAAAGAAAACAAACGATCTGTGAAAAAATTCAGCCAAATTTCGTTAATTGCTTCGAACTTTACTCAAGTTAACACTATGCAACAACACCTTATTGTCTCAGTAACATTATATGATACTTAACACAAGGCAAGGTATAACTGTTTTTCGTAGTTTAGGGTTAACCAAAACAGCACCCTTCGAATAATTCCTTTATACTTACAACTGCTATCAGCTTAAAACATACACACACACTACCACATTGACAAAGATCTCATAAAACATTTTTGTTGTTGTTGCTTTAGGAAAAATTGTGAAAATGAATGAAATGTGAATGAAATAAAATCAATGGCACGAAGAAAATGTGTAAGACAAGTCGTACAAATCAAATTAAAAGTAAATCAATATAAAAGTATACTCTAAAACACTTTTGTTGAAAATTAGGTCGATAATAGTCGGCAACAATTTACAGATTATTATCGACCTAAAATTACACACGCATTATTTTTGTACAAAATGTTTTACTAAAAAAAGCGATTGGCTGCGTGCAGGTTTGAGCCGCGGCCTCCTGACTGATAGTCTGACGTATCTACCATTCAGCCATAGCCGTATTATACTTTATGTTCAATTTGTCCACTTGTACTAAATATGTTTAATTTGAAAGGTTTTTTCTTTAATAAAATAACTACCAAATCGATGTAATTTTAGACAAGTAAAAAACTTTCAACATAAATTTAGACAATATATAATCGTAAATTTGAAGTAATGTTTTAGAGTGTAGCTGTTAGTTTTTAGTTGTGGATGCAATATAAGAGACCTGTAGTGATCAGGCTTTGAAAAGGTAATTGATATTAAATTTCAGAGTATAGAATGAGTATTACATGGGTGAATTATGGACACCATGGTCACTGTTTATTAGTTCGTAGAACGAATATATTTATTTGCTTAATATTACTTTTTTTTATAAGAACAATAATCTGAAAAAAAACATTAAAAAAATACTAAAATTTATGAGCGGAAAACTATTTGTTCGTTTCAGGACATTTATATGCATCAAAGAGACAGTTTATAACTTTAAAATGAGTTCTTAGAAAATATTTTATTACATGTTTTTTATGTGTATATTATTTTTGTTCTTCTCTCAAAATAAAAACATAATTTACGACTTTCATATTAGTAACCACCACAAACAGTTACAAACCTTTTTTGTAGAGAATTTAATTTCCTTTAAGAATAGTTATTGGATTTTTTCAGAAACTCATTTTTACAGGAATTACAAAATTTTAAAGTTTAAAAATCAAATTGTAAAATCATACCAAGGTTGGGGTCATGGTTATAAGAAAACGCTTCATCTGACAAAAAATTTCACGAGCACCTTTTTCATATAGCATTTAATTTCCTTCAAGATATGTTCAGGTCAATCCCGATTAGGTTGATGGCTTGGGAGTCAAAAGTCAAAAACTTGCATAGACAAAAAAATCTAAAATTGCGATGATAGACCTCTTAATATAAATATAAAGCGCTCAAGTTTTGACAATAATTCTTTTTTGTTATCCCAAATAATATTTTCGATATACTTAAAAAAACAAAAGTAAATTTTTTTGGCCCACTCTAATGTACATACTATACAATAAGTATAACCCGAATATAAAACTATTTGAATGTTTTCTCAAATAAGTGGTTTAATTCCAGTGCTGCCAAGTAAATTTTTAAAAATATCCCCAAATCGAAAAAATACCACCTTAATTTGCACTGAGGCAAAATAACAGAGCCCCAAAAACTTTTCGTACAATTTTTTTATATTTTTTAACATAAATACCATTTTATTTCATTCAACGTATATAAAATGTACTGCTTTTGAGTATCGAGTACTCTAAAAAACGACCGGTTTTGATTACTCAATACCCAAATAATTCTTTTACCACTCTATTCTACAAGGTAGATTCATTTTTTTCTGACATGTTGCCTTTTGACAAAAAATGAGATTTTACGTTTAAGCTAAAATCGTGCTACCCTCTTTTCATACAAAATCCCATTTTTATATGAATTTTAAGTTTGTTCAGCATGACCAATTGCTTATTAAATTTATTATCTGAGTTATCCCTCCATATTTCATATAAACGTTTAAATAGATTCGTATCGAATATAAATTGGTTGATGTGTTTTGTATAAGTTTCTAGGCCTACTATGCTTATTCTATTGTGATTTGCAAAAAATAGTTTGTGAATTCTCAAATTATTGTTGACAGTCTGTGCATAAGTTAAGAGATTTGAAACTTTTCAAAAGTATGGTTGACGTCTAATGATGATTTGGTAAAGCAACAATGATATGCAGGCATATATACATGTCTAACCCGTAACAAATAAAACTTTCTTATATCAAATAATCACCCATAAACTCGTTTTCTTTTCACCATTCATTTTTGTATTTTTGGGAATATTTTCTTTCCCTTGACATATTTTAGATTTATGTTACTGAGATATTTCTTCTGTCACCAAGAAATTTAAATCAATATATAATTAATATTTAGGCTAATATTGATAATACTACTACACATAATAAAAACTTGAATTACCCTAAATTATACCCATATACCTTTTTTACACCCTAAATTTCTCCCTAACTACTTTTTACTCCCTAAAATTCACCCTAACATCAAAATTAAACCCTAAATTTAGGGTGAAAATTATTAACTTGGCAACACTGCTTAATTCAACTGCTGCTAGTAATTTCTGTGTTCGTTTTTGCTTTTGGTTTTGCCAAATGAACACAACAATTTCGCGGTTTCTAGTGTATGTATGTATGTATGCCGATATGTATGTATGTGTGATTTTATAGGAAATTAACAACATAACAAAAACACATTTGCTTCCACTGAAAGTATAGAATCATCCATTCATTCATTCCAACACTCAAATAATATTTGAGTTTTTTGCTGTTTGAATATAGCTGCGACCGAGGGTTTATTATTTTCAAATGAATTTTGTACATATACGAAGCAGACATGCTTTACAGCAATGATCACCAAACATTGCCCCAAGGGAAATACACCTACACCAGTAAAAACACGTATACAATACGTGTGTGTACTCAAGAGAACAAAACACACAAAAATTTCATTTAGTAGCAACAACAATGAACGTTTGTTGCTTCGTTTTATGAAAATTGCAAAATTACCAATACAATCTTATTTTAAGTGTCTCTCTTTCTGGTGGACTCTGCTTTACAGGCATTGCATTCACTCTTTTGCTTTGATAACATTTACTCTATTCATTCTCATTGAGCGTTTAATATTTGAATGAATGCTTTGCTTTCTTTGTGTGTAGCCACACAAATTAATGTACTCTTGCTAGCCTTTAGTATTAACGACCCACCATAGAGAGACATAAAGAGTTTCGTGACGTCAAATGAGTTTCTTCCCAAAAATTGCAAGAACAAATTATATTGTTAAAAATTTACTTTGATCAAAAAGTTTATTGTTTTACTTGAAGCATAATTTAACTTTTCTTATTATTTTTAACCGGAAATGTTGAATGGCTTTCAAACTTATTTTTGTGTGTTTTTGGTATTATTTACAATTTTTTTTTAACAATAAAAACTCTTTTTATTTTTAAGCTCAAGGTCATTCGTTTATTTTATTAATTTCGATATTTCGCTATCCATTGGATAGCATCATCAGAAATAATGAGTTACAATAAACAGAATAAAAATAAAAATAACACACGTCTTTACTTTTTTATGTTATATATTGCAATATTGCAAATTATAAGTAGTTACGAGCTAAATCCTCGTATACTTTCTTGTCTACCAGTATACAAAGTTTTTGCTGGGTAAATATCCAAAATGCTTGTTATTAGTCTAAAGCTCTAGTAAAATTTTTTGCCAAAAAGAATGGGACATGAGACAAAATTAAAATTATCAAGAAAAAGATAAAATTTAGAAAAGTCTTAAAGTGATGCATAATTTGCAAAATACATAAGGGAGGTATTCGGAAATGTATCACTGCGCTGCATCAGTGATTTTAAATGTTTTTATGTATATCAGCGAAGAAAATCTGCACCAAAAATTTGTCAAATACTCAATAAAAATAATAGTCAAACAATAAAATAATCATAATGAGATTTTTGTCGACATAAGAAAAAAGTTTGCTTTTCTGATGCAGCGCAGTGATGCATTTCCGAATAGGCCCAAGATATTTAAATTTTTGGTTTCAACCAGGGCTGCCAGATAAATTTGCGGAAAATCGTCAATTTGACGATAAAAAAGAAAAATATCGTCATTTTGAATATTAACTGCCAGTTTTTGTAAAACAAAACGAAAATTTCGTGTGAGAAATTATATTGACAACAAAAACAAATTTTCGTATTTTATTATTGTTTTAAACAAACTTTTCGTTTTGTTTTACAAAAACTGGCACTAAAAATCGTCAGAAAAAATCATGCACTAAAAATTCAATTCATTTATTGACAGTTTTGTCAAAAAAAAAACAATCAAACAAAAACATGACAATATCGGATCGCAGCTCGCACCCCACAAATTTCGAAACAATTCCGAAAAACTTTTAAATTTTTGAAGAACTTCTTGTTTTCGCTATTTACTCGAAATTTGAGGAGCGTCGAGTCAAACGTGCATCGGATTTGGATTAAGCACGTCGAAATATTTGTATTGGGTGTTTTTTTATTGAGGTATAGAACTTTAAGTTGGCATCACTTTTTTAACTGGCGGCCATTTTGTCAGCTGTCAAGTGATTAATATTTAGTTTGGTTTGCCATTTCATCATGAACAGGTTGACAAAAGAACAACGCTTGCAAATCGTGCAAATTTATTTCGAAAATAATGGTTCAGTTCGCGAAGTTTACCGCAAGCAAAATCGCAAAATTTTGTTCAGTGATGAGGCTCATTTTTGGTTGAATGGCTACGTCAACAAGCAAAATTGCCGCATTTGGAGTGAAGAGAATCCACATGAAACCCTTGAGACGCCATTACATCCACAAAAACTGACTGTTTGGTGTGCTCTATGGGCTGGTGGAGTCATTGGGCCATACTTCTTCCGAAATAATGCTGGAGAGTCAGTTACCGTTAATAGAGACCGGTATAGAGCCATGATAACCGACTATTTTGTTCCCGAATTGGATGGCATGAATGTGGATGAGTTGTGGTTCCAACAAGACGGCGCTACATGCCACACAGCGCACGTCACAATCGATTTATTGAAGGAAACATTCGATGAGCGCATAATTTCGCGGAATGGACCTGTCAATTGGCCACCAAGATCGTGTGATTTGACACCATTGGATTATTTTCTTTGGGGATATGTGAAGTCGCTCGTCTACGCCAACAAACCAGAAACGTTAGGGGACTTGGACGCCACCATTCGTGGCGTTATTGCCAACATACGGCCCCATATGCTCGAAAAAGTGGTTGAAAATTGGACCTGTAGAATTGGCTTTATTCGAGCCAGCCGCGGCGGCCACATGCCCGAAATCATATTTAAACATTAATGGCATAAAATTATCCTTCCAATAAAGCCAAATTGATGGACATTAAAACGATTTTCTTGTGTTTTATTTCAATTCGAAGTTCTATACCTCTAAAAAAACACCCTGTAGATAGCTAGGTCTGGTTATATGTATGGCCCACTTTTTTATATATTGTGGGTAGTCTACCATCATTGGCTGTCAAACACAAGCTAAATAATGCAGCTTGCTCAAATTTTTACAAGAGCCTACTGACAGATGCGTGTTGACGGTAGCAATGTTGCCCTTTCAGTTAAAGTCTGGACTTATTGACACGCTCTCGTATATGTATGTTCTCTTCATACACATATACCACGAGGAAAATCCAACTGTCTCCTTTAGAAAAATATTTTTTTTGGTGTTGCATAATATTTATTAAGAGGAAATTGCTATATTTTTAGTACTGCATAAAATCGTTACTTTTAATAAAAATAATTGTTAAATCCTCACTTTGCTATTTTTAGAACATAAAATCGTGAAAATAACGATAAATTGTCAAATCTGGCAGCCGTAGTTTTAACATTGAATAATTCTAAAAATCTCTTTGTAATTTAATGTACATTCATACTTATCGGCATATACATACAATTTACTAGAATATTAAGATAGTATTTGAGAAAAAAAAAATTTAGCACAAATATCACCAAATGAATAAAAACTGAGCCCTGCATTGCACCAATCTATCAGAAATTTTGCTATATTTTACATTTTACAAATAATGAAACAATTTCTTTTTTTTTTTCTCTTTTTGCAGTAACAAAATTGGAGCGTTTAAAACACCCTTAACAAAAAACATAAGTTAAACGAACAAATAACTTTTTATGTGAATTTTTCTATAAGGCATTGAAAGAAAAATTTAACTATAACAATTGTCATTCAAATGAGAATTGCAATGAAAAAAAAATTATAATAACTCAAATCACACGCACAGTAATAAACTATTTTATGGAAAAAATGCAGCGTATAAAAACATTTAAAAAAAATTTAAAAACTTTAATTATGCACTTGAAAGCAAGTGCTTTTTAGTCTATGCTGCAATATTCATGGTTGTTGTTTCCGGCACAACAAGTTGTTATAATATAACAATAACAATTATAGCAGCGGCAATAAAAAAAAGTAAATCAAAGAGCTATAAATAGCCGAACGGAATCTTATTTAGCCTTCACCTAAATATGAGATTGAAGTATATAAGCTGATAAATAGCACAGGGCAAGATTTCAAAAATTTTCTAGACTTCTGCTCATAGTTTTTGATTAAATTAAGAGTGCTGATTGTGATGGCATCATTAGTTTCTTTCTAGCAGCTCTAGTTTTGAAGATATATGTATTATCCCAGCAAAAAATTTGCTTGCTGTTAAGCAAAAAAGTGTGTATATAAGGATTTAAATCGTAACCACTTATAATTTTACTCGATAACTACTTATCTTTGCTTGAGCGTTAAAAATATAAGGAGTAGTCCTTATAAATGTTTTTACACTGTCACAGCAATTAACTAGTTATTATTTGACTTACTTGAAGCTAAAAAAAATAAGTACCTGGGATACAAACCGG
Source organism: Panzeria rudis (assembly GCA_956483635.1). Taxonomy (NCBI): domain Eukaryota; kingdom Metazoa; phylum Arthropoda; class Insecta; order Diptera; family Tachinidae; genus Panzeria; species Panzeria rudis. Next base: position 24,182,444 of record OY101447.1, on the reverse strand, counting down.
CCATCTTACGACTTTAAGATATGATCTCTACAACCTTAGTTTTTGGAAAAAAATATGCCAATGTCGTACTTTAAATCTGCTTTTCCATGGTTGGTTTGTGAATTTTTCAAATTTGTGGCAGAAACGATTGGAATTCACGCCGTTATTTCGTATGACCCTTACAAAATCCAGCTAGCTGAAAATTGGGAGAGAGCCTCTAACTATCACCGATTACACTGAATAACAAAATCAAAATTTTTTAGAGTCAAGAATATGCACTACACATAAAAAAAATAAGTTTGGTTTTTAATAGCAAAAATCCCGGTATTCAAGTAATTTTTTTTCCAATTTCCTGTGATAAAGAATTCCGCTTATTGATAACAAAAATTTCAAATTTTTTAATTAATAATCGAAATATGTGAAAGAATAAAACATTTTATCAATAACTTATCATTTTTTCAACTAGATGGAAAAAGAAAATAATTCGTCAATAAAAACAACTATCGCCTGGAAGATAGTTAGGTGATACTTAAGCGATACTTAGGCGATACATTCAAGAATTTAGCCGAGACACCTAGCGTTTAGCCGAGACATTTTCACTTAGCAAGAGCACCAACCATTAGTCAAGACACAAACCGGATCCAATAATTCCCAAAAACTTGGACAAAAATCTACCCAAAGTCCCAGAAGATCCTCGTACTCTCAAGAACTAGGACAAAAATCTCTACAAAACCTTTAAAGTTTCGCGGATTCCCAAAACTAGGACAAAAATCTGACGAAACTTATAGAACTTCCCTGGGAAAACTACGGTAGCACCGAAAATGGCGCAAATACGTTGTTTGTTATCACGCAAAGAAAATGAAGACCTCAAGACCAAATTCATATTTTGACACTATTTTCAATACCAATCCAACAAAAATTATTTTTTTTATATATTTTCTTAACTGAATTAATATCAATCATACGCCACGTTTAACAAAATCTAATTTTATATTTCTACTGGAAACCAGCAAATTATTAAATAAGTGTGTACATTGTACGCGCTATAGCAGACAAGGTATTAGACTTTTGTTTGGAACATTTTATATGATTTTAAAGGTAGAGACCTGTAGATTAAGATTTTTTTATTTTTTTTAGAGTTTCGCAAAATTTGTAGTCACTTAAGGAAAAATATCAAAAATTTAGTAAAATTTGGGGTTTTTCGTTAATTTTTTTAATCTTTGACCCGCAATATCTTAAAAACTACTCGAGATACCGCTATGAAATTTTCAGCGTTTTAAGATCGTATAGTTACTAATAAAAAACAGAAAGAAGCTTGATTCAAATACAATTCGAAGTAAGTTTGTTTTAGTAATAACAAAAAGTCGTATGAAAATCTGACTTTTTCGGTATTTTTCCTCTCCTGACTATACTAGTCGCGGGGCTCATTATCGCCACATCTGAAAAGTTGCTACTAAATATATCTTTCAAATTCCGGCTGAGAAGTTAAGATCGCAGCTTTGCAATTTTCGTAACACTCATGCAAACATGAAAAATATTTTTAAAATTATCATATTCTAGGGGTTACTGTGGGCGAACTATTATAGATAGAGCTTAGCTTTTTAGCTTGTTAGCTTGGTTTTTTTGTTGTCCTCTATCTAAATCATGTTATCTTGGATAAGGTCTTTGAAGAAACTTGTTTTTTTTTAATCAAAATACTGATAGTAACTTTTTGACAAAAAAATTTAAAAAAATCAACTTTTTTTTTAGTGTAAAATTGAAACTGTTCACTCCATTCAGATAAATTGATTCGGTAAATGGGAAAATTTTTGTATGAATTGTGCAGATTAATACTAAATTTTTGGAAAAATTTTGCGACTTAAGACAACTTCACAGTTTAAAAAAATACTAGAATAAGATCGCCAAATTTGCAAAGATTTTTTTTTTTTGCAAGGCCTGTAACTTTTGAACTATCGGAGAGAAATTCGAACCCTAAGTGAGCGAATATAGGCCTTTGATAGCAGATTCCAAAATAGGAAACGGTTTGGAAATCGGACAAGAAATGTAATTTGGCAATTTTTTTAATGTTTAACATACCTGAGGTTACCAATTTCGGGAACGCCTGGAGCCTCTCAAGAAGGAGCCAGAACGCCAAACTCTTCAAACTTAAGGCGGCAAACACCTCAGGTATAACCATGTAAAATTTCATATCACTGGCTTCAGCAGTTACGAAGATACTGAATTATTTCAATTTTTTTCACACGTATCTCTTATTAGTATTCATTACACGTACATATATGTTACTCGTATTTTTTCATTAAAAAATTTTTTTTTCTGCCTCCCAGTATACTCGTAGAAAACATTTATATGCTATATATCATATGCACAACATGCCAAGCGTGTCATAAAGAGCTTCGTTCGAAAAATAATTTATAATTGAAATGTATTTTAAAGCAAGATTTACAGACAACTTTTTTAAGCCGTATCAAATCCAAATAAATTTTTTATTAATACGGCGGACAGTTAGTGTTTAAACTTTTAAAAAAGAAATAAAATCAAATCAGAAAAGTCTGAATAAATTTAAAAAATTCCGAAATCTGTTCTTAATCACGAGAAAACTCGTGCATTTATCGAAAATTTAGCCAAAATGTATTTTTCCAGAATAAAATAAATTTGCTTCCAAAACCATATTTATGAAAAGTATATCTGATTCAGCTTAAACGCGTATTATCTTTGGACTTATTATTATACTTTTTTATTGCTAAGCTTTGCATTTTTTTATACGCGCATTCATATCCTTAATATGAACCCATCCACCCTCCCACTTATTCAAACTTATTCAGCGAAAAATATGAATGCATCTGCTGTGCAATGCAGACATTCAACTTTTTGCTTACGAATGCATTGTTAAATATAAATGGGGTTTTTTTAAAGAAGTTTATTATCGCTGTTGTAGCTGTGAGGAATTTGAAAAAATATATTTATGCTTAACTGCTCGTACATAAATATTTTACTTGTTGCTGTTGCTCAACTGCTTAAATTATTTACAACTGTCGTTGTGTTTAACTGAACTGTATGCAGTGAATAACTATCTGGGTGATTATCATTTTAAGTGTACATTTTCTGTTATTTTTTTTATATTATTTATGTTATCGCCTCACTCAATATATCGTGAAATAAAATTTTTCGATTTTTTAAAATTTTTGTGTATTGACCGTTACATTTGACTTCGTGGTTGTTCTGGATATGATTTTTGCAAATAAAGTACACCACAAAAAATTAATATAGTTTTTGAAAGCTCTATTTATCTACTCGCTAAAAACAAAGCATTATAATAATCGCTGGACGGATCTAAATGTTATTACCACTTTTCCAATTTTCGAATTGGTTTCACATGAAAAAATAAAAAAATTTTATCTTTTAAAATAATGCTCTACAAACATGTGTACATAAACAAAGAGTAGGCTACCTCTTCTAACTTCTTTCAAATAAGACTAATTGCAATAAAATCGACCAACAATGTTAAGAGTTATGTCAATTTCAAATAATTATTCATAGCAAAGTAGTACTTTGAAAATACGTCCAACATAATCATACGTTTTTCGAAAATATAACAACTCATAATGCGGTACACGCAAAGAAAAGATATGGTTGTGGCATGATTGCGTCAGCAATGTCATGTTTCCCAATATAGTTTATGGTACTGGTAAATAAGTTATTATTGTTTTAAATAATTGTGAACCTTAATTAGTTTACGAGAAATAAACTCATGTTTATATTCAATCATCACATTATAGAAATTGAAACATGGTTGCATTTAACAATGTACATTGTTAAAAAAGTGTTGACTACAATCATGGTTTATTTAAAAAAATTAATGTGTTATATTTGACATTTTTCTTTTGGGAATTAAATGATTTTGTCCACACATAATATACACAATCACGTATGATTGTACTTCCAGATTCCTTAGATGCAAACGGGGCAGAAAACTGGCATTACTTCAGTTTCATGAACTTTTTCTACACATTTCAATCGTTGTATTGTATAACTATTGCATTGAATTGCAACTTTTAAAAGAGATTGATATATATGGTTATTAGAACCATACGTATGCTTAATGGAACCATATGTATGGTTAATGGAACCATATGTATGGTTAATAGATTAATATGTATGGTTAAATGTAACCATATGTATGGTTAATAGATTAATATGTATGGTTAATGTAAACATATGTGTGCTTAATTGGAACCATATGTATAGTTAATGCAACCATATGTATGATTAATTGAACCATATGTATGGTCAATAGAGTAATATGTATGGTTAATGGAACCATATGTAGGGTTAAAAGGAACCATATGTATTGTTAAATGGAATCATATATATGTTTAAAGGAACAATATGTATGGTTAAATGAAACTATATGCATGATTAAATGGAACGATATGTATGGCTAATGAAGCCATATGTATGGTTAATGGAACCATATGTATGGTTAAGTGGAACTATATGCATGGTTATATAACAATGTTATTGCTAGCTTAGATAACATTATTATGTTTAAAACAAATCTAGTTTCAAAATAGTATGGTTTGACTGCAACTATATATTCAATCATAGTATGTTGCTCTTCGATTATGGTTGTCTCAACCATGTTTATTCTTTGCGTGTAGAAGCAAATTTTTTTCGAAGAAAATCAGAAATTTGATATTTTTATCGTTTCTACCCTTCAACTGCTGTTAACTTTCTTTAACATCCTAAAATTTATAGATAAATTCTATAGATAGATTTTTTTACGCAACGCTCAATACATTTTTATATGAGTTCAATATTTTCTTCAGAGCGCACCCTATATTTTGAATTCAATACAATTCAAATGGTGTAATCTTCGATGTATTATAACACTAAAAAACATTTTAAAGAAATTTAATATAATACGGATAACACTCAATACATTTTTTTGTATACAAACCATAATTGATTGATGGAACGTTTTGCAATATGATACTATTTAAGAAAAATCAGAAAACTTTTAAATATGTATTTAGAAGTGCAAACCTACGCTGTTATTTAAGTGTATGTTGTTAAAGCCCTTACACTACATTTTTCTTGCACTGTTTTACTATAGAATTGAAAGAAAGAAACAGCAAATGATAGAATGTAATAACTATACAAAATATAAACAAAACGTTATATTTTCTTTAAGTGTTGCCTACTTTTTATTTATAATAAAACGCCAACAGAAAAATAGGTTGAAAAAAGAGGCGCTAAGTCGCTGATTTCATGAATAAACCGCTAGTTTGGCAACACTTTAATGTATCAAGCTTGAAACGTCAATTTTAAGTTGAACATTTTTACATTTTTTTTACAGACTCTCATTTTGTATCGATAACATTATTAAAAGCTTTGACGATTTGGTATTTATATTAATATAGCTGAACTCTTTGCACCTAGTAAAATTTTCTATTATATTATGTTTGCACTGTTCTCGAAAATGTAGTGTCATATGTGCTTTATGCAATTTTATTAATTAAACTGAGCGTACTAAAAAGGCATAACGCTCAATACACAAGAAAGAAGAGAAGCAAATGCAAATATTCTAAAATTGTTATAAATTTAATCTCGATTTTGGAAAAATTCATAGTTTCTTAATGTGAGAAATCAACAGCATGCATTACGGACACGCCATTTTATATGAAGAGATTATAAACAGTATTTTCCTTCTTCTTTTTTGACACGCAATGGACGGTCATACACAATAAAAGTTAATGTACATTTATTTATATTTGATCAATTCACAAGCTCGTATTAACGTCGTATGTGTTCTGTAGTCGTTTAATTATACAGTATTTTATTTTTGTTGTTGGTAATTTTCATACAAATGTGCGTTATAATTATACGTATGAATTTTATATGCTCTTCAAATAGTTGTATTGAGGCCAGGTCTGGGAATATTCTATTTGTTAGATTAATTTGTAAAAATATTTTATATATGTGATAAGTAACAGGCGAAAATACATTCTTCTTAATGATAAATAATTATATACTTGATTAATTTCAATTTAATTTTCAAACTATTTTAATCAAAATTGCTTGTCGCGAAAAAAGTTATTCCATTTCGTGTCAAATTAAAATTCCTATACCTGGTTGGTAAATTAATGCCAGGTGGCCTCGAGAGATCAACTACAACGAATTGCTTAACATATTTGAACTGCCAACTGTGTTAATGTATCAGCTTTTTTGACAGCCCAAATAGAAATTCTGCACAGCGAATTTCTATTTGGGCTGTCAAAAAGCTGATATATTAACACAGTTGACAGTTCATATATGGAAACATTTTCTTAGTTACCTGATCTCTCGAGGCCACCTGGTATTAGTTCGTCTTGCCTTGGTATTAATTAAATTGACATTTAAAATACGACAAAATAACGATACAACAAATTTGTCTGTTCACAAGCACATAAACAAATATCGTATCTTTTTAAACGATAAGATATACGACTGAGCCTGTGAATTGAGCAAATATATTACATCTTGCTAAGCAGTTTTCATTTTCAAATTTATGCGTTTGTTTTATGAAATATTTTACTATACCTTCAGCGGGCACGAAAAAAGCATTTGAAACGAGAATCACTCTTATATTATTGCTGATAGCATTGTCATGTGTGTGAAAATATTTGCATAAGTTTATGTATGTGTATTTTAATGCATATGTACATGGCTCATTCTCATTTCAAATGTTTTTTTTCGTGTCTGTTAAAAGTATAGTAAAATATTTCATAAAATAAACACATGATGTTTTAAATGAAAATTGCATAAGTTTTTTTGTGTAAGACTGCCCACAATGTGTTAAAAACGAAAAACAAATATACTGTTTTTTCTCTCTTCATAGACAATGGCATGTCCGTAATGCATAGTGCTGATTTTCTACATTAAGAACTATGCATTTTTTTCAAAAGCGAGTTCAAAATTTATTGCATTTGTATTTTTATTCTTCATTTTTAACCCATAATGGACACTGTTGTGCAAAAAAACTTATGTGCATTTATTTACAATCTATTAAATCATACTAAAGCAGTTTTCATTTTAAAATTTATGAATGGCAACGCTACAGATCCCTCAGCTAAAATGTAGGCTGAAGGAATGTACTAAACAGCTGAAAACTCTACTAGAATATCAAAAAACCGCTCCTCTTCAAAACTTTCTAAGTGGGCTCGACGCAACACCTCAAACAGACTATTCGCTATGGAGAGCAGCCCGAGGCCTCAAAAGACCAGTGATATATAAGCCTCCGTTGCGAGCTTCGAATGGAGACTGGGCAAGAACTGACGCTGAAAAAGGTACTCTGTTTGTAAACCACTTGCAGAAATTATTTACAACAAATAAGTCTGATACTATAGCTGATCTGCCACCAGTCCTCGCTATACCAGATGTTACTTTGAGATTCAACATTCGTGAGATTGAACACTATATTGCGGGCTTAAACTCGAAAAAAGCCCCTGGCGCTGATAAAATAAGTAATAAAATGCTCTTAGAGCTACCCTATACTGCAAAACGGATAATTCTATTTATTTTTAACAGTATTTTGCGCCTCAAATGCTATCCCGCAGAATGGAAGGTTTCGCTGATTACCATGATACCTAAACCAGGCAAAGATCATACGAAGGTGGAGTCCTATAGGCCTATAAGCCTGTTGTCTAACATGTCAAAACTATTTGAAAAGCTACTTATGAGTAAGCTAACACCCATACTGAATCGTACTGGATGCATTCCAGACCACCAATTCGGTTTTAGGAGACAACATAGTACGATTGAACAAACACATAGACTCGTGAACGTGGTTAGAAAAACCTTCGAAGAAAAGAAATATTGTTCTGCGCTCTTCATCGATGTTTCTCAGGCATTTGATAAAGTATGGCACGCAGGTTTAATACATAAACTAAAGCAAAACCTACCCGAAAACATCCTTAAACTTTTAGAAAGCTACTTAACTGAGCGAAAATTTTTTGTTAAAGAAGGTAATTTTCAAAGCCCTCCGGAACCCATTGATGCCGGAGTTCCTCAAGGCAGCATCCTCGGTCCTGTATTATATCTGATATATGCCTCTGACTTGCCGGTAAGCAGTAACATACACATATCAACATTCGCTGATGATACAGCTTTTCTAAGTGTTCACAAAAGCCATCAAGAAGCCACCCGCAATTTGGTAGATTATATACCCCAGTTGGAACAATGGCTAAAACAATGGCGGATAAAAATTAACGAACAAAAATGTCTACACATTACTTTTACATTGTGCAAAGAAACCTGCCCACCTATACAAATAAATAACCAAACTATACCTCAACACACTGAAGTAAAATATTTCGGCGTTCATCTTGATCGTCGTCTAACATGGAAGTCACACATAAATGCAAAGGTGACCCAAATGAAACTAAAAGCAGCTCAAATGAATTGGCTCATTGGAAGGAACTCTACTCTAAGCCTAGATTGTAAACTTCTTCTTCCTACGGAATCCAGTTATGGGGTACTGCCTCGGCATCAAATGTAGAAAAAATTCAAAGGCAACAAAATAAAATACTCCGTACGATTACAGCAGCCCCATGGTATGTCAGAAACAAGCGAATTCATAAAGACCTAGATGTGCCGCCGGTTAAGACAGTGTTTTCTAAACACGTGACAAGCTACATAAAAAGACTTGAGTTGCACCCAAATCCCCTAGCCCAAAATATCATTAACTTTAGAGGCCACACTCGCCTGAGAAGGAGAGACACTCTTGCTCTCAGCCGAACACGACAGACGTAAACAACCAAACAATCAACCGCTGAAACAAATATTTTTATCTGGCACTGGCTGGACTTAAAAATTAAAACTTTAAATTAAGATTTGATTACTTATTGTTAGTTCAATTTTATTGAAGATACAATAAATAAATACATATAACCGAAAAAAAAAATTATTTTATGAAGTATTTTACTAACTTTCCACGGACGCGAAAAAATCATTTGAAATGAGCATCACCCAAATAGATATGGGTAATTCCATGTCAAATCAACTAAGAGTTAGACACGACCCCTTTCAAATTTGATGAAATTTGGTCAGATGTTGTCATTCATCCCATGACGAATTTATGCTAAAGGAAAAAGTTAAAAAATGTTTATTTCAAAAGTTATGACATATTCAAAATGTCATTATTTCGCCAAATTTACAGAATGTGTTGAGCTTAGTTTTTAATTATCTCTAAAACTATTTTATGTACAAGGATGTTTTGTATGCCATTTTAAAGAGGATATTTGGGGCAATAAAAAATACATAGAGCAAAGATTAGTTTTGGAAAAATGACTTATCTGCAAAGTTTTGAAAATTTCAAAACTGACTAAATCAAAAACCTAAATTTTTTCTTCGTGTGAATTTTTTTTATATAATACCACTGAATGTCCTTAATAAATCGTGAAAATTTGGGGGTGAAGTTTTTCTTTTTTTTTAAGATATGATTTTTTTTCTTTCGCAACCTTCAACAATATAGTATCAAAAATAATTCAAATCTGTAATTTCAAGCAATATGCATTATATTAAATTTAATTTAAAGTTTTTGAAGGGGAAAAATTAATAACATTGACAAATTGGTGCATTTGTTTTTTCGGTGAAATTTTGTGTTGAAAATTTTGTGTTAAAAATGTAAATTTTTTTGTAATATCTCATAAAAGAAAAAAAACACCTCCTTGAAAATTTCAGGATTTTTTAAGGACGTTTAGAGATACTATATAAAAAAAATTTAGCTTAAAAAATATAGGTTTTTGATTTAATCAGTTTTGAAAATTTCAAAACTTTACAGATAAGTCATTTTTCCAAAAAAAGAATTTATGACCTATACATATTTTGTAGCTCCAAATATTCTGCTTGAAATGACATACAAACCAATCTTGTATATAAAATAGTTTGCGAGATATTTAAAAACTAAACTCAACACTTTCGGTAAATTTGGCGAAATAATTATATTTTGGATTTGTCATGACTTCTGAAATAAAAATTTTTAATTTTTTCCCTTTGGCATAAGTTCGTTATAGGCTTAAAGAAAACATCTGAAGAAATTTCATCAAAATCGAAAGGGGTCGTGTCTAACTATTAGTTGATTTGACATGGAATTACCCATACATCATATATAAAGTAAAATAATCAATATGGGTATGAAAAATAGCTAAATATTGCGTGAAGTATTTAAACATAAATAAAAATTGCATGTACAAGCCCACTCTTTTGCAATCTGTTCCACTGTGCAACGTTATATTTAATTAATGTTTACCATTTTGTATCCTGTGTTCGTATACTAAAATATGTATGTATGTATGAATACAAAATACTGATTTTAAAAAATTAAGTATACGCTGTCATTTATTTTAAATTTATTGACTTTCTTCAATTTCCTTCAAAATAACTCACTTTATATTAAAAATGAATTGAGAACATTTGTACATTATCACACGTTCCTACTAAAAGAAACTTATTACCAGCATTTCTATGTAAATGATGAGTGAAATAAGAAGAATATCTTTAAAAAATTTTTGGCTACTTATTATCTTTCACAAAAAATTTATTTAAAAAAAAGGAAGCAAAAAATCAATTTGTCTAAGCATGTCATTTGAAGCGTAGATATTTTTCCCATTTTGCCAGTTCTCCCTTGATTATTTTCTACATGATTTTAAAAGCATTTGACTGTTGATACTGCAACAACCACTTAGCCACGTATAATAGATTGTGGTAAAAGAAACAACTTTATCTTTTCACATGCAAAAAAAATATACACGAAATAATAAAATATCAAGTAACACGCGTAATTTTCCATTATTGAGAACGCTTTTGAAATAAGAATATTAAGTAGAGAATATAAAATGTTTAAAAAAACCGTACACAGTTACAAATGACTTCAATAAAATAAATTTAATCATTATAAGCAACAAAAAACAAACGGAAAATTGGAAATGAAAAGCTGGGAAGCTGTTCATCAAAATAAGCGAAAAAAGCTGAGACTGAAATTCATACCAAGAAAAATCCTATTTAAAGTTCATAATAAAATTTAAATTATTTTTAGGATTGCCGTTTATTTAGTACCTCAGTATACAATTTTTATTAGTGCTTTTGCGATTTGTGCTATATGTATACACTGGAGGTAATAATTATAGTACCAACTTTATTTTATTGATTAAACGAAACGTTTTGGTAGGATCTTGCTCTTATATTGTGTACTAACGAGTGAAATGAAAACGAATTTTATAAGCATTAATTATTCAGATATTTTTAATTCAGTTTGAAAACAGCAATATTTCAACAACTTATTTAAGGGAAATTACTATAAGACCAAAATTTAAAATTGTTAATATTCAAAATTTATCCAATAATGCTTCGTGATTTTCTTATAATTAATATTGATTATGGAAACCTCTATTTCAAATCACTTCTCAAATTCACTGTGACATTGAACTTATCAATGTTTTAATAGCACTTTGGTAAATTTTCGTCCATTCTTCAATAATTCATCTCTTGAGACTTCTAACGTTCTGGTATTGTTTCCCATGAGAAAAAACTTGAGGTGATAAAGATGCCCATAAATTTTGGATTGGATTTAAATTGGGGCTGCAAGCAGGCCAATCGACAACAGTAGTATTTCTAGACAAAAGGAGGGCTTTAATTGCCTTGGAGCTGTGAGCAGTAGCATTATCATGCTGAAAAATCCAGTCTACAGAAGGCATATTATCACCAAAATTAACAAGGACATCATGAAGAAGTTCTATATACAGGGTGTTTTTTTTAGAGGTATAGAACTTCCAATTGAAATAAAACACAAGAAAATCGTTTTAATGTCCATCAATTTGGCTTTATTGGAAGGATAATTTTATGCCATTAATGTTTAAATATGATTTCGGGCATGTGGCCGCCGCGGCTGGCTCGAATAAAGCCAATTCTACAGGTCCAATTTTCAACCACTTTTTCGAGCATATGGGGCGATATGTTGGCAATAACGCCACGAATGTTGGCTTCCAAGTCCCCTAACGTTTCTGGTTTGTTGGCGTAGACGAGCGACTTCACATATCCCCAAAGAAAATAATCCAATGGTGTCAAATCACACGATCTTGGTGGCCAATTGACAGGTCCATTCCGCGATATTATGCGCTCATCGAATGTTTCCTTCAATAAATCGATTGTGACGTGCGCTGTGTGGCATGTAGCGCCGTCTTGTTGGAACCACAACTCATCCACATTCATGCCATCCAATTCGGGAACAAAATAGTCGGTTATCATGGCTCTATACCGGTCTCCATTAACGGTAACTGACTCTCCAGCATTATTTCAGAAGAAGTATGGCCCAATGACTCCACCAGCCCATAGAGCACACCAAACAGTCAGTTTTTGTGGATGTAATGGCGTCTCAAGGGTCTCATGTGGATTCTCTTCACTCCAAATGCGGCAATTTTGCTTGTTGACGTAGCCATTCAACCAAAAATGAGCCTCATCACTGAACAAAATTTTGCGATTTTGCTTGCGGTAAACTTCGCGAACTGAACCATTATTTTCGAAATAAATTTGCACGATTCGCAAGCGTTGTTCTTTTGTCAACCTGTTCATGATGAAATGGCAAACCAAACTAAATATTAATCACTTGACAGCTGACAAAATGGCCGCCAGTTAAAAAAGTGATGCCAGCTTAAAGTTCTATACCTCAATAAAAAACACCCAATACTTTCCACTGTTTATTTTTGTAGAAATGAAACATATTGGAGACCTTCCCGTGACAGATACTGCTGCCAAAATCATAACAGATCGTCTAACGAAATTTCTACTCATTTTCTAATCTTTTTAGCACTTTCTTTATTGAAAAAATTCGCCAAAATGAAAAAACGACAAAACAAAAAAAAAAGCCAAAACGTAAGAAACCTAAATTTTACAATTTTGCAACAACAAAAAAATCACCAAAATGAAAAAAGCGCTATAACGAAAAAAACACCAAACCGACAAAATATCAAAAGCCCAAAAAACGCCAAAACGAAAAACACCAAAAATTACAAATAAATAGGCAAAACGAAAAAAAATCGCCATAATGAAAAAAAGCGATGAAAAAAATCACCAAAACTAAAAAATCGTCGAAAAGAAAAAATCGCCAAAACACAAAAATACGACAAACTAAAAAAAAATTGCCAAACTGACAAAAAACGCTAAAATGAAAAAGAGCGCTAAAACGAAAAAAGCATCTAAACGAAAATATTACCAAAACTGAAAAAAATCGCCAAAAAAAACGAAAAACCCTCAAACGAAAAACACGCTGATATTAAAAGTCCACAAAAACCACCAAAACGAAGAAATTTATACATGTGGTGATTCTCATTTCAAACGCTTTTTTCGTTTCCGTTGAAATTATAGTAAAATATATCATAAAATAAAGGCATAAATTAATATATTAAAACTGCTTTAATATAATATAAATAAATGTACATAAAGTTTTTTTGTATAAAACTGTCAATTATGTGTTAAAAAGAAGAACAAAAATACTATTTATACTCTCTCATAATAAGAATGTATGAATTTTTCCTAAAAGGAAATTAAATTTCTAACGAATTTAGAATATTTGCATTTGCTTCTCTTATTTCACATATCACATTTTTTTAAAAATATTAGAAATTATAATTTGTTTTATGAACGCAGTCTTTTGTCTTGAGCGTTACGCTTTTTTAGTATACTTCATTGCTCAGTTAAATTATTAAAATTGCATTAACAACATACACTAAAATAACAACGTGGGTTTGTTCTTCTAAGTTTTGTGAACTTCGTTAAATAGTATTATATTACAGAACATTTCATCAATCAATCATCATTTTTATCCAAAAAAAAAATGTATTGACTGTTATCTTTATATATTTTTTAATTTCATTGAAATATTTTAGTGAATACCTGAGGAGCTTATGTTAAAATACATCGAAGATTATACATCTGAATCGTGTTGCATTCAAAATATAGTGTGTGTTCTGAAAAAGTTATCGAATTCGTATAAAATGTATTGAACGTTACGTAAAAAAATTTCAAATATAATTTATCTATAAATTTTAGGCAGCTGAATGGCAGAAACGATATAAAGAACATTAGCTGTTTACAAATTTCTGATTTTCTTTGAAAAAATTTTGCTTCTACCGCACTGTGGGTTATTATATTTTCGAAGAACATTACTTCAAATTTGCGATCATATATAAATTTGTGCTAAAAATGTCTCCTTGTCTAAAACTACACGGATTTTGTAGTTATTTTATTAAAGAAAAAACCTTTCAAATTACACATATTTAGTCCAAGTGGAAAAAATGTAACATAAAGTATAATACGGCTATGGCAGAATGGTAGATACGTCAGACTATCAGCCATGAGGTCGCGGTTCAAACCTGCACGCAGCCAATCGCTTTTTTTAGTAAAAACATTTTGTTGAAACATAATGCTATGTAATTTTAGGTCTATAATAATCTGTAAAGTGTTGCCGACTATTATCGACCTAATTTTCAACAAAAGTGTTTTAGAGTGTAGGCAAATCGTATTTTGCTACGAATAATTATTTGAAATTGACATAACTTTCAACACTGATGACCGATTTTATTAGAAATTGTCTCATTTGAAAGAAGAGTTAGTCTACTTTTTGCTTATGCATAAATGTTTGAAAAAAATTATTTTAAAAGAAAAAATTTTTTCATTTTTTCCTGTGAAACCAAGTCAAGATTGAAAAAATGGTTATAACTTTTAATTTCGTCTGGGGATTATTATAATTTTTTGTTTTTAGAAAGTAGATATATAGTGCTTTCGAATCCTATGCTCATTTTTGTGATGTAATTTTTTTGGCATACATCCATCCTTCCCAGAATAACCGCGAAAGCAAATGTAACGCTCAATACACCAAAATGTTAAAAAATAGTAAAATTTCATTTTATATCATTATCTATTGAATTAGGCGAAAGCTATAATATGAATCCTACCTTCTCATATTTATACTAGTTACATTGGTAAGCAAAAACAAAACACAAAATGTACTTTAGAGTGGTCGGAAAAAAATCTAATATGGATTTCTTGAAGTCCCTTACCCCAAATCAATGGGTATTTATAAAAAAATACCCTAAAAAACTCAGCTCAATCAGTTGAGATTAAGACCAGAAATAGAACTGTTTTGAGCTCTTAATATTTTGTACGCTCACTTTTTCCTCGGAAGACTAAATTTTTCCTATTAGCAATCTTTTAAAATTACTTTAGCTAAAAAAATTTCTAGTTTTAAATTTTGCTGTCTAACTGTCTGTGCATTTATTTTTAATTCGAGGTATACATAAATGCACAAATTGCTGTTTACATGATTGAAAAATAACTAGATAATCTCTAGATAATACTTTAATTGCTTGTTTAAATAAATTTAGCACTCAGTTAATTTTTGGAGCGTATAATTTTTAATTAGACAAATTTGCACATTAAACTGAGAAACCAAAGGAACATTTGATTTAATAAAAACTTTTTAATTTGAATGTGACGGCTTAAGTTCATCAAGTAGTTAGTTAACTAACAAGTTAACTAACTACTTGGTGAACAAAAATTTGCTTTACAACTGCTTTAAATTATTTGTTGATTTATGTATAATTTATAATAATTTAATAATTTAATTTTACAATGAAAATGTAATGTTTTTATTAAACTATATAAACTATTTTATAGAAGTATAAATGGAATTTAACCATTAAAAGAGAAAAGTTAGCAGCTTTTACTTGAACAACATACTTCTTTAATTGGAATTAAATTCAATTTTATCATTAACAGTGATAAGCCTCTTTTTGGCTTCAATTAAAGAATAAGGGTAAAATTACCTAAAATTAGGTCGAAACTAATTGTGATATATCACTTCATATTCAAGGTAGATTGAAATTCAATATTTTTTGAATGCAAATCAAATGTTATACTTAACTACAACAGCTATGCTGAAAAATAAAGAAGTTAAAAAATGAACTAATGACTTATAGCCGAAAGGGAAGCGAAGTTCGGGTTTAAAAATACCCTTTTTTAATAATTGTATATTAAAAAAATATATATAAATTTTTGTTTTTTTTTTTTGCATATCAAAATGACATTTTCAAGTTAAACGATGTTGAATTTTTTTGCAAAGGTAAATAACCAGTGAATTATTCATTTGTTTCAACACTGGCAAGCAACCAAACAAGAGTTGACATTTTACACACACACACACACACACACACACAAAGAAAAAAGCTATAAATATTTTTTCTCCATTTTAATTTTTTTATTAACAAAATAAATAATTAAATTTATTACATAATTACAACATTCAGAAATGCAGGTCAAGTTCATTAGCAAATAAATGGTTTTGTTGCATTTCGCTTTAACCAACAGCATTAAAAAACAGGTAAATTTTCATAAACGTTTATGCATGATGAATCTCTAGTTGTTGCTGGTTTTTTTTCTCCAGCCAATAATCAATGATCATCAATTTATTTTAATTCATTTTTTTTTGCTGCCAATTTAAATGAAATTGTAAAAAAATCGTATTACAAAAATGTATTCAAAATGTGTAAAATTGTACTTTTTTACAACATTTAAATAAAATTTCACATTGACTGACTGACTTACTGACGCTGGCCTGACTGTATGATTAGTTACGCGAAATAAAAAGACCAAAAATAAAAATAAAACTCATTCATTAATTGCAACCACATTTCAGTTTTAGACAATTTAGTTGCATTATGCAAAAAACGACAGTAAAAGTTTATGCTGATTAGCTTAAATTAAAGCTGCATTAAAAGGATAATGGAAAATTGTTGCATAAAATGGAAATACTGTATAATATGTAAGAGTTAAATATCTACTAAATTAAAACAATATATGAGGCGATCAGCGCAAGATCGGCCTAAGTTTCAAAGCTGGTAGTCGGTTTCTTTTTTTTCAATAACTAATAGGCGGGAAGTTTTTTGTTATGCAATTTATCCTCACATTATACATGCGATTTTACTAAAGAGTATACCATTTTAAAGATATTTAGTGACAGATGTGCACAATCTATGCTTTGTTAATATCGGTTCAGTATTGTGCGAGTTACAAGCGTTTAAAGTTGCTACTAATTAATACATGCGTATATTAGGTTAAATAAAAAATTAACCCTATATATAAATGTGTGTTAATAGATTTTGCTTTTGCAAAGGCAATAATAATACAATTTTTTTGGTGTTTTGAATTGGTGCTGTTGTATGAAAGACATAAGACCAAATGAGAAAGGAATTAAATAAATAGAATTATATTATTTGAAATTATTTAATTTTAATTGAGTTATGAATTTTTAATCGAACTGTATGGTTTTTTGTTGTTTTTGATATATGGCCAATTTTTATGTTTTGTGTCCTTGATTTTGAAATCTTCAGCTAATAAGGCCTAACGCATTTTATGTCAATAAAAAACTTTTTATTACATATTTACCCAACGTTTCGTCAATTTCTTGTTGACTTTTTCAAGGGTTTCGTCTATTTTAAATTAAAAAAAAATGTTTAATAAATATTACAAATAATCACACCAAAAAACATGATTAACTTACAGAATGATATTAAATCACATTACAAATATATTATGGCTTTGATAAAAACCAAAAAATAATGGTAAAAAGTTTTTAAATTTAAATAGAACATAAAGATTAATTGATGTCACAGTTACACTTTACTTATTGCAACACTATAGCTTGTATTTATGTTATTCGTATCTTCTTTTAAGTTCATGGTTCTGTTTATATTTTGTTGAATGCGTAGACTTTCTATAGTGTACCTTTTTCTTCCTTTATTTTCCTTATCTAATATTTTAACATTGTCAAAATCAGCTACATGTCCAGTATTTAGTATGTGCTGTGCTAATGCTGTTGTTTCTCTCTGTTTTGTGATGTCATTTTTATGTTCACTCATTATTGTCTCCAAAGTTCGTTTTGTTGTTCCAATGTATATTAAATCACAGTTTTGTTTATCATCGCCTTTACATTTTACTTCATAAACAACATTGCATTGTTGTTGCTTTTCTACTTTGTGTTTCATGTTAGTGAAAATTGTACTAAGTGTATTTTCTGCTTGCATATTGTTTTTAACTTTTTGTTGTCTGTTAAGCCTGGTATATAGGTTACACTGTAAAAATTATTTGGTTGATCATTGCTGTTACTATTGTTATTTAACTAGTTTAGCTTAAGCTTATTTTCAATTTAATCTTTCGATCAAATTATTTTTTATTTAAGAAAGAAATTCTAAAGCATGTAAATATTGAACATTCAAAGAAAAATTTGAATGTACGGAACGTTGAACTGGCAGCTGTTTCGAGACTACCACAGTCTACTCATCAGAGCACTTTACCTACACTACCAGCGAGGGCAGCAGTAACACCCTAGTGAGCATCCTACTAATTTTAGTTAGCTCAATTAACAGATTTTGTCGCCACCTCGCGGCGAGTTGTACCTATTATTAATGAAATTTTTCTAAATGTTTGGAACTTCACTAACTGTGTCTTTTCTTTTTTAGCATGCTCCAAAGTATATTAATACAAGTACGCTCACATCTACAACAACAAAAACAACAGGCATTTTGTTTTTGTATTTTCTACTGAAAAAACTATATAAAGAAGAAAATAAAAAAATTTTGATTAACCCTTTCATTACCCCTGTGCACCATAGTATACACATCTTAATATACCAATAAAAATACAAAATTAAATTGAAATTGTTGAAATACATGATATGTATATTATATAATTACCAAAAAGTACCAATACGTACTTGAGGGTTTCTTAAGAAGAGAAGCATACAATTTAAATGTAATTTCTATGTTTGTGACCATTGAAGATAAATGGTTTACCAAAATAGTGCTAATATATAACATGTATATTTGCAATGCTGTTAAAGTAGTTTTCTTGCTGTTGAAGATGGTAAAGGTCAAATGCTGAAATTAAAATATTTGTATTTAACAAGAAGTCGTTATAAAAGGGTTAACAAAAGCAAACAAAAGAAAATAAATAAAATGTCTACATTTGTAAATTTCTTAATTATATTTTATGGACAATTTTTACGCGTAAAACATGGTGCAGATTTGTATTAAAAGTATACTGATGGATAATGTTAATTGACAGAATCGGACTACGCAAGAAATACAAAAATCCGTTCAATATCTTCGGAGTTATAATCAATTTAAATTGTTAAAAAAAATACACACAAATATAAGCACAATATACCCAAAAAACATGTGGGCTTCATATTTAACTTAGAATAACTTAAAGTCAAACTCTTTATCAAGTTTCAAAGCACAACACTATTATGCACACATTTAATTAAAGGCTAACGGCAGTATACATAAAAACGTACTAGGCTTCAAAATTGTGAAAGATGTCGAGCATATCATTGATTATTTCCTACGAAAAGTTTTACATGTACCTAATATTAAGTAGCCCTTAAACTATGCTACAAATTCTTACGATTGTAAAAAAAATCCATCATATAGAAAAATCTTATAAAGCGTACCATCCATTATACAATATTATTGAATATATTATTGAACATATTATTGTCGTTTTGACCTATACAATGCAATAAATGGCACAATAATTTCAAAGAAAATATTGCTCAATTTTTCTGACAGTGAAAAACGAAACCATTTTCTTGATTCTGCAACAAAAATCGAAAGCCTTCTAATATGAAATACACAATGGCAATATTATTGTACAATATGAAAAATTGCAACATTTTATTGCAAGTGTGATGGCTCTTAAGGTTAAAGTTTTAGTTGTTTGTTGCTCCTGTAAAAAAATAAAAGTGTAGTTACGTCCGCTTGCATTTAATTTGACGGTACATAAAGAGAAAAATTACTAGATATAGCGAGGCTATTATAAATTAAATGAATATTATTCGAATTTATACTCAAATAAAATAAAAATATATTTTTAAAAACAATTTGTTTCAAAGAATGTACATATTATATGTTTGCTGGGTATAAACTGGAAAAAGGAATTAAAAATAATTTGACAATTTAGTAGCAATCAGCTGATGTTAAGCAGACGAAGTGAGCGTACTTGTATTAATATTCTTTGGCATGTTCAACTATTTTAAGATTTTTATAATTTCGGTCTTACCAGCGTGAAATATCATTAACAGACTGTCGCCATCTCTTGGCGAGTCGCGCCTATTAATGGACTTTTTTCTAAATGTTCGGAACTTCACTAACTGTTCTTAGCATGTTCAACTATTTTAAGCTTTTTTTTCATTTCTGTCGATGATATTCCACGCTGGTAAGACCGAAATGAAAAAAGCTTCAAATAGTTGAATATGCTAAGAAAAGACAGTTAGTGAAGATCCGAATATTTAGAAAAAAGTTCATTAAGAGGCGCGACTCGCCACGAGATGGCGACAGTTTGCTAATTGAGCTTACTAAAATTAGTAGGATTTTTGCTACAGTGTTGTTGCTACTTTCACTGGTAGTGTAGGTAAAGGGTTCTGATGAGTAGACTGTGGTAGTCTCGAAACAGCTGTCACTATTTAATTTTTGTATTTTAACGTTGTTTTTTAGTATATAGGAACATTTTAACTCTCCCTAAAATTAATCCCAGATGTAAACTTTCAAAACGCCGATGATACAAGTATATGGGTGATTTTCATTACAATGATTTTTTGTATCCGTTGAAAGTATAGCAAAATATTTCATAAGCTAAACGGATAAATTTTAAAATGAAAACTGCTTTAGCATGATTTAATAGATTAGAAATAAATATACATATATTTTTTTAAGACTGTCCCTTATGTGTTAAAAACGAAGAACGAAAATAGTGTTTATACTCTGGTCATACAAAATGGCGTGTCCGTAATGCATGCTGTTGATTTTTCACATTAAGAAACTATAAATTTTTCCAAAAACTAGATTAAATTCATAGCCGTTTTAGAATATTTGCATTTGCTTCTCTTATTTCACACATCAAGTTTTTGAAAAATAATAGAAATTGTAATTTTTTTTTATTTTTGTTGTCCGCAGTCTTGTGTATTGAGCGTTACGCTTTTTTAGTACGCTTCACTACTCCGCTTAATTAGAAATATAACAACGTAGGTTTGTACTGCAAAATCTTTAAAAGTTTTGTGAACATTTTTAATTGCAAAACGTTTCATGAATCAACTATGGTTTGTATCCAAAAAAAAATATATTGAGTGTTATCCATATTTTTTTTTAATTTAATTGAATTTTTTAGTGAATAACTAAAGAGTTTATGTTAGAACTCATGGAAGTTTATACATCTGAATTGCTTTAAACTCAAAATATAGTTTGTGTTTTATAAAAAATATTGCATTTGTAAGAATATGTATTGAGCGTTACGTTAACAAAATTCTTAAACATAACTTATTTATAAATTTTACGACGGTAAAAAAAATTTAACAGCTGTGGAAAGGTAGAAATGATAAAGAGAACATTATCCGGACATTATCAGAAAAAATTTTGCTTCTACCGCACTGTGGAGTGTTATATTTTCGAACATATGTATTAGGTGGTCGTATTTTGTCTTATTTAAAAGAAGAGTTAGGCTACTTTTGGCTTATATATAAATTTTTGTAAAGAATTATTTTAAGAGATAAAAATTTTTACTTTTCCATGGGAACCCAAGTCGAAATTGAAAAAGTGGTCATAACTTTTAGTTTTGCAGTGCGATTATTATAATTGTTTTGTTTCTAGAGAGAAGATGTATAGTGCTTTCAAGCCCAGTACTCATTTTTGTGGTGTATTTTTTTCGCAAAAATCATTTCCGGAACAACCGCGAAAGCAAATGTAACGCTCAATACACAAAGAGGTAAAAAAACTTGTATTATATAACTTTATTTCAGCAGCCATAGTTACACAAAATATACGTTAAGAATGAGAATCACGCATAAATTTTTCAATCTTCTGTTACATTATTTCTTTTGAAATGAAAAAAGTTGGATTTAGCTTAAAATTGTGATGAAAGATATTTTTTATAATAACAATGATTTGATCTGGTACTTTTCCACTACTAATGAAACGTGTTACTGGGCTTAATATATAAATTCGTGCACATTATTTTAAATAATACATAGAGACTTTTTTTCTTGCAATTCCCAAATCAACAATTTATTTATTTACCATTTACCACATTGTTGTTCTTCCATTGACACCAATTGAATTTGGAGTCATTTGATTTAATTTGTTTGTAAAGCAAATACCAAGAAAATGAAAATATTGAATACAAATGGAAATGCCAAAATGTTAGCACAAGTGTGTATGTATGTGTGCTTTAAACCGAATCAATAAATATAGGCAAATTCGTAGAAATATTATCTGAATACGAGTATGTATTTTAAAGTTGTTAATAGAATTTTTTTTACCATTTTACATTTTCTTTTATAATGTAAATAATCATCTAGTCAGAAGAGTAGAATAAATTTAAATAAATCTAAATATTTGACCTTATCTGCTACTGCAGTTGTTTGAGTGTTTGTCATTGCCGAACATTGTATTTTTATATAAATATTTTTATAAAAATAAAATATATTCATATTGAATATAAATTGTTTGTTGGGTTTTGCATAAGTTTTAAAGCCTAAATCCTCAAATGATTTTTGAACGCATGTGCATAAGATAAAATGTTTGAAATTTTTCAAAAGTATGGTTAAAGTCTACTAATGATTTGGTAAAGTACCAATGAAATGCATACAGGCCCTCAATTAACCCTCCAAGTAACAGAATAACAAATTGAAAAGTGTAGAATCGATAATAAATTCAAACATAAAAGAAATTAGCTAAAAATTCCCTAACAGAAAATATATAATTTCAATTTATAATCTTGTTCGACTTTTCTGAAAAATTTTAAGTAAATTTTTTGTTAATATTAATTGAAAATTTAAAAAAAAATTCAAGTAATTTCCTTTACGAGTATATACGAATTTTTTAATAGGTTGTAATCTAAACATTTTTTTACTCAATTCTTCAGATTTTTTAATCAAAGCGCATATTCATTTTTTTCTGTGAACAAATAAATCTTTATTTTATATAAATATATAGTATACACTCTAAAACACTTTTGTTGAAAATTAGGTCAATAATAGTCGGCAACACTTTACCGATTATTATCGACCTAAAATTACACACGCATTACTTTTGAACAAAATGTTTTTACTAAAAGAAGCGATTGGCTGCGTGCAGGTTTGAACCGCGACCTCCTGACTGATAGTCTACCATTCTGCCATAGCCGTATTATACTTTATGTTACATTTTTTCCACTTGGACTAAATATGTTTAATTTGAAAGATTTTTTCTTAAATAAAATAACTACAAAATCGATGTAATTTTAGACAAGGAGAAATTTTCAACACAAATGATCGTAAGTTTGTAGTAATCTTTTAGAATGTAGTTATATGCTTAATTCACAACAATTTCTATCATCTATCTTGTATCAAATACATTTTCTGTTTATTTGTTTGTGAACACCCAGTGTAAATTGTATCGGCTTGTATCTTATATTGATGGACAAAAGAAGAGCAAGACTCTATGAGTCTCTCTAAATACGAATTTTTCACAACATGTGAAAGAAAAGTGTAAAAAATTTATATAATTTTTATATGAAAATTATCAACAACAAGTTTACGTTATTGTATTTAATACAATAATACACTCGATACAAGATACAAGAAGTTTTATAAATTAAGCATTAGTAAAATCAATTGGACTAAAAGCTAAAACCTGTGGGTGTTGCACCTCCCATATAAATTTTTTATTTTGGAATATCTTTGGAGCTAATACAGCAAGAAACTTGAAATTGTTTGTGAGTAAAACTTTTCATAATGTGCGCTGTCCTACAAAGTCATGATTGGACATGTGCGGGTGGGAGGCACCTCCCTTAGAAGAAATAGTAATTTTTATATATCTTGAAAACTAATATAGGGAGAACCTTAAAATTTTATGGGAATAACTCTGTTGATATTGTAAATTGCGTATGGAAAAAATTTCAGAACTCCACAAGTGGGCGTGGCGTGGGGCCTCTCATATAGAGCTAATATTTATTTTGAGATGTTTTCAAAACTAGTGCCAGCAAAATTTTGTAATATGAACCACCTTAATAAGGCATACTAAAATTTAACAAAACAAATAAATATACAATTTCATAGACAAAATACCAGACATTGTTTTATTGACAGTTTGATTTATTAGCTGGTTGCTCAATTGTTTGGTTTACATAGATGATACATTAAAATCATAGATGAATATTAACACATACAAAGGAAAATGAAAAATTTTACTATTTCCAAAAATAATTCATTTTATAAAGAAAATCCAAAATTTCACCGAAACATATCGGATTTAAAAAAATTACCCACTAGTAACACGATGTCGAAAAAATTATTTCTTTCTTTCTTTCATACAAGTATAGAACATTTAAAACAAAAACAAACTCTAACATTTTTCTATTCACAATATTAAGATTTATTAAGTCAAAATTATATACATTTACATTAATTTTGAAATAATTTCTTTTATTTGCAAAAAGGCTGTGGCTCATGAATTTTGTGTGTAACGCCCAAAAAATATTCTCAATTATAAACCAGACAACAGATTTTTTAATGAAAATAAACTATATTTTTAAACAGGCTATTTACCATTTTAAACTAAATTTTTTTTGCTTTCATTTAATTTCAAACCAAAAGGAAAAGTGCTGTTTATTACAATTATAAAACAGTTTTTATATTCACAAAAAAACTGTCGGTATTTAGTCAGATTTGGAATTTTTATACAATGTAATTAATTATGGTATTTTATTTAGACATAAAACCATTTTATTGATTGATATTTCTTGTTATTTAGAAAATATTTACTAGGGCTAGGGCTAGGGAACCGGGAATTCCCGGGAAAAGTCTACTTTTAATTTCTTGTTTTCCCGGGAAAATCTGAAAAATTTCCCAGGAAAACGGGAAATTAAAAGTACGCGTTATTTCATAAATATATGGATTTTTGACACACATATTTATAAAATGCCTTAAGTGCACGCCAAATTTAATTTGATTCATATAAGAAATTTGCATTATAATCCTGTTTTTCTTTAATATCAAAATTTTCAATGTTTTTTTAAATATTACAAAAGTTTGTTTGACTGACTGTACGACTAAATTTACATGATGAAATTGCTTAAGTTCTCTTTTAAAGTTGCTACGTTTTCCATCGTCTGTTTAAATACTAATACCCTGTTTATCGATGTCGAAGGACATTTTTCATTCTTACAATTTCATTTGAAACAAAAACAACTTCCAAAACTTAGTCCTTATTTCAAATGTAACTGCAAGAAAGACAGAATTCCTTCGAAATCGATAAACTGGCAGTAAAATGTCCATACAATTTTTTTTAATACAAAATAAAAATATGATCGTTTCAAACTTATACAGAAATTTCATAAAAATTGCATGAAATTGAAGTCATAGCATTTCTCTTAAGCCGAGAAAAATTTGTGTTTGATTCGAAAAGTACATGCAAGATGAATTTAGTAATAGATATCCTTTAATCACTATAACAGAGGAAAGTGGAATACTTTGTATAAGTATCAATGATTACAGTGCTGTCTAATCGTTTCCTAAAGTAAATATTTCGATATTAAACGAACTTTAAGTGAAGTTCCGCAGAATTAGTGAACAAATTTTGCAAAGTGTAGTGGAAATTTTAAGGTCATAGAAGATGTAAAAACTTTGAGGTGACACTACTTAAATTTATTATAAGTCTACGCAATTATTGAAACCCTCAAGGAGATGTTTTAAGATAAATAAAATGAATAATCAAAGACATTTAGACAGACTGTGGCTCAGCATATGTAAAATTCAGCTCAACTGAGTATAGTACTGTAACTTGCTTGTACTTAACGATAAGAATCGTCCTGGAAATTTTTGAAGAAAAATAAGAAACATTACGGCAAGCTCTTTATAAAATGATTTGGAGGCCTTAAAATAAAATTTTTAACTACTTGCGGTAATAGTCGTCAATTAGTCTTTATAGGATATGTTACTGTGTAATAACTATAAACTCTATTTGCGTGAATTAAAAATATTTAAAAATTTGTTTTTGAATTGCTTTTATATTAACTTTTATTTAAAAAGAATGCTTACATTAATAAAACAATCGAAATTTCGCCAATTTTCATATAATAAATCTATTTAATTTAGAAAATTAACTTCTCCCGGGAACGTGATTCTTGCATTCCCGTTTCCCGGGAATTGAAAAAGTCCGGGAAATCCAAAACCCTAGACACGGAACACTGTGGCAAATTTTGCCAAAATGTGCTCAAAAATCTTTTTTTGTAGTTAACAGACCATTACGTTGGAAAACTCATATTGCAATAAACGCCTAAGATAATAGTTGCAATGCCTTAAGTTACAATTCAATAGATGAATAATTTTAGTCAGGCTTAATTACATACAATTTAGTGTTAATTATCGCATCTAATAAAAATGTTCATTCAAATATTTGCTATAAAAATCGTTTGCATGCTTTGAGCTTCAAATAATGAAAAAAAAACTCACTTTACCTATTATGTAATATTAATGAAGTGTCATTAAATATATTTATATGGTGTGAATTTGTTTTGTTAATTATAATTAAATTGTTTTGCATAATTTAAAAAATATTTTCAAATTAAAATTTTTATTATTTTTTTTTAATATCAGTTTTAACACCAGCTAGAATGAAGGTCTATAAATATCCCAGTAAAAATTTGTATGTTTTTTGAAGCACTAAGGCAACTAAGCGCACAATAATACGTTTTAAAATAAAAGCTTATTGCAGAGCAGTGAACGTATATGAAAAAAGATATACGTGTGTATATGGTATTCATACGAAAGAAACCCTTCGTGGGCGAGTCAAAGTCGCACTTTATTGAATTTGTTTATGAATACTCATCGATTTGAGTTGAAGAAATCCAAATTTTGTTTTTTTCCGATCACTCTAGTTTGTACACAGCACTAAAATATTTCGTAATTTTTTGAAAAGTTTTTATGCATATTTATTTTTGGTTTTATGAAAATATAAGAACTACCAACCAATTTCAGGCCAATTTTGTGAGTGAATATGTTCGCTTCTAGTTCAAAGGCTAAGATAATGTCAGATGCTTATCGAAAGTTATCCATCTCATTGTGTGTCTCGCAAAAATATGAAATTCATACATAAATGCATTGATCGTTACTTTGGAAAAACCCCTTAAATATTATTTTGTACTTGAGATAAAATGGTAACGTTCAATACACAACATAAGTTTCCTTCTTAGTTTAGCGTTAAAAACCGAAAATTTCCGGAACCATTCAATGTTACGAAAACTAAAATATGTCTAATTACCACTGATATTTTTAAATCACTAAGTTTAAGAGAAAAAAATCACTCACACATTAACAAATGACCTTAAAGTAAATTTTTGACATTTTTCGCCTAAATTCTACCGTTTTGTATACATGATTCTTTTTCTTTTATAATTACTGCCAAATTGCCCAACAAGATAAAAAGTCAGTATTATGAAATCAAACAATGTTTTGGGGACATATCTAACCCTTATGTGCGCGGCAAAAAACACCTTATAATGCGCTGTAAGGTACCCGGGTACCTATATAAAAGTTACGTAGAAAACAAGCATTTTCGCACTAAATGTAGTTGTAAAATAAATATGGGATTGGCAATATATATCTGTAGCTAATCTCATATATGTTTTACTACGTTTTAATTTGATATTTAGTGAGAAAGTGCTTGTTTTCAACGTAACTTTTGTATAGGTACCCGGGTACCTTGCGGCGCAATAGAAGGTGTTTTTTGTCGTGCACATAAATGTTGCTTAATTTGATTAGAAATTTCTACGTCTACCACGTTTATATAGACTTATTTGTTTCTGCAGAGCTACTAACAACAAATATATGTACTTACAATGGCCTCATTCCCATATAAAGCACGTACAGGTACCCGGGTACCTTGGTGCGTATTTAAGGCTGTCAAGAGTAAATTGGTCTCTCACTCAAATTACAAAATTTTTCTTAGCTGTACGGCTGCAAAAATACAAACTTTTTTGAAAGTTAGTAGTTCTCAAAAAGTTTCAGATATGCAGACTATTAATTTCAATGAAAAAATGTTGGTTGAACACGCCAAAGGTACCCGGGTACCTAGGTGCGCACATAAGGGTTAAAGATAAAAATTTTTAAATTTAGTTCAAAACTGATTATTGTTTTGTATAAATTAAACACACAATATGTTTCCTGCAACAAAAAATAAAAATAAATGTTAAGGACACGACAAACTTGTCCTTTTAGTTTTATTTCTGATCCCTTCACTTGCTATTTAGCTTGTCAGTTGTGGTCTGCAAAAGTTTGCAATTAAAAATTAAATACAAAAAATTTAAAAAAAGAAACAAATTTAATATGTTTGAGAATGGACAAACAAACAAAATTCTGCCACAAAATACTTAACTGACCGAAACAAAGTTTTAATTGTTTAAAATTAAGTAAAAAGGACAAAAGTTTTCTGTTGTTAAAAAAACATAAAGAACAAGAAAATGTTGTTTTAAAAAGTTGCAAACACGAAAAACAAGTGAGCGTAACAATAGGAATATATGAAGTAGGATGGGCAAAAAAAATAATAAAGCAAAAATCTGTGTGTGGGCTATTAGAGTGGTCGTAAAAAAATTAAATAGAAATAATTTCCTAAAAATTATATTTACTTAGAAAGCAGAAGGACTCTTTTTTTTTAATATTTTTGTAGTTCTTTTGATTTTACATTTTGTATTCCGTAAGCCATTGCATTTTCCATCCCTGCTACAATTTACTTGTGGAACTGCATTTTTCTTTCATCATTCAAATAAGACAAAACCTAATTTTTCCTGAATGTAAAACATAAATTGTTTTGGCATTTTCATTTTATTTATCTCTGTTATACTCAAATCATTTTTAATGGTGTCTTTCTTTCTGCTTTTAGTTAAGAGTCTCATTTGAAAATTTTGCCAAATTGATGGCCAACAAAATCAAAGGCTTTTAAGATATAAATGAAAACTATTTCGGAAGGAAAACAAGAATTAAAAACAAGAAATTTCTGAAATGATTAAACCTTCTATACATGAGAGTTGTAGATAATCAAACAACTTAAACATGTGTATAAGGTGTTTTATTATGAGGTTCTTTTTTCAATAATGTGAATTTTATGAAACTATCTTAGCTAAAGCCCTTATGACACTACATTTTTTATTCATTTTTCAAATTTTGGAGAACAGTGCAAATAGAATATAATAGGAAATTTTACCAGGTGCAAAGAATTCAGCTATATTAAGATAAATGCCAAATTGTCAAAGCTTTTACTAATGTTATCAATAAAAAATGAGGGATTGTCAAAAAAAATTTTTAAATGTTCAACTTAAAATTGACATTTCAAGCTTGAAACATTAAAGTGTTGCCAAGCTAGCGGTTTATTCACGAATTTTCTTTTGTCGTTTTATTATAAATAAAAAGTAGGCAGCACGTAAAGAAGTCATTACGTTTTATTTACATTTTGTATAGTTGTATCATAAGGGCTTAAGTGCTGCAATACTTGTAGACGGTAAAACTCAGCTCGTTGCATCATCCAAAAATTTTAATTCTTAGTAAAAACATGGTTGGGGTGACCATAATCTCAGACTAACATAGTATGTTTATAATAAAATCAATACTGCTTACAATATAATCATATTATTGTTTATAATCATATTGGGCCATGAGTGACGAAATTGAATTGGATCTTGCTGAGTTTCTCCATATATTCTGAAATTAGAAATCATCACAAAATATAGCCATGAGCCACGGCTACTAACTACAGTGATTTTTAAATTATAATTTTATATCAAAGCTCATCAACTCCATGAAAGTTTTTGTTATACATACGGCCGCTTATGTATAACCAACATATGTATAACCAACATATAAATAAAATAGTAACGTTATTGAGTGACTGACTGACTGACTGATTCATCATCGCCCAGCCCAAACCACTAAAGCTAGAAAGTTGAAATTTCGTATGTGGGCTCCCCTCAGGTAGATCCACTAAGACGGAGTTTTGGGAAATTCAAACGCTGAGGGGGTAAAAACGGGTAAATTCGGTAACCTTATATCTCCGGATCTAACTAATGTAGACATAAAATTCTAAAAACAGCATAATAAGATAGAAAAATGAGCGGAGAGGTGTCCGAAACTTTTTTAAAATCTTTACATTTAGGGGCCGAAAAAGCGTGAAATATAATATTGGTACTTATTTTGCTAACCGTTTATCTCCTAAAGTAATGAAGATAGAAATTACATTTAAAATGCATTCTTCTATCCTTACGAAGCCCTCTAACATGTTTCGGTACTTTTTTGTAATTCGAATATATCTTCTTCTTCTTCTTAAATGGCTATTACAGAACGTTTGTTCCTTCTCCAATTTATTACACCAAGCTTTGAAATGTCTTCCTCCACCTGATCTTTCCATCGGAGTTTTGGTCTTCCTCTTCTGCGTGAACCATCACCAGGCGCGTATTCGAATGCCTTTTTAGCTGGAGCATTTTCTTCCATTCGCACAACATGACCTAGCGAACGCAATCGTTGTAGTTTTATACGTTTCACAATGTCAATGTCGGCATACAGCTCATACAGCTCATGGTTCATACGACACCGATATTCTCCGTCAACGCAGATGGGTCCATAAATTTTACGAAGAATTTTTCTCTCGAATACCCCAAGTACTGCCTCGTCTGCTTTCGCAAGTACCCATGCTTCAGAGCCATACAACAGCACGGGTAGTATCAGTGACTTGTAGAATGTGATTTTTGTCTGTCGAGAGATGGCTTTGCTCTTAAACTGCTTACTTAGTCCAAAGTAGCATCTATTAGCCAGTATAGTTCTTCTTTTAATTTAAAAACTGATGTTGTTTGTTTTGTTTATGGCGGTGCCGAGTTAGATAAAATCGTTGACTATTTCAAAGTTGTAGTTTTCAACTTCCACTGTTGGCCCGAGTCTACTGGACGTCCTGTGCGTTGATACCATCAACTTTGTTTTATCTGCGTTTACCACCAGACCCACTTTAGCAGATTCTTTTTCGACTTTTTCAAAGGTGGCAGTCACTGCTCGCAATGTTCGACCCATGATGTCAATATCGTCGGCATATGCGAGTAGCATGTGTTGTTTTGTGTATAGTGTGCCAGTTCTATTCACATCTGCGTCTCGTATAACCTTTTCCAGCAGGATATTAAAGAGATCACACGAGAGACTATGTCCTTGTCTGAAACCTCGCTTGGTACTGAATGGCTCGGAGAGGCTTTTTCCTATTTTGACTGAAGATCGCGTATCAGTAAGGCTCATTCTGCAAAGTCGTATAAGTTTTGCCGGGATACCAAACTCAGACATGGCCTGAAGCACCTTTGATCGTATGGGGCTGTCGAAGGCGGCTTTGTAGTTGAAAAAAAGGTGGAAGGTGTCGATTTGTTTCTCTTGGGTCTTTTCCAAGATTTGGCGTAGTGTGAATATCTGGTCGATGGTGGATTTGCCAGGTCTAAAGCCGCATTGATATGGCCCAATTATCTCTCCAACTTTAGATTTAAGTCTGTCACACAATACGCTCGAAATTATTTTATATGCAATGGCCAGGGGACTTATTCCTCTGTAATTGGCTCATATTGTCTTGTCTCCTTTTTTGTGCACGGGACACAGTATGCTGAGGTTCCAATCATCGGGCATGCGTTCTTCTTGTCAAATAGAACAAACAAGCTGATGCATGCGCCTTATCAGCATGTCACCTCTGGTTTTAAACAGCTCAGCTGGTAATCCATCGGCTCCTGCTGCCTTATTGTTCTTTAGCCGAGATACTGCTGCTTTCACCTCATTTTGGCAAGGCGGTATACACTCAATACCGTCATCATTGATTGGTTCTGAAGTATCTTCGTTGCCGCTACAACCAGATACCAGCAGTTCGGAAAAGTGATCTTTCCACATCCTCAGCACACTTTCTGTTTCAGTCACCAGATTACCTTCTTTATCTCTGCAGGAGAATGTGCCTGTACCAAAGCCTTCGGTTTGACGTTTAACTCTTTGGTAAAATTTTCGGACTTTATTTTGACTCCTGTACATCTCGATTTGCTCACACTCTCGCCTTTCCATTTCTCTCTTCTTCTTTCGGAAAAGGCGTTTCTCCTCTCTCCTTTTCGAATATATAAAGGGTAAAATTGGTTGCTCTTTTTGCCAATTTTTACCATACAACTATTTTTTATGCAAATTGTTATACATAGTGAATGAATATGTTTGTATATTTTCCCGCAAGAAAGGATTTTTGAAAATTTTAATTCTAAGGGTATTAAAACGGGTAAAAACTGGTCAAATCGGTAGCCTTATATCTTCGAATCTAAGTAAGGTAGACATCAAATTCTAAAATCATCATAATAAGATAGAAAAAAATGAGCGGACAGGTGTCTGAAACTTTTTTAAAATTTGTACATTTAGGGGCCGAAAAAGCGTGAAATATAGTTTTGGTACTTTTTTTGGTAACAGTTTATCTCCTAAAGTAATAAAATTAGAAACTAAACTTGAAATTTATTATTCTCTCCTTAAAAAGCCTTCAAAAATAGTTTTGTACATTTTCAAATTTGTATATATAATGGGTAAAATTGGTGGCCCTTTTTGGTACTTTTTTCCATACAACTATTTTTATGCACATTGATACACATACTGAATGCATATGTTTGTATATATTCTCTAAGAACGAATTTTCGAAAAATTAAATTCTAACGGGATTAAAAGGGGTAAAAACGGCGTTCGCCGTTTATATTTTAAAGTAAAGGTACTTTTTCGATAACCTAATTTTTGAAAATGTAGTTTTAAGAAATGGTACTTTTTGAAAAATGTTTTTTGGAAAGGGTACTTTTTGAAAATGGTACTCTTTTGAAAATGGTTACTTTTTGAAAAGTTACTTTTTCGAAAACGTTCTTTTTACGGCTCTCTACACCAAAAGTGTAAATTAATCTTATTGTTTTCGATACGCTGTCCGTCAGTCGGTCTGTCTTTCTGTCTGTCATAGGCTGTTTTCTCGAGAGCCGTTAGAGCTAGGGGCTACACATTAAAGGGTGTTCTAAAGCGAGCAACGAAACATGTTGAAATACTAACGTAATATGCAGACACTTTTATATAGACTCTCGACATTTTCAAAGTTAGTGTTAATTGGTGTAGTCTGTAGAATATTTAACACAACAAAAATTAAATGGAGTTCTGAAAGTTAATGTCATTTTGACTATGTAGCTTAAACAGTTTGCTGTATCTTGGAAACCGTAAGAGGCAAACTCTTGAAATTTTAAAAAACTCTAAAACTAAAAAATTCCAGAACTAAAAAAGTCAAAACGAAAAATTGCCAAAATGATAAAATCGCTAAAATGCAAAAATTCGCCAAAACTAAAAAGATCGCCAAAAAAAACTAACCAATTTTATGGTTATTTTTAAATGAGTTAATTAATTTTTCTATATCTGCACAGCAATGTCGTAGCGAAGCACACCGGGTATAGCTAGTTTTTTAATAAAACATGTAAACATTATATGGGAATGTTTATCATAATACGGTAAGAAACCATTTTATTATTATAAAATATAATCTAAATATGGTCCTAAACGATATGCTTGGAACAAATAAAATCTTTAAGACGATGTGCTGCAGAAATCGTTTTCCGTAAGCCGAGCTGAAATAAATTAAACTTTAATATCTATATGGGTAAAATTCATTCAACATCGTAAAAAAAATATTTGAAATATGCACTTTATTTTAAAATTTTTATATATGAAATGAATAAGGAATTGTCTGTAGATTCTGTAAAAATAAAAGTCTCCTATAAAACGTATTCTTTTTTTAATATTTTGTTTTACCATAATATTTTTGTCATTCGTTACCTTAATTTAGAACAATATGATTTCAATATTATTTCACCTCGATATTATTGCTTAGAACTAGTTTAAATCACATCCTAAGAATTAATAAATAAAATAAATTGTTTTAAAAGTAATTCCCTTTACCTTTCCCTTGGCTTTTGCTTATTATATACTGCATACCATTTTTCGTCTAGTTTTAATTTTTTTTCTTTAACATTTTTGGATCTCTGTTCTCGTTAATTTAGCTTACTTCTCCTTTAAAATCCAAAACAACAACAACAACGAAATTAGATATTTAAAACTACCACAGCAAAATCATTACAAATATAAAAGTCACGAATTACAATTTTTTATATATTTATTTTTCTTCACAATCAAATTTCAAGCCAATTTTCTAACATAATTAAATTATGTATTTACGACGCAAATTATTACGATTTAAACACAATTTGTTCTTTTTCAAAAATATTTTGCATGAATAAGAGGCAAGAAAAACGAAGAAATAGATTTAGCCAGATTTCTGCATTGCAAAAACTATTCTTTCATCTTTTGATTTTATGCTGGGAAATGGATGTCTGACTTAACATTTTCTATAACTCCTCAGAATTTATTATACAACAAATTATATCTTCTAGAATCGCTTGAACCAATAAAATAGAAAACTAACTCCATAATTCTCTTTACTTCCTGCATTATGTCAATCATTTATTTATTTAATAATTCCGTTGAATATTTTGTCGCAGTTGAATCATTCATGTGCATTATAATTTGTGGCTTTGCCCCGCTGTTGTTCATTATTATCGTTGCATAATTATTAAGTTACAATTCATTAAATTTCAATTGATAGTAAAAAAAACGGCAATTGATTTGTTGCGTAATTTCTAATGATAAATTGATTGTTATAAATTACTTTTCTAGGGCATGTGAAGATAAATGGCCTTATAATTACAAAATTAAAGCTACACTGGTCAATGTAAGTCAAATTTTCATGTGTAGCATGAAAAATTTTACAAGTCAATCAAAAATTTCCTAGAAAATATATGTACTAGAGGTTGTATCGAGTAAGTTTTTTTAATGAGTGAGAAGTTTTCCTTTTTCGAATACAGTACAAACTTGATCTATCTCGCAGAGCACAAGCGGTATAGAGAATTTAATACTTGTAAGTATGTAGCTGCAGTCTTAAATGTTCGTAAAAAAAAGTGTGAACATTCTATAATGAAGCCAAGATGAGTCACACAACTCCAGAAGGCCAATAAGCTGAGTTATTCGCCGCGCATAGCCATCTTGCGCAATTAGTGAATGAACCAACACACATTTCGTGTGTTGAAGGCATCAAAACAATACTCTCGACCTCTTTCTCACCTCACACCCTGGAAAGTATGAAGTGAGCGTTAATGCACCTCTTGGTAACTTGGATCATTTCCGCCTCCTTTTCGTTCTCAGAACTTCGTAACGTTTCACGACCAGCTACGAAACGTTTAAAATATATATACGAAGAGGCTCGTTGGGCTTAGCTCAACGACTTTTTCCAGCATTTGAACTGGAAACTATGTTTCCTTGACAATAATGTCAATGCCATGGCAGAAATGGTCGCAAATATAATTTTGCTGGGAATAAAAACTTTCATTCCATCAAAGCGAATTCCGATCAAACCTAGAACGAAGTCTTGGTTTAATCAGGCTTGCGAAGATGCAGTCAGATCCAGAGAGGAAGCATTCGTGTGCCAGAGTACTAAGGCGTGAAAAAGATCTGCACGAGCAGCGTCTTCGTGCTAAAGTCCTTGCTGGCCCTCAGGTTAGCAAGAGCTTTTGGTCATTCGTTAAAAGAGTAAAAGATAATGCTAGATCCTCAATTTATACTCTTTTAAAGGGTGACCATATATTCACTGACCCGGCTGATAAAGCTAACCTTTTTGCTGAATTATTTGCAAGTAATTCTCACTTGCCGGAAAGCAATCAACCACTGCCCGCGCTTGATAGAGTATCTGTAACTATGCCAAAGATATTTTTTCGAGCGCGTGCAGTTAAAAGGGGTTTAGCGGATCTGAACATAAATAAGTCTCCTGGGCCGGATCGTATTCCAGAACTGGTCTTGAAGCAGTACTCTTCGACGCTAGCAACCCTCTTTAACACTCTGTATCATGCTGGTGAGTTCCCCTTGTGTTGGAAGGCTGTCAATGTAACGCCAATCCCCAAAAAGGGAGAGGCTAGTAACCCTGAAAATGACCGCCCAATCATAATATCCCTACGGTAAATGGAACTGACACAAAACAAGTCACGTGATCGTTCCCCAGGTGATAGGGACCAGTCCGAGTTCTAACACTTCCTATGAAGCGCACCAGCCACTTTTACATGGGGATGGCCTAGGATGGGGTTAATTGATACTTTGTATACACCTTGTAACTTGTCGCTGAACTATCTTATGGAGTCCTAATCGGTGTAGAATAATATAGATTATATATAAATATTATTCCAAAATTCAGCTGTAATTATCGATTCATATATTTTTTTATTGTTACAAATCCAAGTAGAAATTGTATTTTATTTTTAAGCGGTGTCTTTGATAGGATTCGAACCGACAACCTCCGGCATGACAGGCTAGTACACTACCCACTCCACCACAGGGGAATTTATATTGCATAAATACCAGTTAAGCTGAAGTTAATATCTGAATATAGTTACGGACAAGTTTTTCTGAGTGGCATGGCAGTCTTATTGAAGGGATACAATTAATATTATATAGATACTATGTGATAGGCCTTAGATCCAGGTGCATCGAATTTGTTCAGCAGCGTTTACTACCAACTAAATTAACTGGATATGGTTAATATGTGACCATTTACACAATATGTCTTTTTTCACCATTCACTACTCCTTATTTTTCGTACTAGTCTCATTTTCTCAATTCATAGGACGAGTACTTTTGGAGCATCTGTCACCAAATTTTCCGCAGGGATGTTCTGCTCTTTCCAAAGTGATGGAAAGTATGGTAAATTTCCGTCTTGTGAGGTATTTAGAGTCCAACAGCTTGCTCAGCGACCGTCAGTATGACTTCCGTAGAGTACGCTCTACGGGTGACTTACTGGCATTTCTTTCGGACAAAATTGTGTCACTCCATACACCATTTTGGCGAGAGTAAGGTGGTGGCCTTAGATATCTCTAAGGCATTTGATAGAGTGTGGCATGGTGCGCTTTTATCAAAACTTATTGCTTTTGATGTTGGTGATGACTTCTCTCGATTTATATCGAGCTTTCTCAGAGATCGCACTATACGGGTTGTTATAGATGGGATCTCATGAAACGAGTTCAAGATGAATTCAGGGGTACCACAAGGCTCCGTTATTTCTTTTGCAGACGACAGCAGCATCTGCCATTCATATTCATTCAGCAATAGGCCAAGTCTGTTGGAGATTAGGGCCATGCGGCAAAACATGAATGATACGATTAATCATGATTTCACAACAATCTCTGAATGGAGTAGTGCGAATAGGGTCGATTTCAACGTTCGTAAGATCCAATGCTGTATGCTTACTCACAGACGTACGACCGAACCTGCTCCTCAATCTGTAATTATGGGTGGCATAGGTTTTAGGGATTGGCATGAAAATCCAGTGTGACCATCGATAGACTGATAACATTTTCCAAGTCTCAAAAGAATCATTCAAGTGCCTTGGTTTCTTAAGACGGTGTAAGATATACTTCACTCTATCTGATCTCCTTACTATTTATACCACCTATATCCGACGAAAATGGAATACAACTCTCATCTATGGGCCGGTGCTACAAAGTCTATTTTGAAGTTACTCGACCGCGTGCAAGAAAGGGCGAAGAAGATCATCAGTGACAGTAGGGTAGTCAACTCTATTGACTCGCTTGAGCATCGACGCAATGTGGGGTGCGTTTCGCTGTTTTATCGTTACCACAATGAATGTGCTCAGATTAAATCAGGCAACTGGTTCCCGAAAACCGCTCTTTTTTGCGAACAACACGTTCTTCATTAAGAGCACATCCATTTATGGTCGATACGCCAGTGAATCGCACTACGCATTATAGAGAGAACTCGTTCTTTGGCCGAACTGTTCGTATGTGGAATAAACTCCCTGCAGAGGTCTTTTTTGTCAATTTCAATGTTGGAAGATTCAAATCAAACGTCAACAAACACTACTCCCTCTATCCTCCTTCCCACAACCAATTTTCCTAGTTCCAGCACAATGCATTGCATCAGTAGGGGTCATCCCCTGAGTCCTGGTCCAAGAAAGAAAAAAAATACACATATGGGGCATTATGCTTGAAGCGGACAACCCAACAAAATTATTTTTGCCGAAATTTCTTGATATTTGGCATAACTATAGTTCTAGTAGGAATAATTGTATATGCAAAAAATATCTTTTTGTTTGTATGATGTTTAATGATGAAACAGAACTGGGACTAGACGTATTTTTCCATGCAAATTGATATTAATCGTACGCCGTAAAAAGCAGTCGAAGGATAGAATCTGTTTTATTTTGAGAACGTTTTTTCTCGTGCTCTCAGTTTTAGCCACTCATATAAATTTTTGTTCTTGCTGTCGTTTTCCAACAGTGTTAGATAACTGGTAAATAACTGCAAAACAAACAAAAAATAGCCTAAAATGTCCTAAAAAAATTTTATTTATATTCGTTTCAAGTAAATGTATTGTTTAATATTCTATTATATTCAAATATTTCTATTACTAATTAAAAAATTTATACTTTTACGATGTTCGTTACTAATATAGCGAATTTCTTTATCACAGGAAATCTGAAAAAAATATTTGAATACCGGGATTTTTGTTATCAAATATGAAACTTATTTTTTTCTGTGTACGGAATTTTATGTTTTAAGTAACGATATATAATATTTATGCAAAATTTTCAGGAAGAAGGTGTTGCTACCAACGAGAATAACAATTATTTCTTAATTTCATTTGTTTTTATAAGAAATTTTGTTTATTTTTTTTTTTTTTAATAATGAATATTGAGCTCAAAACTTCAGCCCCACGTTGGGCGCCATATTGTTACGAGACCTCAATTCGCTGTGGTTGAGATGCCAGCCAGCTCAAAACGGCATCCACAGGCCAGGTCCCAATCCGCAACCACAACCGGGGCCCGAACAATTAAAATTTACTAAATAAACAAACACAAAAAAACACACTACCCAAACGGGATACTTTTTGAAGAAAGGACAAGCTGTTGGCCCTCGGCTAGCCCTCCCAGGATGACCATCCATAACCACAAAATATTTCTAAGACAGATATAATAATAAATATGTATAATAAATAACAACAGTATATAATCAAAAATTTCCTTTTGAGTTTCTTATAAATTTTATGGTATGGTTATTTTCTTTTTGATATTTTGAAAAATTGTCAAAAAGTTGTACGCCTAATGTACATATGCATATCTTTTTTTAGCTCAAAATTTTTAATTTCATAACATTTCATTCATTTCACTATTACACGGCAATGCTGAATATGACCACAATTTGGTTTCTTGTAAATATTATGTTTCATTATTATTATTATTCTTAGTATTCTTGCAATACCTTCTAAATACAATTAACTTATTCCTACAAAAAGAAATTAAAATATTATGATTATATTCTAGAGGATCAAAAAAGCCATAGACAGCATTTCTGTTATTAACAATCAATAAAATTTTCCAAGCCATTATCTTCACCATCAATGTCAACATCATCACCATTATTATTAGCAAAAATCTTCAATAATTGTCTTGGTGTCTTTGTTGTTACTGCTGTTGCCTTTCTTCTTACCATTCATTTGCTGTCAAACAATACTTCTCTATTTTCACATTTATACGACATCTCAGGTGATTTGCTTGCTGTCTTTGTGGGGAAAAATATACCAGTGAACTGTGACAAAAAACGAATAAATAGATTTAGGCAGATTTCTGCATTCCACAATTTATTCTTTCATTTCTTGATTTTTTTGCTGGGATGGATGGATGGATGGATGGATGGATGACTATGTTAAACGAGTCGAAGCATATAATGTTGTACTCAAACCAAACCTTTGAGCTTGATGTTAATAAACATTCATTAGATTCATCTGACGATACATCTTTGGTAGATAAAATAAATATATATGTATATATACCTATATAAAAGAAAAATATAAAGGAAAAAAGTGAATTAGGTTGAAGAGATTAAATGGCAGTATTGTGAAACACAGTGCTTTCAAACATTTTTATTTTGGTCGTAATGCGGTTGCTAGTGAACAATAGAAAATATATTAATGGAATACTACAAAGACAGAGCGAAGGTACTTTAGAATCAACCTACAAGCGGTATGGATGGTGCAACGTCAAAGTGTATCGCCTCCGATGTAACATGGTTCCGGTGAACATAATATAGGAGCAATATAAATATTATTATTGAATTATATGATGGAAGTAAAATCATACTATAATCAAATCAAGGCAGTACTATGAATCGTATTGTTGCATATTTTAAAAATAACATTCTAAAATACATATATATTATTGTCTTACATGAACATAATATACTTCAAAGACATTTTGTTATCTTTAAGTAATGTCCTTTAAAAGTGTTTTGGTACGGAAAGACTAGAAACAAAGATTCGGCTTTATGCAGAAATAAGTCTCAGTTACGTTATTATCCACTCTGAGTTACGTTACTGACCAATCTGATTTGCGCTACTTACCACTTTTTGCTACGTCACTAAAACATAAAACTTAATTTAAAAATGTCCCTTGCGTCACCAGTTTGATTGAGTTTAAACTGCCCAATGATTTCTTATTAATATGATTATTTCGCACGTATTTGCTTTTGAATCCAAATTGATTACTAGGCTAAGGCTGGTAACGTTTAATTTAGAAAGAATTGGGCCTGGTTAATATTTCAAGAAACAAGGAAAACGGATTGCTGTTTATTCATTCGACTGTGGAAAAAACAACAAATTTGTTTTTGATTGCACAGTCAAATATTTTCAGTAAGCACAGTAATTTTGTGGTAAGCATAAAACTAAAAAAAAGCGTTTGCAAACGACAAAAAATTCGACTCCTAATAGTAAACTGCATTAAAACCCAACCAACGTTAAGCTTCGTTGGATTAATCAAACAAGTTTCGTTAAAATAATTTTAATGAAAAGCTCACTTAAGATAAGAAATATTTCAGAATTTTAATGAAACTATTTCATTATTTTAATAAAACTATTTCATATTGTAATGAAATTATTTCATTATTTTAATGAATCAATTTATTTATAATTGAGCTATGAATTTTTAGTCGAACTGTATGGCTTTGGCTTAAGTTCGTTTTCAATTTGGTCTTTCGATCAAATTATTTATTTTTATTTAAAAAAGAATTCTTAAGCATATAATTATTGAACATTCAAGGAAAAAGTTTGGATGCACGAAAGGTTGAACTGACAGCTGTTTCGGGACCACCACAGTCTTCTCATCACAGCCATTTACCTACGCTACCAGCGATGGCAGCAACAACACCCCAGCGAAAATCCTACCAATTTTAGTAAGCTCAATTAACAGATTTTGTCGCCACCTCGCGGCGAGTCGTGCCTATTATTAATGATTTTTTTTTAATGTTCGGAACTTCACTAACTGTCTTTTCTTTTTTAGCATGTTCAACTATTTTAAGCTCTTTAGATTTTCGGTTTTACCAGCGTGGAATATCATCGATATTTTTTTAATGTTTATTTTGCCCAAGTTTTTGGAACAGTATACATTCATGTTTTAGCTAAGTGCCTTTAGAGCAGATCCAGACAAAGAGAAAACTAAATAAATGAGAAAAAATTTGTTGTTTAAGTGTGTTGGTGGTTAAATGCTTTCTTGATAGGTACAAATGACTGCTGTGTTCTTGTTGTTGTTTATTTTGATTGTTTGTGCTGTGTATATGTAAATTGTCGGCTGTGTGCATGCAAAATTTCAAAATAGCCGAAAAGTAGTCGGCAAATATCGTGGCTCACGGCTACACATCGCCTGCGCTTGATTTAGAGTTTTTATAATTGAGTTATGAATTTTAGTCGAACTGTATTGTTTTTATCCAAAGTTATTTAATTAGTTTGGCTTTAAGTTCGTTTTCAATTTGATCTTTCGATCAAATTATTTTTTTTTATTTAAGAAAGAAATTCTAAAGCATGTAAATATTGAACATTTAATTAATGAAATTCATTGTCGTTTTTTGCAAAACTACATTGATTCAATGTACGCATAAGTTGTTTTAATGAAAATAATTATTGAATTTCAGTGTAAAATTTGAATCATTCGTCGTTACTTTTCTTTAACAAAATTAATGAATTAGTTCATTGATTTAACGTACAGGTCAAAATTAGGTCAAAATTAATGGACAATTTGTTGAAAGAATTAAATGTTTACTCGAATTCATGTACCTTCAGAGTATGCTAGAAAATATATATGTTAT
The DNA here is from genome assembly GCA_956483635.1 of Panzeria rudis. Classification (NCBI taxonomy): domain Eukaryota; kingdom Metazoa; phylum Arthropoda; class Insecta; order Diptera; family Tachinidae; genus Panzeria; species Panzeria rudis. The sequence goes on along the minus strand of OY101447.1, from coordinate 24,140,102 downwards.
TCATTTGATCGGCCTTTCATAAATTCAATGAATTTTTTCATCAAATCTGTGAAATAAACTTCATTGAAATTATGACATTCGAAAACTTGAAAAGTTTAATTTTTTTTAATAGTATACGTTGCAACACTTAAAACATTTTGTAAATACTTAAAGGATGTTGCATAAAATAACAAAATGTTGTTGTCCTAAGTCCAGTGAAATTTTCTAACGAAAGTATGGAAGGTAATCAATCTATTCCAATGAAATTCTTTTACAATATTCGTAAAATTACATATAAATATCTTGTAAATATATTATTGGAATTGTGAAAAAAAATCTAACGAAATTGTTTCAGTGCACTTATGTGGCGATATTCTCCCAAACCGTTAAAGGGCTGTGTTTCATGATATACACACTCATAACGAAAATTACTAAATGAGAAATTTGTGCTGTCAAAATATAGGAATATTTTAGAGTCAATACAATTGTAACCCATGTGTTTTCGGCGAACTTTTCTAATATTAGGTCATGTGCTAAATTTAGCAAGAGAAAATAACTTTCAGTTTTGTTACAGCATTAACCCCCATATTCATAAAAATTTATTGAATTTAATGTTGGTTGGTACGAATTTTGTATGGGAAACCCGGTTTTACTGCACACATTAACTTTACTAATCATTTATGAATATCGGTGTACGTCTTTAGGCACTTTAGAAAATCTTTTTCTATTTCTATTTTTCCTTAAGCACCCACTGTTTAGTAAATTCTTCTTAACGCAAACAATTATCAACGATGAAGTATAACAAAAATAAAAATAAATAATACCTTTTCCAGTAACATGATGATGGCAACTATTTGCTGTTGGTTTTATAGAAAATCCACTATTTATATATTTTGTTAAGTTTTCGTTCATCATCATCGTCATCCTGCAGATAGAGAGAGATACTATTTGCAGTGGAAAAACTTCTTTAACAAAAAGCCCTCGTGAAATGTAAGTGAACAGGTTTTTATAACCATTTAATGAAAGCAAAAAATAGTGTTTTTTCCTCACGCAGCAGATTTATATTTAACTACATTTAATAGTAGCTAAAAATTCAGGTTTGTGCAATATTTAAAGCAGTGCAACGAATTTTATATACTCTACAAAATGAAACAATTAACTTGTACAATTTAGAAAACTTATAAAATTTCTATACATTCCAGACAGTTAAAAATCTCAAACAGTTAAAAGCCCAAAAAGTAATTTAAAAAAAGGATCTAATTTCTGTTGTGTGGCTAAACGACATTTTTTAAAATTATGCGTTTTATTTGAGACTCTCAACACTCCTCAAAAAAAAATAATAAAACTAGATCTGTAATAGGGAACTAAAGGCCTCCCAATGTTTCCCATTCAAAAAATTAATATCCATTTAAATCTTATATTCAACTTTTAAACGATCAACGCTCCCACGAAACATTGAAAACACCTTCAACAACATTCCAACAAATTAAATTTACTCACACCTTTACCAATAATTTATTAACTGATCAAATTTTCTTTCAATTTATTTCACACTCATTAAAATTCTTCTGCAGTTTTCATACAAAATTGAATTTGATCGATTTATTGATTTCTGCAACAGTTTATTGTTTTGCTGGATTGTGAATGTATTTCAAAGAAATCAAATACTTTAGTTAAACAATATTTGTGTGTTTTAATTGAATTTATTTGCCAGTTGCTTGCTAACTTGTCTTTTAACAAGCAGATACAAATTGTATACAAATAAATTTTCTAATTTTTTTGTTACATGAAAATATTGAATTAAATTAAACATCTCACAGTGCTTTGTTAGACTTTAATTGTGAGCTCAAACCCAGCGCATTCCTAAAAACGATAGTATTTAGATTTGAGTCCTATTGAGTCTTGAATCAACTATGTGCTGACACAATTTTGCTCCATAAGTGAATAATGAAACGATTTAGTTTGATTTTTTTCATTGTTCTAATGATATATTTCACAATAGTGTGAAATTTCACGAATATTGTGAAAAAATTTCATTGGAATTGCTTTATTAGCTTTCAGAGTTTCGTTGGACAATTTCATTGAATTCGTGACAACGATATTTTCTCATTTTATGGAAACCCCTTTGGGTTTTCACAAAATTTTTCAATGGATACCTAAAAAGCTTGAAATATAGACTCTTAAGAAATAAAAACATATTTTCAATACAGTTTTTTTGTGTGATAATTTCAATGAAACGTAATTCATAGTTTTGATGAAAAATTTCATTGCATTTATGAAAGGGTGATTAAATAAATCACTTGTATATTTTCTTTCTTTTCTTTCATTAAAACTATTAAATAATTTCAGTAAAATAATAAAATGTGGTCATAAGCTTCGCGAAATTATTACATTGGATCAATGAAATTATTTCATATATTTAAAGAAATTTTCATGAATATTTCATGGAAAAAAAATTTAACTAAACTTAATTTATTAATCCAATGAAACGTGAAGTTGGTTGAGTTTTAATGAAGTTTCTTATTCGCTTAATGTTGAAATTCACAGAATTTATAAACAAAATTATTTCAGTGTAACAAATTTATTAAAATCATGAAAAAGCTTCGTCAAAATATTTAAAATTATAAATAAATTTCATTAAAATTGTGAGAGAATTTCGTCAAAGTAATGAAATATTAATTACACTGCATCAACGGAATTATTTCATATATTTAATGAAACTTGCATTAAAATAATTTTAACGAAACTCATTTTTATTAATATAACAAAGCGTTACGTTGACTGAGTTTGAATGAAGTTTTTCATTACATTAATGTCGAGATTCACACAGTTTATGAAGATCATTCATTCATTAAAGATCGAAGAATTGTTTAAAATGTCTAAACCAAAATGCTGAAGACCTTATAAACGGCCAAAATCCAATACGAAAAGAAAGAATTGTCAAAGGTAATATAATAAAATTTTAATGACAAAATAGAAAAGTGATTCAGTACAAATATTGGTGTCCTTAGAAAAATATTAAAAATTAAAATAACAGAAAGAAGATAGCTTTTGCTGAATTTTTACCACACCATTTAAAACGAACGGATGAGTGGCATAATCATAGACTAGGAGACATCTTAAAGAGATCAATTTTTCAAACTGAAATTTTATTTGAGTTTTTATGATAAATTCAAACACGAAAAAATATAGAACAACTAAATACTTAGTTACACCTTTTCTCTTCTCCATTCCATGCTCATTGTAGTAGACGACCTCTTTTTCCAAATACATAAATTCAACTATGTATATGTATGAATTATGTGTAACGTACAAGTTGTTAAATGGTAACTGCCCATTTTCATTGAACTTTATGCAAAAAAATCGTTCATAAATATTGTGATGACGCAAACTGGTAACCTATTACTGCAAGCAAATGAGAAAAGAAAGCATTTGATAGTAGATGTAGTTGGAAATGTATTTTTATTTACTGTTCAACTTTTGGTTACTACACAGTAAAATAATACCTACCTAACAATACACAAGCCACACACATACGTATGTCTACACTTGAACACTTTTCCACATTTCACTTGTTTTGCCTGAGGCTTTAAGGATAAAACAACAACTGTCATCATCATGTTAGATGCTGTTGCTTTGTTTTAATTCGTACACACATTACGTGGAAAAATAAAAGTGAAAAATCATTATAAACATGTACTTAATGGAAAAATAGATAAACCTACACACGCTTATGAATATGCAAGTACTTACACTAAATAGAAACAAATATTTGAATATATGTGTGCATTAGGGTTGTGCATTAATGCATGAAGAAAAAAAGTCTTCGAATGGATTTTGAATAAGCGCAAAAAATTGCATTAATTTTTTTCGACATTTACATACCAGAATTACATCACTATTAAATTGATGTTTATCTAATGTCTATCACAACAAAAATAAACCAATTGTAATATTGGGATTTGTTGCGATAAACATCAATTTAGTCGTGTTGTAATTCTCGTATGCAAATTTCTCAAAAAGTTTGCATACATAAGAATTGCGTTCACATGCATCCGAGCCACCTAACAAGTGGTCATAAGCAGTGATAATCTTGAGCATTGACGATGGGAGTGAGGCGATTTACAAAAACAACGTTGTTCTGTTGTTATGTATAGATTAAAAATTAAATTGACATGGATGTTTTTATGTTTCTTGAAATCAATCGATTTCCCTTACAAATCTGATTAACTATTTTATTCATAATACTTAAGAAAGTTTTATAAAAAGTTTACTTAAAAAAAACGAACACACATACCGCTTAAACCTTTTTCGGCTTTTCTGTAGAAACACCCAGGGACTTGGCAGGAATTGAACCCGTGACCCCCGGCTAATAGTCTATCACACTATCCACTACACTACGGGGGTACCCGTAACTAAAGTTTGGAATGGAAGTTTTCTTTATAAAACTTTTATAAATTTTTGATAGTATTTTTTTCCGTTTTAGACATTTTGTAGATTTTGACAATTTTTCCACCTTTTTGGCGATTTATTTTTCGCTTTCACAACTTATTTCTGTTTTTGTTCTTATTTTAATTTTTTCTTTTTAAACGAATTTTTTTGAATTTTTCACACTTTTTTTAAATTTTTGAAGATTTTTTTCGTTTAAATGTTATTTATTTTCCGCTTTGGCCATTTTCTTCGTTTTAGTGATTAATTTTTCATTTAAGCGATTTTTTTCGCTTCAGCCAGTTTTACCCGTTTTTGTAACTTTTTCCGATTAAGCTATTTTTTTCATTTTCGCGATTTTTCTCTGCTCTGGATATTTTTCCATTTAGGCAATTTTTTCCCGTTGTACCCAATTCGTGCGTTTTTTTTTTCTTTAACTACCGGCAATATAAAAATGGAAAGATTTCTTTGAGGTTCTACGAATCTACTCTAACAATCTTACGATGATGTCCGTATGTAACACGCTGACAACTTTTGAATGGCTTAATCGATGGTTACAAAACTTTCGCCATATTTAGATATCGTGTAAGTATAGCTCGGAAGATTTTTAGAATTTTGGAAAATGTGCTCTTCTGAAATACATTTTAAGACACCGTTTTAATCAAATCGGATACCTATTTAGCTCCTAGTCTTACGCTGAAAGAATTTTGTTCATAAATTCTGTGAATTTCGTCACTAGTCCAATGAAAAATTTCATTCAAACGCAACCTACATCACGCTTCGTTGGATTAAAGCAACAAGTTTTGCTTATATTATTTTAATGAAAATTTTATTATATATATGAAATAATTTCATTGATCCAATATAATAATTTCGCTAAGCTAATGAACATATTTCATTATTTTAATGAAATTATTTCATCGTGTTCTAAAAATGTTTCATTATTTTAATGAATTTTTTTTTCATTATTTTAATGAAATGCTGTCAGTATGGAGCTATGTATGTTACCAAGGTAGGCTAGGCAGCTAGAGGATACAATTTCCCCCATATGTCTCCGTCGTATCACAGTCCAGTTCATTGTATGTTTGTCTGTCCGAAAGACATTTATTTTTTGCAGTTCAATTTTTCTATTTCTATTTATTGTCCGTCGCTGAAATATACTTTTAACAGACAAGAAAAAAGGATTTTAAATGAGAATCAGCCACATACATTTGAATAATGATAACCATAATTTTTATGGCACCATTACAAATGACACAAAACAGAAATGGCCTAAAAGCAAAAATGAAAAATTGCTTTCATTTTATGCTGATTTTATAAATAAAAAATGGCTCCGAATTAAAACAAAGAACACCTAAAAACCGCATTTTGAGTTTAGAAAAAATACAAAAAATTTAAGACATACATATGTATGTAAATAGTGTGTACATTAGAGTCGTCGTTAAAACTAAAAATTGGATTTTTTCAAGTCTCATACCTCAACTTGATGGGTATTTGTAAAAACTAACCTAAGAAAAATTTCAGGTCAATCAGTTAAGATTATTTTGGCTTGAGTTCGGTTTTAATTTATTTTTCAATTAAGCTATATTTTTATTTAGAGAAAAATGTGAAGCATGTAGACAAAGAAAAATTTGACTGCGCGGAGGGTGGAACTGATATGTTTCGAGAGCTCCCACTATTCTTGCCAGAGTTCTTTACCACTCAACCAACGTCTGACTGCAAAAAACCGACTGTGTTCGAGTGGTCTACGCGTCAGTTCAACCCTACGCGCACTCTAATTTTTCTTTGTCGACATGCTTCACATTTGTCTCTAAATAAAAGTATATTTTATTTGAAAAATTAAATTAAAACCCAAATCAAACCAAAATAATTAAATTTCTTTGGATATAAACCCATATAGTTCGACTATAGCTTATAACATAAAAGTATATTTAAGTTATAAGAGATTAGCGGGAGCTATCGAAACGTCAGTTCAATCCTCCGTGCAGTCAAAACTTTCTTTGTCTATATGCTTCACATTTATCTCTAAATAAAAATATAATTTAATTGAAAAATTATACTAAAGCCGAACTCAAGCCAAAATAATAAATTTCTTTGGAAAAAATAAAACATGTCAAGGTTAGAAAACTTTTAATTTCAATTGTTCATTTCCGGTTTTGAGCATGAAAAAATAAATTATTTTAATTAAGTATTTTTTTTAAGTTCACACGATTTCTAATAAGAATCACTTATTTTCATTAGTTTGTTTTATTTTTTTTCTAGTTCGAAACAATAATTAAACAAAAAAAAAGTTTTCAAAAATGGCAGCACTTTCGCTTTCCATAACTTTTTTTTCGGTTATATTTATTTATTTATTGTATCTTCAATAAAATTGAACTAACAATAAGTAATCAAATCTTAACTCTAAAATTTTAATTTTTAAATCCAGCCAATGCCAGACAAAAATATTTGTTTCAGCGGTTGGTTCTTTGGTTGTTTACGTCTCTCGTGTTCGGCTGAGAGCAAGAGTGTCCCTCCTTCTCAGCCGAGTGTGACCTCTAAAGTTAATGATGTTTCGGGCTAGGGGATTTGGGTGCAACTCAAGTCTTTTTATGTAGCTTGTCACGTGTTTAGAAAACACTGTCTTAACCGGCGGCACATCTAGGTCTTTATGAATTCGCTTGTTTCTGGCATACCATGGGGCTACTGTAATCGTACGGAGTATTTTATTTTTTTGCCTTTGAATTCTTTCTACATTTGTTGCCGAGGCAGTGCCCCATAACTGGATTCCGTAGGACCATATTGGTTTTAGAATGGCTTAGAGTAGAGTTCCTTCCAATGAGCCAATTCATTTGAGCCGCTTTTAATTTCATTTGGGTCACCTTTGCATTTATGTGTGACTTCCATGTTAGACGGCGATCAAGATGAACACCGAGATATTTTACTTCAGTGTGTTGAGGTATAGTTTGGTTATTTATTTGTATAGGTGGGCAGGTTTCTTTGCACAACGTAAAAGTAATGTGCAGACATTTTTGTTCGTTAATTTTTATCCGCCATTGTTTTAGCCATTGTTCCAACTGGGGTATATAATCTTGCAGTTTGCGGGTGGCTTCTTGATGGCTTTTGTGAACACTTAGAAATGCTGTATCATCAGCGAATGTTGATATGTGTATGTTACTGCTTACCAGCACGTCAGAGGCATATATCAGATAGCTCCCCATAACTTGACAAAAATACTAGAACTATAGTTATTCTAAACATCAAGGGATTTCGGCAAACAAATTTTTTAGGTTGACTGCTTCAAATATAATGCCCCATATTTTAAATTGCCAGAGGCAGCACTGGTATTACTGACTGATAATTAAAAAAGTTTGTAATTTATTGTATGGTTCTTTTTGAAGAATTTCAAATCGGTTTTATTATTAACGACTCTCATATACATTTTACTGAAATTTATTTTATTTTATTGTTTCTTTTTTTTATTATAGAGAGGTACTCTTTGCTGGTCATCGATCTAGACTATGAACCTTGCAAGCCGAAGGTCAAACTTTTTTCACATTTACTTTATTCATGCTCAAAAGTAATGAAATGTCAAATCAATATAGTTTTAATTTATTTAGACATTTCAGTACCACAATTATTGTTGGTGAACAAAATAAAAATTGTAATCTTGTTTTTTGTAAATTTAATCCTCTTGCTTAAGGTAAATTTAAAAATTTAATTAATATCAATGCTAAAAAACTTTATCTCCTAAATTTAGAAAAGTTTTCCCATGTTTTTAATTCTTTTTAAAGCTTCTTTTTTTTGTAATCATACAACAATAGACATTTATATGTTCATGCAAGTCTTTTATGATTTCAATACAAAATTTATTATGTGAATAAAAGTTTAGATGTAAAAATCTATGTGTTCATATATTATCATACATTCATGTTGTTCTCGTTTAAATAAAACATATTTTATAATGTTTTGACATACAAACACAAGAGAGATAATATGTCATTTATATCAATTTGTATGCGTATAACGAATTTGATAAGTTTATAAATATTTTTTGGGTTTCAAGTACAATAGAAATACACTAACGGGCACTAAATAAGGAACAAGAAGTTCTTCCTCTTGTTTTGTTGTGAAAAGTATTAATTTTTGTTTTTTATGTAAATAACACAATATTCAGCAATATTTTCTATTCTCAAGAGTCTAATATTGTAAATAAAAATTGAATTTATTTCTGACATAACAAAGATATATTTCAACATAAGTGAATAAAGAATATGTTGATAGCAATTGCCTATATAGCTTTTTAGTCAATAAGAAACAAAATAAAAATGAGTTTTAAAATAAATATTTTAAGCCCAACTGTTAGATTTTAATAAAACATATTAACTGAACAATAGACAGAAAAATTTTAAAGGTTTATCTTTACAACAAGTAAAACAAGAAGCCTAAATTTCATTCATTTAAAGAAATTTATGAATTTGCAATTAAAAGTAAATTCAGTAAGGCGCAACTTTGGCTCGCACACGGAAGGGCTCCGTACGAATACACATACATATATTCCTCTTCGCTTTTGCCCTTTTTACATTTTCACAAATTTTTTCGTTTTGCTTTTTTTAATTTTTTTTGCGCTTTTTTCATTTTGGTGATTTTTTTTTCGTTTTTTGTGATTTTTTGTTTTTTGCAATTTTTTTGTTTTTTGTAGATTTTTTTAGTTTTGGTGATTTTTGGTGTTAGGTATTTTTTGTTTTAACGTTTTTTTTTCGTTTTTTGCCAACATTTTTAGTTTTAGCGATTTATTTAAGTTTTGGTGCTTTTTTGGTTTTGGTATTTTTTTTTTGCTTTAGAGATTTTCTTTCATTTTAGCGATTTCTTTATTTTACACTTTTTCATTTTGGCGATTTTTTTCGGTTTTTAGCAATTTTTTTAGTTTTTGGCCTTTTTTTTCGTTTTTGTGATTTTTTTCTCCTTTTTGGCGATTTTTTCGTTTTTGATGATATTTTCAGTTTTAGTGATTTACTTTAGGTTTTAGTGCTTTTTTCGTTTTGACGACTTTTTCGGTTTTTTGCATTTAATTTTTTTTTTGTTTTTTTTTGTGATCTTTTTAGTTTTGGTAATTTCTTGTATTTTGCGATTTTTTTGTTTTTAATTTTAGTGCTTTTCCCCTTAAGCGTTTTTTTCATTTTTGCGATTTTTGGCTTAGAAATTTTTTTAATTTTAGAACCTTTTCGTTTTAGCGTTTTTTTTTAATTTCAAGAGTTTGCCTCTTTTTAATGAAAATTTTCATAGCATTTATGAAAGGCCGATTAAACAAATTACATATATATTTTCTTTCATAAAAAACATACCTTTATTCAACCAAAAGAGACAATAAAATCAATTTTATATGAATTTAGTTGTTGTACTCTTCGTTAATACACAAGTGATGCTCAAACTACCAATTCCCTAAGCACGTATGCATAGACTTGAGTTTTATCATTAAAACATATATGTTTTAATATGTGTGACTCAGAGCCTATCTATTTAGCCGCGAAGCATAGACAAAAACTCAGAGTGTGATAGTGTATGTGTGGGCTTCACTATTATATACTCATAGATCACATATTTTGAGAGTGCTATTGGATAAATTAGCTAAGACGTTGTATATAAAGCAAATGATGAAAGACAAGAGTCTGAGTTCGATACTGTGAGCGAACATCAATATTACAAATTTTTATGATGCGCATTATTGTCAATCGCACGTATTTGTAGCATAAAATGGTCAATATATTAATATATTCCCTAAAACAGTTTATGGTAATAATTTAATAATGTAATAATTTCATTTAAACAATAACTAATTTAATTGAAACAGTGACATACTTTCATTAAAATAACGATATAATTATATCGAAATAATGAAATAATTTCATTAATATAATAAAACTATTTATTTAATATAATAAAATTATTTCATTAAAATAATGAAATGATTTTCTTAAAAATGATATAATTTCATCAAACTGATGAATTATTTTCATTCATTCGTTTAGTGAAATTATTACATTGGATCAATAAAATTATTTTATATACATATTTGGTGAAATTTTTACTCCAAAAACCTGTAGAGCGTGACGTTAGTTGAGTTTCAATGAAGTTTTTATTAGATTAATGCTGAAAATCACAGAATTTATGAAAATATTTTTCTCAGTCTGCTTAATATTGAAATAATTTAATTAAAACAATGCAATAATTTCTTGAAACAAAAAAAAACCGAAATCAATTTATTAATATAATGAAATAATTTTATATAATGAAATAATTTCATTAAAATGATAAAATAATTTGGTAATGAAATATTTTCATTCGCTTAGTAAAATTATTAAGCTGGATCAATGAAAATTGTTTGCTGAAACGGATACATAATTGAATTAATATACCCTGCGGAAAATTTGGTGACAAATGATTCAAAAGTACTCGTCCTATGACTTGAGAAAATGAGACTGTTACCAAAAATAAGGAGTAGTGAATGGTGAAAAAAGACATATTGTGTAAATGGTCACATATTAAACATTTCCAGTCAATTTAGTTGGTACTGCGGCTAGTATTGTAGTAAACGGCACTGAACTAATTCGATGCACCTGAATCAAAGGCCTATTACATAGTATCTATATAATATTAATTGTCTCCCTTCAATGAGACCGCCGTTCCACTCAGGAATCTGTTCCGTAACTATATTCAGATATTAATTCCAGCTTAACAGGTACACTCTAAACACTTTTGTTGAAAATTATGTCGATAATAGTCGGCAACACTTTAGAGATTATTATCGACCTAAAATTACACACGCATTATTTTTGAACAAAATGTTTTCACTAAAAAAAGCGATTGGCTGCGTGCAGATGTGAACCGTGACCTCCTGACTGGTAGATCTGATATATCTACTATTCAGCCATAGCCATATTATACTGTATGTTAGATTTTTTCCACTTGGACTAAATATGTTTAATATGAAAGGTTTTTTTTCTTTAATAAAATAACTACAAAATCGATCTAATTTTAGACAAGGAGAAATTTTCAACACAAATTTAGACAATATGTGATCGTAAATTTGAAGAAATGTTTTAGAGTAATGATTTAGAGTAATGATTTAGAGTGTAACATTGAAATATAAATTCCCTTGTGGTCGAGTAGGTAGTATACTAGCCTGTCATGCCGGAGGTTGTCGGCTCGAATCCTATCAAAGACACCGCTTAAAAATAAAATACAATTTCTACTTGGATTTGTAACAATAAAAAAAAATAAATTAGTCGAAAATTACAGCTGAATTTGGGAATAATATTTATATATAATCTATATTATTCTACACCGATTAGGACTCCATAAGATAGTTCAGAGACAATTTACAAGGTGCATACAAAGTAGCAATTAACCCCATCCTAGTCCATCCCCATGTAAAAGTGGCTGGTCCGCTTCATAGAAAGTGTTAGAACTCGGACTGGTCTCTACCACTTGGGGACCGCTCACGTGACTTGTTTTGTGTCATTTCTATTTACCGCAGGGTATTTTTAAGTAAATTTTTTTTCTTTTTTTCACATACCAAAAATGAAAGTAGCAACATTCTGCAAAAGTGTCTTAAATAGAAATTTCTAAATTGCCTACTAATCTTGACGACATTCTTTCTTTAATAATTTTGATTTTCCATCAATTTAAAAAAAATAGTAGAACTAATTCTTCTTCCCAATTTTGTTTCAATAGAGCTGATTTCTTATGATTAATATTATCATTTTATCTTTTAGTTTAAGCACTACTAAGCATTTTCTTTCATTATTTTTTTATTGTTTTTTTTGTCTTTATTTAGTTTTACATGCTCGATTTATTTTTCCGCCCAAGAAATTATTGAAGCAAAAGCGTTTTACGTTGAAAAAAAAATACCAGCAAAAATCAAATTGTGTCTGTCTGACGTTTGTGGGTAATAGATGAAAATTCATACGATAATGTATGTGCGGGTTATTCACATAATGATGTTTAGAAAAATGGAAATTGTATTAAATTTCACTTATTTTTAGCACGAGTACTGGCCCTTTAGGAAAAACAATTTATTCAGTAAAAAAAATTTAATTTTAAGCAAGTAAGAAAACATGTAAATATTGTTAGGCGAAAACGAATTTCTTATACATATTTCCTATAAAGTGAAAACCGCAAAACTTGATAGCTGGTTTAGCTGTTTATATTTTTAATTTTTAATAAACAGATTATTTTGTAAGTCGCCAAAATGTTTTTTAACAAAAAGTTATACTTGACAAAATTATTTATTAAATTGTATTTGAAAAGAAAGTAACACAAGGTACAGCGCAACCGTTTAAGAGACAACAATCGGTATACATATACTAAAAAGACAAGCAAATGGAAAATCAATAATAAAATCATTATCACCAACATTCGCTTGTTCGTTTTCGCCGGCAAATAGATATTAAAAATATCCTATAAACTAAAGTGCACAATGTAGTGTAATGATTGCAATACTAACCACAACAAAATAATAACAATGAATGACATTGAATGTTACAGATATGTATATAACAAACACACAAAAAAGTTAAACATTATAATTAAAAATAGAATAAATCTTTCGTAATAACACAGATTTTTCATTAAAATTAAAAAGAAAAACATTAAACAACTTCTGTCCATTCGTCAGCAGAATAAATCATTTTCGAAAATCCAAATTTGGTTGTCTTTTCAAATTGACATAATAAATTTTTCAAATTTAAATTTCAAAATGATAATAAATAAAATTAAACAAATCATAGTTTAAAAATTCGTTAAATTGCAAACATATATTTTTATATCTGGTCACTGCAGGCATTACATGATTGACACAACAATTGCAATTAAATGTCAGCGAAAACGTGCCCAATTGACCCGTAAGGCCAAAAAGTTTTGATTTTGTAGAATTTGACTCGCTTATAGTTTTAGTGTTTCTTTTTTTGTTCGTTAATGAGCTTAAATTTAGTTTACATGACTTATCGAATATAATTTTCTGAATAGTTTTGTTTTTTAATTGTGTTCTCTATATGCTAAGCACAGTTTTGTCTAAATTAAAATTGTTTGATTTTTGTATAATAAAATTTAATGTATTCAATAATTGTTTTAGCTTTTGCTAAATATGCATAAATTAAAGCAGAAAAAAATAAAATTTATACACTGTATTAAAATAAATGTTTGTGGTTTCAATTGGAAAATTTATTAGAAAATATCTATTAATTAAAAGAAGACCGACAAATAGTTGAAAGTTTTGAATAAAACTTCTGATTTTTTCATATAAAAAATATAAACAAACATTTTGAAGTAACTGTGACTTTTATAAAATAATACAAGAGTAATTCCATTTAGCCGGGTGTGACCACTTTACACATATTTTTTGTTATAAATAAAGAATATAAAATTTTTTAATTAAAAAAAGGTTGTGAATCGCAAGGCCATTAAGCTTAAAGTCATTGAATAACGGGTAGACACTGAAAGTACACGATTCCTGCTCAGAATGGTCGTCAGAAAGCTGCGACGCGTGTGACCTTACAAATCTTAGTTTTAAAGAATTATGACTTTGAGCATAAATTCTGTAAAATTTTTACTATAACGTACACAATAATTTTGGTATAGCTGTCTGTTCAAAGTGCTTTTAGCTGTATTACGTCTTTACTGTTTGACAAAAACCACTTTTCTTTAAAAAAAATATTTTTAAAATGTGACGGGTGTGACCTAATACGAAAATTTAAAAAATTCGTAGAAATAAAACTTTTTATTGATTTCATTAATATAAATAATATAAAAATGGATCATAAGAAGATAATAACACATTAAATTATTTGCTATCTGTTCTATTATAGACAGCAGGATACTCTAGCTGAGTATTTTTAAAAATTCAATAAGAAGCGAAAAAAGTATATTATTTTCAGAGATAAGGGTTTTTATTAATAATGAGAAAGGGAAGAAAAGAAAATCTAAAATAACTATTAAACATACAAAGAGGGAGAGTAAAATGTTTCGTGGATGATCATTTAAAAGTGCCTCAAATTGCTTAAAAATATTAAATAATTTATTTTTTCTATAATTGTCATGCTCTAAAAAACATCAATTGAGAGATTTTTATTAAAAATAAGAAAATTATTTTTTCCTTGCATAGGACCGTTTTACGTGGAATCACTCACAAGCAATACTGATTCTCGAAATTTATTAGCCAATACACAATGGGGCAGAATCAAACTACTTGGAACATAAATCAAGCATTTTTAAATAGATAATCATATCGGAATAAAAAGTATTTACATTTATGTTATAAATATCAACTCTCTTAAACAACAGGGGAAAAATAGTAATTTGCCATATGTATGAATTTAATTTTAATGCTGTAAAATCGTTGATTACACATGTTTGCAGTACACCGTGTTCGAGAAAAATGTTAGCCGTCACCGACTACATGTGTTATGCAGATTTTAAATATTATATAATTATCAGGGGTCGAACTTTCATGCAACTAAAAATTGATTTTAAGCGCTTAACAAATGCACCTAAGAATTAAAAATAGGCGTAAAAATATGCATTTACATACGAACAAAGTACCAAAACTAAAATCATATGAAAATATTTTTTTTTAATTTTTAATTTTATTAGAGAAAACCCATAAAACAAACATAATTGGGTCTATCATTTAATGCAACAGAACTATAGTCACGACGCCAGACGACAACTGAAAATTAACGGTTGCCAGAAAGGCTCTAAATAGGTACTGAAATTGGCAGCTCGCAATTGCCAGTTGCCATCAGTAGTATCATTTTCAGCAGCTGGCAACCCAACTGAGGCTCGGTTGACATCCATAATGGGCCTATTAATATTTTTTTTTCATTGTGAAATATGCATTAAAAAAATTTTATTTTCCAAAAATATGCATTTATTGCCAAAATATGCAAAAATATGAATTTACCACCAAAATATGCAAAAATATGCAACTACAAATCGATGCCAAGCTACTTACAATTTGATGATTCCCATAGATAATTAGTCAATACCTCTTTATCTATCACCACAAACAACATGCATTTGCATGAAAGTCCTAGCCGTGATTATTACAATATTTTTAACATCTCTATTTTTCGGGATATACCGCTATATCAAAACTGAAGGTATTTGCAGGACATATATGAGCATAACTTGAGAAGAGCATGCTCTATTCAGTTAACTCAAAATTCAAAATTCGACAACACAATAATCTTTAAGCCGCAAAAGCATAATTTCTAAATCTCCACAGTAGTTTTGGTGATATGGTAAAATTTTGAGCAAAAAAAACTAATTTTTTATAAATTTTTTCTTACATTTTTGTTTTTAAAACTTTATAACAAAATAAAGATACAACAACGGGTCAGTTTTTTTCCCAGTATACTTCAAAAGAATTGAGCCCTTTTTAATTGAAATTGATGTACAACTTTTCATTTTATTCACAATTCAGTGACAGTACTGAATTGATAAAATTTTAGATTTTATTACAACAGTAGCAAACAACACAAGCACAAAGTCAGAAATTGCTGTTGTATGAAAATTTTATTTTTATCAATTCAGTTCTCTCGCTTAATTATAAATAAAATTAAAAGTTGTGCACCAATTTCAATAAAAAAAAGTATTCAATTCTTTAGGAATACATTTAGCTACAAGCTACTAAATCAAAAATAAATTAAGGCAACAACTATTGATGATATTGACATTTTAATCGAATATTTTTAAAAATGTTATAGGAAAAGTTTTAATTCTGAATTGAAATTTTTTTGTTCATTCGCATAAGAGTTGAAGAAAACTATTCGGGTATTAAAAAAAATATTATTCGAGTATTCGAAAAATGTGGCTTTTTTCATTATTCTCCAGGCTTAAACGAAAAAATTACAACTACAGGTGACATATTATTCGAATATTTGCAAAAATTTTTTCAAATATTTTTAATTTTCAATTTAATTTTTTTGTTTATTAGAATTAGAGTTAATAAAAATTATTCGATTAACTTTTATTCGAATGACAACTCTAACAAATACTTAAAATAATACATGCACAAATAACTGTAACTTCTGTTATTCTTACTTAAAAAATTCCTAACGCCAGATAATATTGACAAATTATTCGATTATTCGTCAAAATTATGTCGAATAATTTTTTATGTTAAATTGAAAATAATTTGTTCATATTAATAAAAGTTAAAAAAATTTAATATTCAAAATTATTCGAATAATTTGTATTCGAAAAACAGCTCTCTCTAACTAGTTGGCAAAACAATGCCTAAACAAAAAAGTGTGTCTTTTTCATTTTTCCAGGCATAAACGAAAAATGTACAACTCCCGGGTTAAGTTATTCGATTATTCGTCAAAATTGTTTCGAATAATTTTTAATTCTAAATTTAAAAAAAAACTTAACAAAATATTATTCGAATAATCTAACAATTTTAATCCGAATGACACCTCCAGCTACTACGCAGAAAAAAATTTTAATTTTTTAATTCTCTTAAGTCTAAACGGCAGAAAAGTGAACGAATCTGACTGAATACTACTTCACAAGCGATAGTAAAGTTTCAAATGACCGAAAATACACCAGTCACAAGTTGCAGGTCATTATTTAGTGCCACGAAGATATTGTAAAGCATGCCAAGCTTCCTTTAGGCTGAGGCCACACAAAACGTTTCAAGCCAGCACGATTCTGTGCTCAGTATTTTTTTAATCAATTAATTAATTATAGGATTAATCGAATGAAAAAATTATTAATCGTTAATAATTAATCGATTAATTCAGATTAAGTTGAAATTTTTTTTCTTGCATAAGTAACATAGAATTTTCTCCGACGTGGCGTAAATTTCAAAACAAAAAATGTTAATGTTAAGTGTTGTGTTTTTCTTCCGACGGGGTTTTTTGAGTTTGGAACGATTTTCCGTCATCCCACGTCAAATTTGGTTTGTAAACAGATCGGTTTCGGCTATGTGCCATCTCCAGTGTTCTATCTTCAGTATTCAATAGAACAATGAAGATGGCACATAGCCGAAACCGGTCTGTTTACAAACCAAATTTTACGTGGGATGACGGAAAATCGTTCCAAACTCAATGTTAATGTTAGTTTACATCGCATAAACAATATGTGATGTTAAGTTACACGCTTATCAACAGATGGCGCTGAAGTTTATAGTCACTATTTATACTTTATATTCAGTCTTCTCGAATAATTTTGTAATATTTTTTTTATTAAATTTGCTGATTAGATTTTGTCCTGTATTTTTGTCCTGTATTTAAACAATTTTTAGTTGTAGTGTAGTTAATATTGCATCATAGTGCGCTCCTTATTTTGTATGACTGGTGCTCTTTTTTGTTAAGTGAATGCTAATTGTAAATTTTGTGTTGTTTCAATCAAAATAAATTTTATTCCATGAATCTGTTCAACATTTGGTAGTGATTTATTTCTGTTCATTTGAAGAAAAAAATTATAACAATTAATAATGTTTTTATGTTTTTTTTCCAATTTCTTTTTGCAGCTGCCTTTTTCGTTAATTCAATTTTTCATTTAGCATTTTAAGTTGGGTTTGGGTAATTAAAATATTCTGTATATTTTTTTGTTCTTCAGTTCGGTGTTTTATGATTTTATACATGTTAATTCGTTTATTGTGTTTCTCCAGTAGCATTAATTTTATGAATTAATTATTTTGATTTATTTGTTTGTTTTTTTTCCTGGGCATATTCTACTTATTCCATGGTAATGAATAATTTACAATAAGACATTTTGAAAAGGGCAATCAATCAATAATGATGGGGAAACGGCTTCTAGGTAATCTTCTTTAATTTGATTAATTTTTTTTTGAGCCTAATCTAATTGAGTGGGTAGAGTGTTGTTTTGTTTGGTGACTTATAGTGAAATAGAACGTGAGTTATATTGCTAAAACAAACTAGCCTCATAAAATTTAGTTTTGTAGGAAAATTTAGCACTAATCTATACACAATTATAATAAAACTGTAAAAGGGGCGTGCCTGAAATATTTTTTGAAAAATTTTATAGTGGCGTAAACAGTAATCGATATAGAATACAAAACAGCAACTTTTGAAATTTTTGTCGGTCTCTCTATTTGTCTTTCTGTCTGTCCGTCTGTCTGTCTGTCTGTCTGTCTGTCCGAACACGCATAGCGCAAAAACCACTGAATGGATTTTCATGAAATTTGATTTGGAGGTACTTTAGAGTCCTGGTTTACGCTCAGGATACTTTTTACTACGATAAAATATCTCGTTTCTAAGTTAAAATAGAAAAAACGAAAATATACATAATTTTACTAATATAAATATTGCAGGAAACTAGAAAGATGCTTTTGTTTTTTTTTTAATGCTGGTAGCACTTTAAGCGCGTGAAGCGGGCAGGCGCATCTAGTTGTGAATAAGTATGAAATTAGCTGTTAAACACATTTTAATGTTTGTTTTATTTCTGGCATCCAAGTTTAATTTTAAACTTTGAAGTCTTAGAAGACTTACAGTAGAATTTTGTGACAAATATTTTTGTGAAGCATTTCAGCCCGCTATATTGCTGTTTAAGTAAAGTTTTTGTCTCTATTTCAAGAAAGGCCCAAAAAGTGCTATACATCAAAGAGATAAAAGATTATTAAAATGTTCCAAAAAATTTTTCTGCTGGTGTTTTACATGAAAGTGCTAAACACACATTTACCTAAAATGTAAGGATTTTAAAATTTCATCGACTCGCCACAACATTGTGCAAAAGGAGTGGGACTGCTTTGAAGCACCAATAACTTTAGTCTGAAATGTAAAATTACCTAAACGGTACCTTCCGATTTTGAGACTACACTAAACTTTCTAATAAATTCAGTAAAGTGCGACTTTGGCTCGTGTACGAATACATATATATAACTTTTTGTTTAATTTTAGTTTATTTATTTTTTAAGTTTTTTTTCGTTGTTTTGGCGATATTTATCGTTGTTTTGCGATTTTTCGTTTTTTGAAATTTTTTTGTTTTTTGCCGATTTTGTAGTTTTTGGCGTTTTTTTTTTTTTTTGGTTTTGACGTTTTTTTTTTGTTTTATCGTTTTTTCGCTTTTTGGCGATATTTTTATTTTAGCAACTTATTTTAGTTTTGGCGCTTTATTCAGCTTTGGGGATTTTTTTGTTTTTTGTGATTTTTTAGTTTTAGCGATTTTTTTTTTGTTTTGACACTTTTTTTTGTATTGGCGATTTGTTTTTTTGCGTTTTTTTTAGTTTTAACGTTTTTTTTGTTTGTTTTGGCGCTTTTTTTCGTTTTGGTGATTTTTTAAATATTTGGCAATTTTTTCGTCTTTTTATGATATTTTTAGTTTTGGCGATTTTTTTATGCTGTAGTGCTTTTTTTCATTTTGACGACTTTTTTCGGTTTTTGGCGTTTTTTGAGTTTTTTGGCGATCTTTTTAGTTTTGGTGTTTTTTCCGTTTTAGCGATTTTTTTTAATTTTGGTGCTTTTTTCCTTTAAGCACTTTTTTCAATTTTGGCGATTTTTTGTTTTGAAATTTTTTTTAATTTTGGAATTTTTTAGCTTTAACGTTTTTTAAATTTTCAACCTCGTACGGTTTCCAACATACAGCATATTGTCTAAATTACGTTGTGAAATTACATTAACACCCTTTAATTGTTATTGTTTTAGATATCAGTGTCAATTGGTGTAGTCTATTCTACAGACTACACCAATTAACACTAGCTTTGAAAATTTAAAGTGTTTGTATATTACATTAATAGTTCATGTTTCGTTGCTCGCTTTAGAACACCCTTTAATTTTTAACTGTCATATATTTGTCGTTGTAGCGGAAAAAGTTTTACATATTCTGTGAAAATCTTACGGTTCTCGAGAAAACAGCCTGTGACTGATAGACGGAGAGACGGCCAGACGGACAGCGTAGCGAAAACAATAGGGTTCTTTTACACTTTTGGTGTACGGAACCCTAAAAGTGACGAAATTATCTACTAAACTAAGCCTGTGATGTACAGCAGGTTAAGTTAGATTAGACAGGCAGCTTCCGCTTACTTGGGTCCTGGATTGGTCTCTTTGTGCTACCTGTAAAGAAATAACAAAGGGGAAGGGAGGAAAGGCAAAGTGTAAAGCAGGTTAGGTTAGGTTAGGTTATTAGGTTGTGATAGCTGTATGCAAAGGATAAAAGGGGGGACAACAAAACGCATATGGGGTGAAAAGAGAGAAGTTGTTAAAGAAAATATTGGAGAGAGTGAGAAAAAGAGAAGAGAGGAGTTAAGCATCTGGAATTCTGTGCAGGATGGCTCCTTTATGAACTAAAACGCCGTTTGGGTAGTCAGCTAGCGAACCACAAGCTGCTCTTACCGAACGAACTTAAATTATTTAGCTCCACTACTGAAATCTCGGAGAGGCTTCTGAAGGATCTTTTGCCTAGAAGGTGAAGGCAGTGGCCCTCCAGAGCGGCACAAATGCACAGAAGGTGCAATCTATTTTCTATTTATTTTACGTCACTGCAGCTTAAGCAGTAAGCACTATAGGGGAGACCCATATGTCTAGCGTGGGTTCCAAAGGTGGAGACCTCGTGACCGTGGCCATGAGGTTCCCCAAGTGCAACTTTGGTAAGTTAAGGAGTTGCTTAGTTCTATTTGTATTGTGGTGAGCCCAAATAGTATTCGCTTTAGAGCAGGTTGATTCATTGTACCATTTGGTTTGAACCATCTGCATAAGGGCAGCATCAATTCGTCTCCAGCAAGATCAGAGTGGGAGACCGCAAATTTTTTCAATATCGATATCCCGAAACAAGGCTCCCCTCTTAGCCAGATCATGCGTAATGATGGTGCCATTTCCGTTACCCATATAAGGGTAATGGCTGAATGACACGCCATCAAGCTTAGTGCTGTGTGTGGTATTCCAGGACTAGGTTGGATGAGGTGTACACACCGGTGAGGGCTTTAATCGTTGGTTGACTATCGGTTACAATCTGAATAACGCTATTTAATATCCAATAAAACGAGCTCATTGCTCTCGACAGGTTTCTCCGATTTAAACAGCTAAGCCACCGAATGATGCCGAATAAAATTATATTTAAGTCTTTTATATATAATTTCTTTATATTTCCAACTCTTCCGGAGTTGTTCAGAAATTAGCGGCGACAATTTTTGTTTTATGCAAAACTAAACTTTTTTCGCTTTCAAAAACTCATAAAAAATTAAGAGGGCAAAAATTTTACATTTTTGTCATTTATCAGAAAACTAGATTAATATTCCATGGAATCGACTTAATTTTACAACAAGTGGTGATAAGCAAAATACACGTGAGCACTGACGATGAAAGTGTAGCGGCTTTCGAAAGTGGCTCTGCTGTGTACGTTGAAAAATTAAGTTGATGTTAATTTTTCCCTTGTTTCTTGGAATATTAATCCAATTCTTTCGGATTAAGCCTAATGATCAAATTGGATTCACAAGCAAATACGTTCGAAATAATCATATTAATAAACATTTGAGGAGTTTTATTTTTCCCGTCAGAAAATAAAACTCATTTTATGAGGAGTGTCTAAAAAAATAGCATAAAGGTAACTTTATTCCTTGAGTTATGAATTTTTAGTCGAACTGTATGGTTTTTATCCAAAATTATTTAATTAGTTTGGCTTAAGTTCATTTTCAATTTAATCTTTCGATCAAATCATTTTTTATATAAGAAAGAAATTCTAAAGCATGTAAATATTGAACATTCAAAGAAAAATTTGGATGTACGAAAGGTTGAACTGAGAGCTGTTTCGAGACTACCACAGTCTACTTACTCATCAGAGCCCAGAGTGTAAGACCGAAATGAAAAAAACTTAAAATAGTTGGACATGCTAAGAAAAGACAATTAGTGAAGCTCCAAACATTTAGAAAAAGTTCATTAATAGGTGTGACTCGCCGCGAGATGGCAACAGTCTGTTAATTGAGCTTACTAAAATTAGTAGGATTTGCGCTACAGTGTTGTTGTTACTGTCGCTGGTAGTGTAGGTGAAGGGCTACGATGAGTAGACTGTGGTAATCTCGAAATAGCTGTCAGTTCAACCTTCCGTACATCCAAATTTGCCTTTGAATGCTCAATATTTACATGCTTTAGAATTTCTTTCTTAAATAAAAAATAATTTGATCGAAAGATTAAATTGGTATCTTTATTCTGCATATTTTTGTACTTTATTCATTTGAATTGAGCAAACTGTTCGCGAGTTATAATGAAATATATTACTGTGGCTGCCCTATTTCGGGTGCCATATTAGTCATGCCCATACAAAAAAAATCTGTGCCTGATAGATAAAAAACTTAAAACGGATGTGAGTTTAGAAAAGTTTAATTTTTTTTTGCAGACCAGTTTAAGCATTAAAAAAGAGAACTTTTTGCAATGATAAGCTAATTTAAGAACCTTTAGAAATGATCCGGTTTTGCACGACTTCCGGATCACAAGTTCAGGATCATATTGATTTCTTTGGACTTCTTTTCCTGGGTATTATTATAACTTGCTATAAAAAAAATATGTTATTCCTATCTAATGCAATGCAACAATTAGCTTAAAAACCCTATATACAAATTTTTCTAATTAATACGGTTTACATTCTCATTTTCATTACAGATCTGACATCACAGCCCACAAAATTTAAACTCAACATCTATTGTGAAAACTAAAGCTTTACAGTTCATGCTGGCTGTATACCAACATAAAATCAACTTGCTAAAATTGGAAAAAAAAATAATAATAGAATACAAGAGAAAATCAATTCGCAGCTTGTCAAACAGCTTTAGAATGAAATGGATTTGCAACAAAGACTTGGTCTTAGACCAACAACAGGAAAATCCTCAAATACAGCGACAGAAACAAGAGCAGCAGCACCACTATCAACCCCACCATATGAACAAGAAACCGATAGAACAGCATCAAATACGGTGGTGGCTGCAACAGAGCACACGACAACATTTCAAACGTTTCAAAAACTGTCAACGACATCCCAAACATTTGGAACTACAACTCAAACAACTACAAGAAAATTCCTTAATAATCCAGCAGTCAGCAATAAAAACAATGAACAAGAACAACTATTCTATGATACACTCTGCTGGCAAGAGACTAAAGCCGACATTGATATCAACGATAATGGCACAGAGGAAAATGAAATGTTTACTAAAGAAATGGAACAAAAACAATCTGTTTTTAAAATATGGTGCGAGCAGGCAGCTAGCATATTACCTTTGGAAAATGATGAAACTAAAATACCGGAAATCATACACCATTGTACGGACAATGAAAATGATAGTGCGGCAAATAGTTTGGTACAAACATTCCGTTGTATACTTGAAACATTCGAAATGACAACAAACACGAGTAGAACAAATGATTCTCATCTGCAATATAGTTGCTTTAATCATGATATGCCCGATTATTTATATTATCCCTCCAATACCACTTTGCAGTCAACCTCCAATAACTTGTCATCATCCCTTAGTCAAGGACGACTACAACAGCAATTACAAGCTGTTGTTAATACAACTGAAATGGCTGATGATAGGCTGTCAGCACATGTTAACAACAATAATAACAGCAGTATTAACGATAGCATCAGCAATAACACAAACCTGCCAACATTTAATCAACAACAACTGCAACCAGCCTCGAACCACAATGCACTCTTACAAAAATGTATGGCTCATGTTAAACTAAAAGTAGAAAATGTATTGCAGCCTATTGAAGAATTTCAAATGTCGTACAAACTGAAATATCATCAACAACGACCGCGTGGTCAACTATTTCCCTTTAACGAGGCAACACAAACTTGGCCACCTGATCATTATTTGAATATTAACAGTAGTCATAGTAATAAAATTAGTAAATATAATTTAAGTGATAGTTATTTAAGTTTGACATCAGCTACACCTGCAGCTATAAACAGCCCATCATCTGTAACTAAACTTATTGAACCTGCAGTACAAAACCTTTCCCTCAACTGTGAAAAACCATCTGCTTTGTTCTCCGCTATACCCACGCCCTCTTCTATTCTACCATACAGAGTTAAGTGCTTTATTAGGAATACTCTGACAGAGGTTATTAATAATAATGCTTCTTATTCAGCCCAATTATCTGACTATTTACCCACATTGGGTCTGGCCTCAACAGCAGATGCTGCGGATTATGTCAATCAATCATTATATTCCAGCAATAATTGGTTAGAAGAAAATGCCTGGCCTTGGAATATGGCACCTCTCAACTCCTCCTCTCTTGTCAATTCATCATTATCGTTATCGTCATCGTCATCATCATCATCTTTATCTCTGTTGTCTGCCTTAAGTTCTTTGAATTCTAATCTGACAAATTCTACAATTTTGGATGAAGATCTCACTGCACCAATTAAGAGTCTCGATTGGAGTTTTTTATTTGTAATATTTTTTATATTTGCCGGAGGTTTGGGTAATATTTTAGTATGCCTGGCGGTGGCTTTGGATCGACGTTTGCAAAATGTTACCAATTATTTTTTATTCTCATTGGCAATAGCGGATCTTTTGGTGAGCTTATTTGTGATGCCGTTAGGAGCAATACCGGCTTTTTTGGGTGAGTACATAAACGTCTAATTTACAAATATGTATGTATGTCTGTTAACTTAATCGCTCTAAATATTTTCGTGGATGAAACCCTATAATGATGTAAATAAATAACACTGTACAAGAAAATCAAATTTTGGGAACGAAGTTCCTTATGGCACGTTGTACATATGATATGCAGCATATAAATGTTTAAAAGAAAAAATAGGGTAACAAATGTGTCGTTTATTGCAAAAGTGGTGTAACTCCATATTTTTAATATATATACATATTTTTGTAGAATAGTATCACATTTAGTCATATCTATCGTAGTAACAGTGAAGCAACTCCAATATTTTCAACAATAGATGGCGTTACTTGCTTACTCGCGGAAGTAAAACTGCAAAATATTCACTATAAATGGATCGTTTTCTCGAAATTTAATTACAAGGAGATAATTCACTGTTACAATGAACGACACAAATACGTGTAACGAACACTGGTAAGAAATACATGCAACAACAATTCAAAACGAAGGCAACAGGCCGGCGTGAAGGTTAAATCTCTTAATAACTCAGTGCTGCCGCTTTGGCACTTTCTCGGTTTTCAGTGTTGCAGCTGTTTTCTGGGGAAGTTCTGGGATTTAGGGAAGAATTTTGACATAGTTTTTTGGAATCCAAGGAACTTCTGTTATTTTAAGGAGATTGTTATCCTATTTTTGAGAATCATGAAAAATACTTTGACTTTGGGGAGATTTTTGTCCAAGTTTGTGGGAATCCTTGGACCAGGCTTGTGTCCTGGGTAATGGTTGGCGTCCTTGCTAAATGAAGGTGTCTCGGCTAAACACCAGGTGTTTCGACTAAATTCTAGAGAAGTGTCGCTTAAGTATCGCCTAAGTATCTTCCAGGCGATAGTATTTTTTTTGTTGACGAATTATCTCCTTTTTCCATCAAGAGGTTAAAATTGCTATATTCGTTTACTTGGTGTAATCGTGTTAGGTGAAATTTTTGTTTTTATAACTTTTATTTTTGTTGGGGGTCATGGCGCCGGGTCCGGTGACTAGGCGGAGTGTGTCGAAGGGCGATAAAGATGAGGGGGCGTCTGACTTAGCAACTGAACGTGTCCGGCCGGAAGTTGTCGGTCGAAGATTGCCGACCGAAGGTGGCCTGCCAATGGCATACGGCCGAGAGTGGCCACTCGATGGCATAACGCCGAAAGTAGCAGGTCGAAAACGCACAGTGTTTCCAATTGGAAAAAAGAATAATTAGTCTGTATCTTTGGAACTTGCGATCCGACTACAAAACAATATATTCTAAAACTATAGAGGAGGGCCTAAGCTTTAGTAATGTTGAAGTTATGACCACCCTGTTCAAATGCACGTTGAGTTATAGAGTGCCAAAGTGGACCACCTCGGGCATGGAAAACCTTGTCGGCCTCATAACTTTTACAAATATTTTCTGATTTTAATGAATTTAAACTTGTGTTGTAAAGTTCACAAACAGATAAAGATAAATACAGTTTATTTCATTAAAATATCTTTAATATTTTGAATGATATTTGGATTTCTAATTTCAAAATTTTGGTTTTTGGCCTCGACTTTGTTCTCTACTTCATAAATATATCCAGTAGTAGCATAGCCAAAATTTTCATTTAAATATTTTTTTGATTTTCAACACAATCGTTGTAAACACGCAGAAATAAAATTTTAGTTATCTCAATTCGTCTAGTCGTTGAAAGGAATCAAAGTCGAGACTTTGAAATGAGAGTGAAAAATGGCTTAATTTTTACAAAAATAGAGCCTAATGCTCGACGTTTTTCTTAAAAAATGTTCAAAACAAAATTTTTTTATTTTCAATTTTCAAAAGAATAGACTTCAACTTTAAAAAGTTATTTTAGCCAATAAAAATTTTTATTTCATAAAAATTGCAACAAAAATTTACACTGTTCACAGAAAAAATTATCATCAAAAAACTTTTAAACAAAAGTTTGTCTAAAAATAAATTTAATTTTCAGTAAATGTTCTGTCCATAATCTATGAATTGTTTGTTTGACTTTTATTTAGAACGCAAACACTAAAAACAACAATAAAAACTGTGTCGTAAAAAACCACCCCGATGACGACATACACACAAATAACAACTACAACAATCATAGCAAGAGGACTGCCATTGTACCAAGTTTGTTTACAAAAAAATTCTGAGTGAATCGATTAGTTAATGTCGTTCCGTTAATTTTCATTCATTTTTGTAGAGTATTTAGATAAACATTCAGACTTGAACACATTTAACAAAGTGAAATCTCATATATGCTTAATGGATGATGATGATGACACAGACAAAAAAATTTTTTTTTGGTTAAGTAAATTATTTTGCTTAATAATTGTTAGCATTTTTAGACTAATTGTTTATTAAATTCAGGCAGAAATATTATTTGATATTTTTCAGATAATCCAGTAAATATTTTTGTTTGACTTAGTAAATTGTTTTGTTTACAATTTGTAAATATTTTTAGACAAATTGTTTTATATATTTAAAAAATTTGTTCACTGAAAAAACACGCTTTTTTCTCAATGAAATTGTTGAGGTATTTTTGTCTATATTTACAAACTCGTTTGTGGGTCCGTTCATAGACAAAATATTTACTATTTGATTGAATTCCTTTACAGAAAGTGAAATTTAGTTTTTTCTGTGTTGTTTGTCCCTTTTTTTTTAATTAAAAAGGGATCCACTTAACGAAGAGTTAGAGCGCTAAAATATTCTACAAAAATGTTTCTCGTGGTGCTTCACAAAAAAGTGATAAATACATCTTATATCTTAAACGTAAGTAAAGATTTCCTATGCCAAGTACTAATTGCGAATAAGTACGAAATTAACCCTTAAACATTTTAAGTTTTGAATGATTGCTGGCGTTCTATAGGTAAGTCTGGAGCTTAGGTGTATTTGAATACCTATACTAGAATTTTACGACAAAGATTTTTGTAAAACATTTCAACACGCTATATCGCCGTTAAAAGGCAATTTTATGTCATTTTCTAAGAGTGCATAATAATAATAAAGAGTGGGTACAACAACAACAATCACACAAAATTATTTCTGTTGTAAGCAAGGAAAGCTATTTAAACGTAGAAAAATTCTGCAATACCTTACAGTTTTGACTATTTTTAACCACTTAGCTTTTCTGCCATAAGCCCAACTTAACTTTGAAAATATTAAGGATCACATACATTATTTTATTACTGCAATTACTTGTAATATGTCTCCCCACCCTAACTATGCTTCATTATTTTCCATATTTTCCTGTTTACTACAATCTTTGACGTATAATTTAATTTAGCTGGTAATAAAAATGTTACGAAAATATTCACATCTAAAGAATTTATCTCATGCTTCAATTATTGTGTTCCGAAAAAAAGCAATGTTTGTTTAAGTGTAGTAGTTAAATGACATGTATTACTTTGCTTTTAGTGGTAAAATTTCTTAAATACATATAGTATAATTTTATTATTATTTTAATTTTATTGTGAATATAATTTTAAATTCGTTATTCTAAAGCAAGGAAACCTTAAAATAGGCAACAGAATTGCTTAAAAAGTATGCTGGAAGTTATGTAGTGGCTTTTGCGTGGTACGGCCAGAATGATATGAAGCCTACTTTTTGGGTTAATTAGTTTATATTTATACATACATGTATAAACATTCAAATATTTCAAGATAATTTAATATTAAACGAAATATTGCTGTAAGTATTTCATCTTCGTTTATTATATTCCTATTTTTTTTAACAACGACCTCGGATATCCCCTTGTATATTATTCATATGTTTTATGGTACAAAATCTAATGTAATTTACCTACGCCTAAACAAACTCTAATGATAAAACAGTTCTTTTAAGTATTTTCTACATACTTTTGGGAATTGAAAGTAAATGAAATTATCTATTAAGAATAATGGATAATTACACTGTACAACACAAAAATTACATGGTTCTAACAACTTATTCAGGCAAAGAGCACCAAAAATATATATACGTATGTACATCGCCGTTTTGAAAGCTTATATCTGGGATTCATTTTAGTGAGATTAAAGTTTTCCCTTGTCAGTCAGTCTTACGTTTAAGGTATAACATGTGCTCAGCACTTTTATGTAAAACACCACAAGGAGCATTTTTGTAGAGCAATTTAACCTTCTAACTCTTCGTTGTATAGGTAGTTTTGTTTCTTCTTAAAAAGGGGCAAAAAGGTCTCTTTCATAAAATTCGTTTACATGCTTTTAAAGACAGCCAAAGCTCCAGACTTAATTCTTAAATGCATACCGTATCATAAATGGTACAACACTTAAATCGTTCCGTAGTCTGACATTTTTTTTAAACATGGGTTTTCTTAGCTTTAAATTATAGCGCACAATATTACTGTTCAAATAAATACAGGTTCAGCTCTGTAACATTTTATTTGACTTATCAGTAAGCTGCAAAATTTGTTGGTGCTCTTCTTGCTCAAAAAATAAAAAATTGTCTTTCGACTGTGAACAAAATAAATATCGCATTAATTACTCTCGTTGATATAAGTATTGGTGAACACATTGTACTTTATTTCAGCTAATTATGATAAATTTGTATCAAATTTTATAACATGAAATAATTTTTTGCTTTACTATTTTGCTAAGCGTACCATACATATTAATTTGCATGGCGTACCATATATGGTACACATTAAAAATTTTTTCTTATTTTTTATTTTCCATTAAAATTGTGCTTTTCCGAGAAAAAAGAATGCCAAATTCGTGTTCAAAATGTGTTTTTACATGGGGCTGAGCTCATGTATTTAATGGCTAATTTGAATGCCAGATATCATTCAAAATTCCAAATGTGTTTGAGGGTTAATTTCTTAATTAAATATTCACAATTAGAACTCAGTATAGAAAATCTTGTAAGCCTTACGTTTAAGATATAAGATGTGCTCAGCACTTTTAAGTAAAACGGTACGAGGAACATTTATGTAAAACATTTCAGCCCACTATATCGCCACTGAAGGGAAGTGTTTTGCCCCATATTTAAGACAAAATAGCCATACTGCGAAGAGTTAGAGGATTAAGATATTTTACAAAAATGTTTTTCGCGATGTTTTATATAAAAGTTCTGAGCACACCTTATGCCTTAAACTTAAAATAGCTATGTACATAAAGGGGGAGGGCCTTAACTCCTCCTAAAATCTGTTTATACTGTCTTCATACAAAATGGCGTGTCCGTAATGCATGCTGTTGATTTTCTACATTAAGAAGCTATGAATTTTTGCACAAACGAGATTCAATTTATACCGGTCTTAGAATATTTGCATTTGCTTCTCTTATTTCACACATAAAATTTTTGAAATATATTAGAAATTATATTTTTTAATTGTTCTTGTACGCAATCTTGTGTATTGAGCGTTACGCTTTTTTAGTATGCCTCAGTTTAATGATTAAAATTGCATTTACAACAAACACTAAAAAAAACAGCGCAGGTTTGTACTTCTAAATATTTAAAAGTTTTGTGAACTGTGTTTCATCAATCACTCATGGTTTTATGCAAATAAATATGTATTTAGTGTTATCCATATTTTTTTAATACAATTGAAATTTTTTACTGAATAGCTAAGGAGTTTAATACATCGAAGATTATACATCTGAATTGTACTAAATTCAAAATATAATCTGGCATGTGATGGAAATCGATCGATTTTAAATCACGTCGATTTCAAAAAACAAAATCTTCTGAAAGATGAGTTATTGATGTTTTTATTGTTTTCGAGGCTTAGAATATTTTATTCGATCTTATATTCGATTTCGCTGTATCATGCGATTTACATATATTTGCATATATTTGGCTATTATTAGTTTTATGAAATCGAGTGATTTGAAATCGATCGATTTCCATCACATACCAGAATGTGTATTTTGAAGAAAATATTGAACTCGTATAAAAATGTGTTGAGCGTTGTTACGTTAACAATATTCTGAAATAGAATTTATCTATAAATTTTAAAGCGGCAAAAAAAAGCTAACAGCAACGGAAGGGTAGAAGAGTAATTCAATTTAACCGGGTGTGACCACTTTACACATATTTTTTGTTATAAATAAAGAATATAAAATTTTTTACTTAAAAAAAGGTTGCGACTCGCAAGGCCATTAAGCTTAAAGTCGTTGAATAAGGGGTAGGCACTGAAAGAATACGATTCCTGCTCAGAATGGTCGTCAGAAAGCTGCGACGGGTGTGACCTTACAAATCTTAGTTTTAAAGAATTATGACTTTCAGCATAAACTCTGTAAGATTTTTACTATAACGTACACAATAATTTGGTATAGCTGTCTGTTCAAAGTGCTTTTAGCTGTATTACGTATTTACTTTTTTTCGGTTATATGTATTTATTTATTGTATCTTCAAAAAAATTGAACTAACAATAAGTAATCAAATCTTAACTCTAAAATTTTAATTTTTAAGTCCAGCCAATGCCAGACGAAAATATTTGTTTCAGCGGTTGGTTCTTTGGTTGTTCACGTCTCTCGTGTTCGGCTGAGAGCAAGAGTGTCCCTCCTTCTCAGCCGAGTGTGGCCTCTAAAGTTAATGATGTTTCGGGCTAGGGGATTTGGGTGCAACTCAATTCTTTTTATGTAGCTTGTCACGTGTTAGAAAACACTGTCTTAACCGGCGGCACATCTAGGTCTTTATGAATTCGCTTGTTTCTGACATACCATGGGGCTGCTGTAATCGTACGGAGTATTTTATTTTGTTGCCTTTGAATTTTTTCTACATTTGATGCCGAGGCAGTGCCCCATAACTGGATTCCGTAGGACCATATTGGTTTTAGAATGGAGTTGTATAGAAGAAGTTTACAATCTAGGCTTAGAGTAGAGCTCCTTCCAATGAGCCAATTCATTTGAGCTGCTTTTAATTTCATTTGTGTCAACTTTGCATTTATGTGTGACTTCCATGTTAGACGACGATCAAGATGAACGCCGAAATATTTTACTTCAGTGTGTTGAGGTATAGTTTGGTTATTTATTTGTATAGGTGGGCAGGTTTCTTTGCACAATGTAAAAGTAATGTGTAGACATTTTTGTTCGTTAATTTTTATCCGCCATTGTTTTAGCCATTGTTCCAACTGGGGTATATAAACTAGCAAATTGCGGTTGGCTTCTTGATGGCTTTTGTGAACACTTAGAAAAGCTTTATCATCAGCGAACGTTGATATGTGTATGTTACTGCTTACCGACAGGACCGAGGATGCTGCCTTGAGGAACTCCGGCTTCAATTAGTTGCGGAGGGCTTTGAAAATTACCTTCTTTAACAACTAATTTTCGCTCAGTTAAGCAGCTTTCTAAAAGTTTAAGGATGTTTTCGGGTAGGTTTTGCTTTAGTTTATGTAGTAAACCTTCGTGCCATACTTTATAAAATGCCTAAGAAACATCGATGAAGAGCGCAGAACAATATTTATTTTCTTCGAAGGTTTTTCTAACCACGTTCACGAGTCTATGTGTTTGTTCAATCGTACTATGTTGTCTCCTAAAACCGAATTGGTGGTCTGGAATGCATCCAGTACGATTCAGTATGGGTGTTAGCTTACTCATAAATAGCTTTTCAAATAATTTTGACATGTTAGACAACAGGCTTATAGGCCTATAGGACTCCACCTTCGTATGATCTTTGCCAGGTTTAGGTATCATGGTAATCATTGCGTATTTACTGTTTGTCAAAAAATCAGCTTTCTTAACAAAAAAACTATTTTTAAAACCTGACGTATGTGACCGACGGGTGTGACCGACGGGTGTGACCTAATACGAAAATTTTAAAAATTCGAAGAAATGAAACTTTTTATTGATTTCATTAATATAAATAATATAAAAATAAACTCATAAGAAAATAATAACACATTAAATTATTTGCTATCCGTTCTATTATAGAGAGCAGAATACTCTAGCTGAGTATTTTTTTTTTAAATTCAATAAAAAGCCAAACAAGTATATTTTTTTCAGAGATAAGGTTTTTATTAATAATGAGAAAGGGAAGAAAAGAAAATCTAAAATAAATACTAAACATACAAAGAGGGAGAGCAAAATGTTTCGTGGATGATCATTTAAAAATGCTTCAAATTGCTTTAAAAATATTATATATTGTATTTTTTATTTTTTTCTATAATTTTCATGCTCTAAAAAACATCAATTGAGAGATTTTTATTAAAAATAAGAAAATTTTTTTTTCCTTGCATGGGGCCGTTTTACGTGGAATCACTCAGAAACGATATGGAGAACATTATCCTCTTACAAATTTCTAATTTTGTTTGAAAAAAGTTTGCTTCTACCGCACTGTGGGCTGTTATATTTTCGAAGAATGTATCAGGTAGGTCGTATTTTGCTGCGAATAATTATTTGAAATCGGCATAACTCTTAACATTATTGGTCGATTTTATTAAAATTAGTCTTATTTGAAAAAAAAGTTAGCCTACTTTTTGCTCATATATAAATGTTTGTAAAGAACTATTTTAAAAAATAAAAATGTTTTATTTTTGTATGTGAACCCAAGTCAAAATTGAAAAAGTGATCATAACTTTTAATTTCGTTTGCGATTATTATAATTTTTTTGTTTTTAGAAACTAGATGTATAGTGCTTTCAAACCCTAAACTCATTTTTTTATTGTAATTTTTTTCATTCTCAGAATAACCGCTAAAGCAAATGTATTTTTTCATAATTGTGATGTGAATAATTCCGAAATCGAAGAGTGTATAAAAATTATATAAAAATGTCTTAAAGGTAATTTTGTTTCAAGTTTGTTAGCGGTTTTTGTAATAAAATTTGACAAACTTTTCCCAAGTTATGATAAAATCTCAAATTTTAGAAGAAAAAAAATGGTATCCATAGAATTTCAAATTTCTACTTTTTTGTAGTTAGGGGAATATAACGCATCAAAAAAATATAGTGCTACTCCTTGGCATTTTTCTTGGTACATAGTGTAATCGGTGCATTTTGTGAATTTTGCAGTGTACCGTTTCATCACATACTGTATGTGTATTCAGAGGTATTCAGATGACGTTGTGCTTCTTATTATAAGTCGAGTAGCCATTATGTGCAAAAGCCAACAATTTTGTATGAAAAAAGAATTGCAAATGTTACATCCTCTGCTTTAATGAAATTGATATTAAGACCTTTTTCGAAAGCATCTGGCACATGTTGGCAAACAAAAAAAAAATTTTTTTTTGCTAAAGCTTTTATAAAAATTATATATTTTCTTACACTAAAATATTTGTTTGCAATTTTCAATTACTTCTCATGTTTACATATTTTAAGCAAATTTAAATGGAACTTGGCCAAAAACAAATCGATATAAATTAAAATTTGTTTCTGTTTTCTTTAGCGTAACAGCAAAATTTTACAGCATACTGTTAGGCATAACAAATAACAATATTATATTAGCATACTTTGTTTTCGGTTTTTGGAAAGTTTTCAATTGTAAACAAAAGTTGTGATGCTTATAAAAAGGAAAGACAGAAAAACATAAACAAAGGCAACCAACATTAAGTTAAAAGTATTTATATTGTCAAATAAATTTTACGCCTTTTGTAGAAAACACTTGTACCGTTTTAAATTAGAAGAACTGAACTAAATATTTAGCCCTTGACTGAAAGAAACTTTTTCCAATGCAAAAACTTTGTAATGTAACAATATTTTACGCTTCACAGGAATTTCGATGTTCTATTTTATAGTTGATTGCACACACTTGGGCCTAGCAAAATAGTATAAGTTTAAGAATTAATGCTCATCAAAAAGGAATTGTTTGGAAATTTGTATTAATTTTATTTAAGATAAAAAACAAACTAGACCCTTTTGTGGCCCGCACACATACAAAAGTTTTTTTTTCTTAAATTCAAAATTGTTCATAGTTGATTTGGTATCTTATTCAAATTTAATTATTTTAAAAACATTCTTTGAACTATAGATAATTTTAATCGTTTACATAAATCAATGAAATCTGGTCCTTTTATGTTTTTTTTTTGCTTTCAAGTCCTCTAGAAATTACTTGCGAGTACCTTAACTACTATGTGCCACACAAAACTTCTATAAATCCCCTTTCATTTAAAAGGACATTTAATATACAACATAAATGCATTTTAAACCATTTAAATCTATGACATTGTGATTAGTTTTAAATGGATTGCCATAATTGGCCAAATAGTTTTGGCCACCAGACAGAATTTAACTTAAAAAAAAGACTTTATAGCCTCATTTGTGTCCTGTTTCAGTTGAATAAATACAACATAAAAGAGATTTGTCTTAATTTTATAGACTTTTCGAAAAGGAAGGAAGTAACACTTACGATAAGCAATAAAAGTTTTCTGCTGCAAAACTTTAAATAAAACTATCAAAAAGTAAGATTATGATATTTTAACAAGAATATAGGTTCGTTGGTTTTTTTAAAAGAGCAATTCCATTTAGCCGGATGTGACCACTTTACACACGTTTTTTTTTTTTTTGTTATAAATAAAGAATATAAAATTTTTTACTTAAAAAAAGGTTGCGACTCGCAAGGCCATTAAGCTTAAAGTCGTTGAATAATGGGTAGACACTGAAAGAACACGATTCCTGCTCAGAATGGTCGTCTGAAAGCTGCGACGGGTGTGACCTTACAAATCTTAGTTTTAAAGAATTATGACTTTCAGCATAAATTCTGTAAAATTTTTACTATAACGTACACAATAATTTTGGTATAGCTGTCTGTTCAAAGTGTTTTTAGCTGTATTACGTATTTACTGTTTGACAAAAAAATCTGTTTTCTTACCAAAAAACTATTTTTAAAATGTGACGGGTGTCACCGACGGGTGTGACCGACGGGTGTGACCGACGGGTGTGACCGACGAGTGCGACCTAATACGAAAATCTAAAAACTTCGAAGAAATGCAACTTTTTATTGATTTCATTAATATAAATAATATAAAAATAGATCATAAGAAAATAATAACACATTAAATTATTTGCTATCCGTTCTATTATAGACAGCAGAATACTCTAGCAGAGTATATTTTTAAATTCAATCAAAAGTGAAAAAATATATTCTTTTCAGAGATAATGGTTTTTATTAATAATGAGAAAGGGAAGAAGAGAAACTCTGAAATAAATATTAAACATACAAAGAGAGAGAGAGAGCAAAATGTTTCGTGGATGATCATTTAAAAGTGCCTCAAATTGCTTAAAAATATTAAAACATGTAATTTTTATTTTTTCTATAACTGTCATGCTCTAAAAAAATTTTAATTGAGAGATTTTTATTAAAAATAAGAAAACTGTTTTTTCCTTGCATAGAGCCGTTTTACGTGGAATCAGCAAACAGCAGTTTCTTTTTTATAAAATATGAATTGGAAAATTTTACAGCTTTAATAAAACTTAAGTAAGACCTTAAGCGATTTAAAACTATTCATAGTTAGCCCAAATAACAAGGGACTGGAGTTTTATGTCGAAAATATGCCTTTCTGATTGGACTCTATACACAACAACATGTTTGAGAGTTTTGCTAGTATTTTAGCCGATTAAATCTTACGCTGTGTCTTCACGAGACATTAACTTGGAGATAACATGAAAGAAAACGTCGGCAGAATAATAAAAACAAAATGTCGATTTTTCTCTTAGTCATTTCACTTTATGCAAATTTCATTTTATGCAAATGCTTATCGAGTTAACATATGAGTGATTCCACGTAAAACGGGCCTTTGCAAGGAAAAAATAATGTTCCTATTTAAAATCTCTCAATTGATGTTTTTTAGAGCATGTCAATTATAGAAAAAAAAATATATTATTTAATATTTTTTAAGCAATTTGAGGCACTTTTAAATGATCATCCATGAATTATTTTGCTCTCCCTCTTTGTACGTTTAATATTTATTTCAGATTTTCTTTTCTTCCCTTTCTAATAAAAAACTTTATCTCTGAAAAGAATATAGTTTTTTCGGTTTTTAATGAATTTAAAAACATACTCAGCTAGAGTATTCTGCTGTCTATAATAGAACGGATACAAAATAATTTAATATGTTATTATTTTCTTATGATTTATTTTTATATTATTTATATTAATGGAATCAATAAAAAGTGTTATTTCTTCGAATTTTTAAAATTTTCGTATTACGTCACACCCGTCTGTCACACCCGTCACATGTTAAACAAATGGTTTTTTGTTAAGAAAACTGGTTTTTTGTTAAACAATAAATACGTAATACAGCTAAAAACACTTTAAGCAGACAGATATACCAAAATTATTGTGTACGTTATAGTAAAAATTGTACAATATTTATGCTGAAAGTCATAATTCTTTAAAACTAAGATTTCTAAGGTCACACCCGTTGCAGCTTTCTGACGACCATTCTGAGTAGGAATCGTGTTCTTTCAGGGTCTACCCGTTTTTCAATGACTTTAAGCTTAATGGCCTTGCGAGTCGCAACCTTTTTTTAAGTAAAAAATTTGATATTCTTTATTTATAACAAAAAGATGTGTAAAGTGGTCACACCCAGATAAATGGAATTACTCATATACCACTTTTGCACAATTAGTTATTTTATTTTTAATTTTTCACACAAATTTTAATTTATAAATCAATTACACACGTTTATTCATTTATTTTATGAAAAACATCGCTTTTCATTTATTTTAATAAACACTCACACATTCACACCAATTTATTTTCCCATGCGTGTGTGCTTTTTGACAGTTCATCTTATAAGATCGTTGTTATAAAATTTCTTATAACAACGCTCTCATAAAAATTCGTATAACATTGAGATCACACTAATTTGAAGTCTACACGTAACATAATTCTCTCTGCGATTGCATTTGACAATCTCATCTTGCATATTATATCAGCAAACAATTTTTGCCTATTTTGGTCCGAAGTCGGCCAGAAAGTCTGCACAAGACGCCGAACTCGTATCCGAAGTTGGTCAGAAATCGTACCGTAAATCATATGAGTGGTTGACAAGAAGCCGGACCTCTTTTTTTGAGGAAGTTCTATAAAATATCCCGATATATCCAAGGGAATTCTGTACTAATTCAGACGAATTTTCTGGGGAAATTCTAATGGAATTGTCGACATGTCTGAATAATGTCGGAAAAATGTCTGACAAAACATCAGAAAATTTTCCGATTTAGCTGATACTTTTCAAATCCTGTCGTATTAATGTCGGAAAAAAGTCCGAGCTATAATTACAGATTTATCAGAATTGCCGTTTAAAATTCTGCATGCATTGTTCTGCTGCTTATGGCAGCTCACCAAAAAACATTTACCCATATTTTATGAGTTTAAGAACTCAAATATTTGTGCACATAGTCTCAAGAGATATATGAGAAGTATTAAAAAACCTTAAATCAGACATTGTGCAGAAGTAGCTGCTAAAAGTCGTAAGATGTAGATCAGAATATGAGCAGACTACTCTGTTAAATGTCTTAAACAAAATTAAATTACCTTCGGATGATGTGCAGACTATTCTGATATTAATCGGATAATATTTCAGCCTACTGCTACTGCTCCGCTAAATGTCTGAAGAAATTTTAGATAACTCGGCTGATTGTCTGATAAAGTCTCAGATTTTTTCTGATGTTAGACATGTCGGCTAAAATTGTTTCCTGGGATGTTACGTGTAAACCTACAATAATGGAAAACACTGCGAATTCTACAGACCGTATGTGGAATATTTTATTACTTATACGCAATAAATTTTTATGATATGGTAAAGAGAGGGAGACTACAAAACTTAATTCATTATTGCTGAAAATTGATGAAAACCATAGAGAAGTTAGGTTGTTTTGCACAAAAAAATATCGACACATGTCCTTGATCCGGAATTTTTTACTCTCATTTAATGAGCGTTTAAAATAGAGCTCAACGTAAGTGGACTTATACTATTATTTATAAAAATCACAGACCTATTTCTCTCGTCTGCTTATAAAATGGTTTTAGCGGATCTCAACAAAAACAAGTAAATTGGCAACTCTCTACTTTATATCATGTTGCTGAATTTCCATTGTGCTGGAAGGCTGCCAATGTAACCCCAATAGCCAGGAAAAGAGATGCTATTCACTCTGAAACTTACCGCTCAATTTCAATATGTTGTAGCCAATATTTTCTATGTTTAATCAATCTGATGAATAATTTCTATTAACATCTGCCTACTTTTTAAGTGCCTAAATTTAATCAATCTTTTGCCAAATGGATACCTAAGAGTTGGTTAACCTTCTCCAAAAAATATAATATATTTCCATTATCGAATATACTTACTCTTTGCATTTTTGCAAATTGCAAACATAAAACCGAAACACATATTACATGCTTGATTATTACGGTTTATATACGAGTATTGTATGAGCTTTGCACTAGCAGTTGTATCATTAATACATTTTATGGCAAGAAGCAGGATAGAGAAGAGTATGAAAGACAACTTTGCCAAGAATGAAATAGACTAGGAGACAAAGTGTTTTAGAAGCATGCAACATAATATGAGTTTATAAAGTACTACTATGCTAAAAATATGAGAAATATTTTAGGAAAAATGCAAAGAAAATATCTGGCTTACATTTCGAAAGCTGGAAATGGCAAAATAAATGTGTTTTAAATTGTTTCAAATGATAGAGAAATACTCAAAAGACTTCTTGGAAATAATAGACAGCTGGAAGGGTATAAACATTTTTGTTATAATTATCAAAATTAAACGTACACTAACAATGAACATCTGTGATGGGAAATTCTATACCAAATCTATACCAAAGCTTTTAAGAAAATTTTTTGTGAAACAGCGCAGCACTCTCACGAAATAAAAAGAAATTTTCTTCTAATTTGTGCTTAGATTCTGCAACTAATGTTAGAGTTTCTCACATCGTAAGAAATACATAATATCAGTCTGTGAAACGTGGGATGAGTTAAGAAAAAAATTTAATTCTATCCTTTTATTAGGTTTACAGGGTGACTCTCCATATCAACGCATAATATTTTTGTCATTCGTTACCCCATTTTAGGATGTAATGATTTCTATATAATTTCATCTCATTCTAAATGCGTATAACCCCTTTAGGTCAAAGCCAAAAAATTAATACATAAAATAAATTATTTTAAGTATAATTCCATTTACCTTTCGCTTGTTTTTGCTTATATCCTGCATACTGTTTTTTAACTTTTCTCTAAAATGTTCTTGGATCTCTGCTCTGGTTAATTTAGTTTTTTTTTTCTACCTTAAAACCCAAAACAATAACAAAAAACGACATCAGATATTAAAAACTACCACAAATAGAAAAGTCACGAACTACCATTTTTTATATGTTTCTTTTTCTTCACATTCAAATTTCAAGCAACTGATGTAATATAAAAATTCAAATTTTAAGCCACTGATATAATATAATACAATTATGTACGGCTCAAACTATTACGATTTAAACACAATTTAATTTTTTGAAAAATATTTGCTTTTATTCAACACTCTCCTGAATTTTTTAAAATAAATGTTTAAGAATTCTTAAATAAACTCTTAAATTTTACATGTTCTAAATACGTTTCTTTTTTTTGCATTATTATTCATAGAGTTTTAATTAATTTATAACACTCACTACTTTATTGACTTATATGATAATAGCATATAATATTAAAAAGAAAAGTCCCGAATGACAAAGAACTTTTAGACATACTTTTAAAATAAAAAAACAAAGTAGTTGCTGTATTTTGTGTGAAAAAAAACGAAACATATATGTTTACTTTTGTTTTACGGCTATTTATTTTTGCATTTATTTCTGTTTTTATAAATAATGTAACGCTTAAAGCTATATCTTCAAATGAGCATCAGATATCACTTTGTTGGCAGAAAATATTGTTTAAAAAATTTTATTTTTTTTTTGTAGCAAATGAAGTATTTATTACAAATCAATTATATCACCTACAGTAACATTTTTAATAATTTCTATAAAATACTGTAGAACAAAAATTTTAAATGCAAAAATTTTAAGAACTGATGAGAAAAAATATCAATTTGTTTTGAAAAAATATAAATTTTTACGAACCGAGTATGTTATAAGCCGAATACCGACGTCTTATTATATTTAAATTATCGTAGCTACCTTCATATTAAGTTGAATAACTAGATAAAGAAGAAAAGAATATTCAATAAAGAAATTATTTTATAATACGTTGCCTAATTGCTTTAAGCTCGAGGTCGAAAAGCAATTAGGCAACGTATTATTTATATATAAAGGTCGAATAATTTGCAAATAATTTTATATGAAATTATTTTATTTTACCTCAGAAAGGTAAAATCGTTTTATTAATTAGGTTTTGTGGATCCGTAGGTAGTCCCTGAACGCAACTAAACTATCTCAGCCAGCGACAACTTCACCGTTAAAAATGGCGCCCGAGCAGGGACCTGCTTCCAAATAGCAAAACGAAAAAAAGGACACTACCGCCTACTACCTAGAATCGGCTCAGATCTACGAAGATAGCTCGAATGATAACTCACCGCCAAATTAAAAAAATACTCAATCGGGTGAATGTATTTACTTATAGATCAATGCAATATTGCAGGCATATGTATGGCAGGTTTCACGGTAGAACATTTGCGATCTTCAACCGAAAACTTATTCCAAGAAATGGAGCATGAAATAACGACCGCTAAGTAGAGCATATGGCACACAACCTCCCCCGCCCTCCCCCTCCCCCTTAGGCCATCCTTCCGACACCGAAATAACGACTTAAGTTTTAAAGTGGAATCTAAGTTACTCTGGGGAACCTGATGAAGGCATATGCCTTCATTCATAATATTTTACTTCACACTAAAGTTGTATACACTCTCTAATTTATTTGCTTTTAGTTTAAGATATTTTACTACGTATACGCAAAAAAACATTACAAATTAGAACCCC
The DNA here is from genome assembly GCA_956483635.1 of Panzeria rudis. Lineage (NCBI taxonomy): Eukaryota > Metazoa > Arthropoda > Insecta > Diptera > Tachinidae > Panzeria > Panzeria rudis. The sequence continues at coordinate 24,098,261 of OY101447.1, read as the reverse complement.
TCATTAAATAAAAATTAGTTTTGATTTGTAAAATATTTTTGTACAAAAAATTTCCATACAAAATTTGTTTTGTAAAGCTACAAATCAAAAAACTTGTTTATCAATGAGTAAGTAAGTAAATAAATATGTATTTATACTTTTGTATTTGTAAATAATTTTGTGTTCTTACGTCATCATGTTACAAGTGTTTAGGTAATTCATATGCGCCCCACAGTGCAGCGCAATTATCCTTTTCAAAATAAATAGTAGAGATATAACGAAGGCTACCTAACAAATTAATTTGTTAGATAACTTTTTTGATAAATGCATGTATTTTCATTATTGTTATGGAAACAACTAAGAAAAAAAAGTCTCTTAATAAAAGAACTTTGAAAATGGCCAACAAACAAAAAAACAGATACAAAAAATCCACATTTACTTAATAAACTAGAAATAGCGTAAATACGTATAGCTTGAATGATTTGAATAAGGTTTGCTGTTTTATAAATAAGATCTGAATCTAAAATGTGTATTCGCAAATGAATATTATAGAAATTACAAATGAGAGCGCAAACTAAGTTCTGGGTGATTACACCCCTTGCATTTAAACCATAAAATAGAGACCACTGCAATATTTAAGGGATTAATGATCACCCCTCATTATGATGATTATTTCTAACATGCTTATGAGGATTTAAATCGTAACAACAAATGGAGTTATTATTTGACTTACTTGAAGCTAAAAAATAAGTAGTCAAATAAACAAAATAAAATAAAAATAAAATTTACTGACTATATTTATTTATATATTTTCACAACTTGTTTTTTTTTTCTTCGACCCGGCTGGGATACGAACCATGGCTCCTTCAGATTTGAAGGCAAGTACTTTAAGTTAGAATGTGTTTGTTTTTAAGTTAGAATATGTTTGTATATGAGCAAACACATTCTAACTTAAATTTTTTTTAATTTTTTGTCTACTTATTTTATTAATATATAACAACAAATTATCACTACTATTAGATTAAGGCGTACTTATTTTATTTATTGCTCACAAGTAGTTTTTATTTCCAGCTTAGAAATAAAACAAATAAGTACCACTTTATACTTACTGTGTAATCTATTAGAAGTGTACAACCGATTACAAAAATGCCAAAAGTTTTTCTTGGGCAATAACACATACAAAATCATCGAAAACAAGGTTAATTTAATTTCATTCGTGATTTTGCTTCATAGAGGTTTTAAGTTAATTCACATGATCTTACAATATTCTTCAAAGAACAATTTTCCTTTTGAAATAACTATATTTTATGTTGATTTAATATTAAGGGACATTTAAATCAAAATAAAGTTGATACTGACATAGTACGAAGAATCATGTTGAATCAAAGTTATTTCAAGTTGAAACAACCTGAACTTGATATTGAAATAACACGAAGAATCATGTTGAATTAATGTTATTTTAAGTTGAAACAATGTGAATTTGATATTGAAATAACACGAAGAATAATATTGAATCAAAGTTATTTCAAGTTGAAACAACATGTATTTAATGTAGTTATTTTATTAATTATTTTACTTACGTGATGTGTATTCGCACAGCCATCAAAAAAATGTGTATTAGAGTTGGCTGCCCCAGCCAAGATTTTAATTCGAGCCACTTGTTTGGTAGTCAACGCGCTAACCACTGCAGCCCCAATAACTTCAAACTTTGTTTTAGATATATGCTAACCCCCATATTCATAGAATTTAAAATGGAGTTTGAAATATATTTTATTTGAAAATTTTCTTACAAAATTTTCTTAAAATAGATTTCAAATACATTTTATTTATATATGAATATGGGAGTAAATAAATACTATCGTATGTAACATGAATTTAATTTTAATTCAACATGATTTAATAGCTGATTTAAAATTAAATATATTTGAAATTAAAGTTATAGTCATGTTGATTCAAAATGAAATGTAACGTTGATAGCAATGTTATTTTAACAGTGAAAAATATTAAATCAAAGAGATTTAAGGTTAGATTAATAATTTTTCGTTTCAAATTAATATGGTATAATAGTAATTCAAAGTTTGTCTGCTATTTGTCGGCTATTTACATCTACACAACACGAACATCAAAATAAACAACAACAAGTCAAACAACAGGGCACAACAATGCATCGCAGCTATGAATAAAGCAAATAAACAACAACAACACACTTAAACAACAACTTACACTATGCAACAAGCATAACGCCGGAGAAGACCAGTATATATTTTTGACAAAAACAGTCGAATTTTAAAATTCTATGCATAAATTTTTTTACCAGTTTTTTTTTAATTTGGGATTTTTGAAGAGGCTGCTCCATTTTATGATAACTTATGAAGGTGTGGTCCAATTTTTTATATACTCTATGGTTTCAGAATTATTCAGAACGAAATAATGAAAAATATATTCTTTTATAGAAAACCGAAATATTTTTATTTTTAAAAAATTTATAAAAAATCGAGAATTGAAAAATGATACCATTTTTATTCACTATCCGTAAAGCCACATATATCGCAAGCAAAATAAGCTCTATTTCACGAAAATCTATTCATAAATATTGATTTTATTCACAATAAAGTGAAATTACCGGATTTTTGCAAAAAATTTAGTTTTGGAGACGTTGCACCAGCGATTTTATCATAGCTTACAAAAGGGTTATCTAATTTAGTTACAAAAACTGGGAATAAAATTACTGTTGAAATTAAATACCAAGTTTTAATAGCAGATTCGCTTTAAAATTCTAAAAGCGAAATTTATTAATTCAATTGCATTAAATTTCAATTACATATACATTTTACCTTAGTATTTTCAAATAGGGTCGAAAAATCTTTATGTTGAATAGTATCGTGGCTTTAATACAAGATAGATATATATATAAATTACGATATTAAAAATAGGGGTACAATGATGATAAGTAAAATATTTACATAGTTGCAATTTTAGTTACATGAAATTAAGAGATGTAAATTTAATGGTGGTAAGTTCGTTATTTTCAAATAATTTTCGGTAACAATTCGCCTCCCTGTAAGACGAAATCTCTAGTCTTATTATGATTTATTACCGACATCAAGAACTGCTAATTTAACGGCGGGTCGCTGTATGACTCCATTTTTGGTGGCTATCTGCGCTCTTCGAACCTGACCATCCTTAGCTCTAATGACATTAGTAACTCTTCCTTTCAGCCAAGTATTTCTTTCAGCGTTTTCGTCAACTATAACAACAATATCACCTTCTTCAATTGGTTTTACCTTCTGGCTCCATTTGCTGCGACGCGTCAGTGTTGGCAGCATCTCTTTGACAAAACGGCGCCAAAATAAATTTGCGAAAATTTTGCTTTGTCGAAGACACATTCTATGGTCGAAGTTTTCAAGTATGCTAATTGGCTTTGAGCCGCTAGAGCTGCCTAATAAGAAGTGATTTGGAGTGATAGCTTCTTGATCTTCTGTTTCGAGCGAAACATATGTTAAAGGTCGGGAGTTAATAATTAACTCGATTTCCATTAGGGCACTTCTTAGGCTCTCATCAGTAAATTTCTGCGAGGGTATAATTTTATATAGAATTGTTTTTATGGATCGAACTAACCTTTCCCATGCGCCTCCCATATGGGGAGCGGAGGGCGGATTGAATTTCCATGAGATTCCCTTATAACTCAGCTTTGTGTGCACGTCTTCGAAATTTATGTTTTTTAGTTCCTCTTTTAAGAGGCGATCTGCACCCCGAAAATTTGTGCCGTTGTCACTATATAATTCTGCTGGAGCTCCTCGTCTTGCAATGAAATTTGTTAAGGTCATAAGAAATGAATCTGTTGTTAGAGTATGGGCAATTTCAATATGTACAGCCCTAATAGTTAAGCATGTATACACCACACCCCAACGTTTTAATGCCTTTCTGCCAAATGTGACTGCTATTGGACCGAAATAGTCTACTCCCACAAATGTAAATGGTCGCTGAAAGGCTCCAAGACGTGCTCGAGGCAAAGGGGCCATCTGAGGTGGAATTGGTCTAGCTGCTTCGTTGATACATTGCTGGCAGCTTCTACGCACAATCTTGTAAACCACTCTTAGTTTCAAGATAAAATAAATCTGTCGGATTTCGTTGACAACCGTTTCGTGGTTTAAGTGGTGGTACGCTCGGTGATAATAGTTTACAATAAGTTTTGTTACATGATGGCTTCCTGGAAGTACAATTAAGTCCCTTTGAATACCGCAAGCTGTAGTCACCGCGTATTGGGCTCGATTTTTCACTTTCACCACACCATCGTCATCCAGATAAACGTTAAGCTTGTCAAAAGCACTTCCTTTTGGGACAAGTTTGCCACGTTGTAGGGCAATATATTCGTCGGAAAATACTGTCATCTGGACTATTTTGTAAATAAACTTTCTTGCCTTCGCGAGATGAGATAAATCAAGATTTGGTAATGGCTGTTGTTTTTTTATTTTTTGTCTTTGCCGTTCAATATATAAAATCCAATTACCAACGCCGCGAAAGAGTTTAAACCAACTGGAAAAGTACTCAAAATTGATTGCAGCCGGAGTCGAATTACGAGTATGCATATGTAAAAATCGAGGGCGTATTTCGGAAGTGTCTACCTCTGTGTTGTTAGAATCAATTACGTTTCGAGTCTTAGGCCATTTATCCTCCGAATACTTAAGCCACGATGGACCATCAAACCATTCGTTGAAATTTTGTGCAGGAGATCTGTATTTTGTCGCCAAATCTGCCACATTCTTAGCGCTAGGTACCCATCTCCAATCGGAAACGCTCGTAAATTTTAAAATTTCAGAAATGCGGAACATGACGAACTGCTTGAATTTTCGTGGATCTCCACTCAGCCAATTTAAAACCGTTTTTGAGTCGGTCCACATAACCCTTCGCTGTAACTTAATATTGTGGCAGGATACTATTTTCACAAGCCTAGCGCCAATAACAGCTGCTTGTAATTCAAGCCTGGGCACTGACATCGGTCGAAGAGGTGCTACCTTTGCCTTAGCTGCTACCAGCCTTACATCTACATTACCATTTAATTCTATACGGAAATATGAAACAGCAGCATAAGCACTTTCACTTGCGTCGACTAAAGTATGAAGCTCAGCAGTATAGTTTTCTTGTACAGAAATTGAGTAACAACGTGGTATGGAAACTGCTGTAATCATTGGCAAAAATGATAACCAGTCTTTCCATTTGTAATAGAGGTCTTCATCAAGCTGCTGATCCCAGTCGATACCACGTCGCCATATCTCTTGTAACAGGGATTTTAAAAAAGACATGAAACAGGCTACAAATCCTAATGGGTCAAAAACAGACATAAGTACCTGCAGAACTTCTCGCTTTGTTGGTGTTATATTTTCAGTAAGAATTGGTCTACGAAGACGCACGAATTTCAAGTTCATTTTAAAAACGTCATTTTTTGCGTCCCAGTGAAGGCCCAGAATTTTTTCAAATTGAGCCGAGCTCTCATTGCTTTGAAATGTTTTATTTTCTGTAGACTTTGTTTCACCAAGTGCTTCTAGGACCTCAGTTGAGTTTGACGACCAGTTTCGCATATGAAACCCTCCCCTAGAATGTACTTCACGTACTTGTAATGCCAATTCAATTGCTTCATCGATGGTATCGGTAGAGTCTATGAAGTCATCCATATAGTGTTGTTGGGTAATGGCTCCAATTACCCTCTCGTTTGCACCAAAGCTTTGCGCATTTTTATTCTTCACATAGTGAGCAATAAAGGGTGAACACGATGCTCCAAAGCTGAGTACATTTAATTGATAGACCACAATAGCATTTTTATTATCCCACCACAAAAAACGTTGAGCCGTAGCATCTTCCTTACGGACTTTTATTCTGTGGAACATTTCTGCTATATCTCCACATACTGCAATAGCTCCCATGCGAAATTTGAATAAAATATGCATTAGCGGTACAAGTAAGTTAGGCCCTTTTATCAAGAAATCGTTTAAAGAAAAATTGTCGGACTTAGCAGCAGCGTCCCAAACCAAACGTATTTTATGCGGCTTGTGGGGATTTTTTACAATAAATGTAGGCAAATACCAAATTTTGGGCCCCTTTTCTTCTAAAACACTAATAGGTAAACGTTTCGCATAGCCCTTTTCCTCTAAATTTGAAATTTGTTGTTGCAGTATTTCTGCTAGGTTATGGTCACGACTTACCTTTCTTTGAAGGCAAAGCATACGATTTTTTGCTGTTCGTAAACTACAAGGCATGATTGGCAAATCAGTTTTCCACAAGAGGCCGACTTCATAACGACCATCGATTAATGTACAAGTTTTTTCTAAAATGTCTATAGCAGTTTGATCCAGCTTTGAAATCGGCGCAATAAGAGGGGGTTCTATGCCTAAATTCTCTTCCGAAAAGTATTGTTGCATAAGAAAACCGAGTTCATCACAGCAGCATTTGTGAAAATTGAGTTTTCCGTATGAGCCGAATTTTCCGCCAAAAAGCGTCCAACCCAATCTGGTTTTTATAGCTATGGGTTGCTGCCAGTCACCTTCGACAGTTTTAAGCGACGAAATTAAGTTTGGATTGTTGGTACCTATAATCATTGAAGGGATCGCATTTTCATATCTCTCAAGGGGAATGTGTTCGAGATACCTAAATTGTTTTTTAATTTCTTCAGTGTTCATCGTTTCAGCTGACAAATTTAAATTTTTAACGGTACGGACCTCGTAGATCGGAAAAATTTTTGAACCAATTTTTGTCGCAGAAATTTTTAAATTCATTCGTTTGGAACTATCTTCGTAACGGGATACGTTCGCTGTCCACCGAATACAAAGTGGATCAGTAATACCATCGACATTTAATAAGTCTGCAATTTTTTGGTCTAAAAGTGTTAACGACGAGCCGTCGTCCATAAGAGCATATATGGAGACTGATTTTTTGTCATTATAGAGCGTCACTGGGACTATACGAAAGTATGACTCACACTCATTTTTATGACTATTGAGAGAACTTACCGAAACAGCTGGCTGATCATCGTTGTGTAAAAGTGAATTATGCTGGACAGTGCATCCGTTGATACCACATGGTTTTTGAAACCAACATCTTCGGCGATGCTTACCCAAGCAAGTTCGACACAAATTGTGGGACTTTACGATTTCCCATCTTTCAGCTGTTCGCAAATTGCTAAACTTTAAACATTGGGCTAATTTGTGGATCTCGTTACATACCACACATTGTTGGCTATTTTTTTCATTTGTGTGAGTATTTAGACGTCCCTCCCTCTTCTGCGATTGTTTTTCATTGCCTTTATCAAAAACGGGAACAGTGACTCTGCATGTGGCTTCTGCCAAGGTATACAACCAGTCACTAAAATCTTTTAAATTAGGTCGCGGTATATCCTTGGAATACATAGCCCATTGTAGCATTATGTCGGTTGACAATTTTTCCACTAATTCCTGCAGAAGAGAAGGGTTAACTAAATATTCATCCAATTTAGAAGCACGAATTGTAGCATAAATGTTTTTTACAGCAAAGGCAAATTCAATAAGGCCCTCCACTTTTCCCTTTGGAATTGTTATCTTCCGCACTTCATCGATCAAGCTTTTAACAACACATTCGGGTCTGCCGAAGTACATTTGCAGCGTTCTTATAATATCCGGGACCATGTCAGGCAGCATGAGACAGTTCCGGACAACTTCACGTGCCTTACCATACAGGCATTTTTGCAAACGTAAAAGATTTTCCTCATTAGTATAGCCGCCGACACGAGTACTTTGCTCAAATGCACTAATGAAAATTGGCCATTCTTTAGGATCGCCACTAAACAGTGGCAAATCTTTTGAAATACACTGACGAGCCATAAATTGATTTGTAGTTATATTATTTTCACTGTCCATATATTTTGTGTTTATATTATACGTTTTGTTTACATTTGTTTTTTGACAACCTGTCGTATTTTCTTTTTGTTGTTTGCTTTTATTGTCATCATTGTTATTGTGAATATATGCAAATTGATAATCAGCCGCTGGTACGGTTTGTGTCTGCGATAAGCATTCACATTTTGTTCTAGTGGAGTGGCCAACTTCTTTTTGGCGTATATTAGGATTTGCATTTATCGACGTACTCCTTAATCTGTCGTTTGTACCTCGTTGACTATCATGTACACACGGTGAAAAATTTATAGTAGAAAAGTCAATTAGACTACTATCCACCGGCCGTACACTTTGCATTTGCGTTACGTCAACTATTTCTTGATATTCATCATCTACGGCATGCAACAGTTCATACTTACGTCGTAAAAATTCCTGTTTCAATTGCATTTCCTCTTCTAATTGTTGCAATTGAAGCTGCTTCTTTTTGCTTATGTCTAGCTGGACATTTGTGATATGCGGTGCAGATCTGTTCAATGCTGGTTGATTAGATCCGTTTATGTCAAGAAAATCGTCGGATAGATCTATTGTCTCATGAAGATTGAGGTTAGATACGGTATTTCTTTTGCATTTTCTACAGATCCATGTAAAAATGTTAACATCATCATCAACGTTGCAGCAAGTATTGTGGAAGCTACAAAGGCATTTAGAGCATGTTATCATGTTGCTGTCGTCCGGGTCCTTGCATAAGCTGCAGCCAGCACTCAAGTTCGCAAATTGTGCCATCTTATTTCAACCGCCATAAGAATTTTAAAGATTTGTTGAAATTAAATACCAAGTTTTAATAGCAGATTCGCTTTAAAATTCTAAAAGCGAAATTTATTAATTCAATTGCATTAAATTTCAATTACATATACATTTTACCTTAGTATTTTCAAATAGGGTCGAAAAATCTTTATGTTGAATAGTATCGTGGCTTTAATACAAGATAGATATATATAAATTACGATATTAAAAATAGGGGTACAATGATGATAAGTAAAATATTTACATAGTTGCAATTTTAGTTACATGAAATTAAGAGATGTAAATTTAATGGTGGTAAGTTCGTTATTTTCAAATAATTTTCGGTAACAATTACCTTTAAGCTATTCTAACATTATTTTTTTATATGCTCAATAATTTCGGAATTATTCAGACCTCAATGATGAAAACTGTATATTTTTTGGGCAAATTTGGACATATTTAATTTTTTAAATATATATGAAAAATCGAAAATGGCAAAAAATTTAAATTTTTATTAAAAAAAAATCATAAAGGCATTTACATAACAAAGTAGTCGGGTAAAAAATAAGCTTTATTTCATCAAAATCAATGGATAAATATTGATTTTATTCATAATAAAGTGAAATCACCTGATTTTTGCTAATATTGCAAATATTTACACCGTACAACAAAATCAAATTTTTTGTAATACCAAGTTGTTTACAACTTATTCTGGTAGAAGTCACCAAAAATACATACGTGTATCGGCGTTTTGAAAACTTATATCTGCTATTTATTTTAGGGGAGTTAAATTCCGCCCCTTTTGTGCACAGTTATATCTTATAGACCTTATTTTTAGCGTATAGTGCTGAACACATCATTTCTATGTAAAATAATACCCTGTTTAGACATACGCCTCAATTGCGCAATTTAGGAAATTTATGCGCAATTTAGGTAATTTGAGCTTCATTAACCATACAACGCTTCAATTAATAAATTGAGCAATTAGTACTTAATTGTTTCATAACATTGAGTAAAGTTCGAAATGCAACCCTTTGTGATAAGTATGTTTAATGCGAAGTATGTTCAGTGAGAAGCAAAAATTGTATACGGTGACAAGCCTATGGTGTGCTAAGTATACAGATGGCAGTATAACGTCAGACGATTATTTTTTCTCTGGCAATTTTGTGCACAAGCTACGTCAAACACGTGTATTTTTTTGACAATCGTTATCTAGTTCTTGTTTTATTGTTGTATCCGTTGCCCTTATGCGGTATACAGGTATACTTATTACACCATTAGCAAGTTAAATGCTAATTGAGTAAGCTTAATTTACTATATGTGAATACTAAATTTAATTGCTCAATTAAAATTATATTGTCTCAATTAAAAATCCATGTCTGAACAGGGTATAACACGGTTAACAGTTTTGAAGAACATTTTAACCCTCTAGCTCTTCGGGGTATGGGTCTTGTTGGCAACTAAATAAATAAGGGGCAAAAAAACTCCCCTTCATAGACAATATAGTGAACTTGATTGTTCCACAAAAATGTTCCTCGTGGTATTTTACATAAAATTATTGAACACATCAGACACCTTAAAGGTAATCCCTACAAGATATGCTATGCCGAATCAGTATAAGTATGTATGTGCAAAAGGCGGGAAAATTAAGCTCCCCCTAAAATAAATTCCCGATGTGAAATTTCAAAACTCTGACACACGCGTGTATTTTTTTAGTGACTTCTACCACAATCAGTTGTAAAAGCCTTGTTATATGAAAAAAATTTTAGTTTGTTGTACAGTGTAAATATTATTTCACTTTATTATGAATAAAATCAAAATTTATCAATCGATTTTTATTTAATAAAGCGTATTTTATTTGTAATTTTGCATATAAAAATATATTTTTCATCATTGCGGTCTGAATAATTCCGCAACCATTTAGTACATAAAAAATAATGATAAAATGGGTTAAAGGTAATTTTATTTAAAGCTTCTTAGTTTCTTTTTTAAGGAAATTGGATGATAGCCTTTTTCCAAGTAATGACAAAAGCGGTGGAGCAACGTCTTCAAAACTCGATTTTTTCCAAAAATCGGGTAATTTCACTCTATTGTAAATAAAAACAATATTTATCCATCGATTGTTGTGAAATAAAGCTTATTTAATTTGTAGTAAATGTGGCTTTATGAAGAGTAAATAAAAACTGTATCGTCTTACAATTTTCGATTTTTTTAAAAATTTTTAATAAATAAAAATACTTCGATTTTCCATAAAAAAAATATCCTTTTCATCATTGCTTTCTGAATAATTCTGAAACCACACAGAGTATATAAAAATATCATGTTAAAACGACTTAAAGGTAATAAAATTGGACAACCCCTTCACACAGAAAAATTTCCATGTAAAATCGTCGAAAACCAGGTTAATTTAAAATTTTTCGGTAGTGATTTTCAACATGATTTACAATAATCTTGAAAGAATTGAATTAACTATATTTCATGTTGATTTAATATTCCAATACAGTTAAATCAAAATGAAGTTGATACTGAAATAATACGAAAAATCATATTGAATCAAAGTAATTTCGAGCTGAAACAACGTGAATTTGATATTGGAACAACACGAAGAATCATGTTGAATCAAAATTATTTCAAGTTGAAACAACACGAAGAATCATGTTGAATTAAAGTTATGTCAAGCTGAAACATGACTTTAATGCAGCTATTCTATTAATTATTTTTTTTACGTGATAGTCATCAGAAAACTTTGCGTTGTAGCTGACTGCCCCAGCCAAGATTTGAACTCGCGCCACCTGCATGATAGTCCACGAGCTAACCACTGCAGCCACAACTTATACACTAAATAAATACCATCGTATGTAAAATGCATTTCATTTTAATTCAACATGATTTAAATGATTATTTAACATAAAACTTATTTGAAATTAAAGTTATAGTCATGTCGATTGAAAATGAAACTTAACGTTTATAACAAAATTGGTTTAACGGTGATTTAAGGTTAGATTAATAATTTTCCGTTTAAAATTAATATGAAACAGTGGTAATTTTAAGCCAGCAGCAGTAAATTTTCGCTGGTAATTCGTTTTTTGTCGTCTAAATAGACGACACATGTAAGAATAAACAACAACAAGTCACACAACTAAGCAGAACAGTGAATTGTAGCAATGAACAAAGCAAATAAACACTAACACACTCAAACGACAAATTATTTCTGGTAAATTTAATATGATTTCCAATCAAAATCGCGGCATATGGATTTTACATTCCTTTTTTTCTGTGTGTTCATAAGTTATGATAAAATCAAAAATTTAAAATAAAAATAAGAAAAAAAAAACTTTAACCATAAAATTTAAAATTTCGACTGTTTTTGTAGTTAGGGGACTATAGCATATCAAAAGTGCCGTTAAAGTCCATGTTAGCTTTTAATCTTACATTGTGAAAAGGGCGGTAAGTAACTCAAATATTGTTATTTAAACGTAAATGTTTTATATTTTTGTAGAAAATTAACTTTAATTGTTGGCATAAAATACGTGCTACGGCTGAACAGCTGACTCGTTGTCAAATTTTTTGAAAGAACAAACACAACCCGCGAAGCGATCAGCTTGTCTGCGGAAAAACACCCAGGGTCTATGGCGGGAATCGAACCCATGACCTCTGGACTGACAGGCTAACGTCGCTAGCACTCAGCCACAGGGGCACCCTGTTAGTTAATCAACAGCAAATATTGATAAAAATGTTACAGAGCAGCAAAATCGACAAGTTGCTTGTGAAATTTTTTAAAATTGAATACAGAATTGAATAGATAATCTCACAACAGGTTCTCCTATTTCAAAAACAAAATAGACTCCCATTGCTTTTACTCCATTTTGATAATATAGCGCAATCAGAAATCACTTTGCCCTACTCAAATCACGTTCGCTGTCAAAACCCATAACCTCGTGTCATTGTAAGAAGAATATGAGTATAGGTCTATACGAACTAAAGAATGTCAAAGTTTGTACTTTTGGATTGATATCTGTTTTCTTATTTTCTTTACGACTAGATGATGTTGGTTATAAATATTTATTAACATGATTCATCTGCCCACTCTAGGTGTGTGCAACACTCATTCATACCTGCGAAACTACATGCACTAACTACTACCATATTAAAGACTTTATTATATTTATACTTTTTGGTATTTTTCTGAACCATCTATTTATCTACGACATACAAAATAACTATACAAGGATTCAAGACGTCACATAGAGAGCCAAGACTATAAAGATCATTGGTTATAAAGGTATTCTTCTTATTATTGAAAAAGTTTTTGTGTTCTTTTGTATATGTTACATTGACAATATGTCGTTTTTTTTTTTTTTTTACTAAATACGTGTATTGAGGAGCAAGTAAGAAAAGTTGCAAGAAAGAGTAAATATTTTCAATGAAAATAATTTATTTATAAAATACTTTGTTGCACAAATGTACAACATAGTTTAGCTATAAGTTTACTTTGCAAAATTCCGTTTAGCACTTTAATCTTAAAAGTATGCTTTAATTATTTTGAAAGCACAACTACAACTAAAAATAGATTGTATATTAATGAGTAAAGTCTACTAGTATTAAATGGAGGAAAATGTGCATTTAACATAGAATACTTTTTAAATTAAAAGGAAAATATATAGACTGTGTGCTTTGAGGATGACATAAACACATTTATGGTAGCTTTTCAGTTCGAAGCAAATTCTATTTGATATGTAAATATTTCAAAATTAAACAGACACAGTTCATATTAAAGGTATCTGGAAATATGCAAAAGATCTTAATTTAACGTGGCACAATGGTTTCAATTGAAAAAAATTTTAATAAATCTGTTTCTTTGAAATTTGCGATCCGACTACAAAACGATGTATAAAATAATTCTGTCAAAAAAAACCGACTTCAATCCAAATATCTTATTGAACAGATTACAAAACGGACACAATTTTGCGTTAGTTCAATGGAGGGTTTCTCTACAAATGTGATGTGCGCAATTTTTCATAGTACGTAAACTTTCATGTCCTTTCAAATGAAACATTTTGAAAATCGATCAAGAGCCACTACCACTTAGTCCGCCCAATTTTTACTTCTATTAAAGCAATCTTCAAGCAAACCCTTTCAAACAAATAAAGAATATTGAAAATCGGTTCATAAATGAAGAATGTATGGCTTAATCAATATTTCCATGGGAGGGGGGGAAATCCCTTACAGATTTTCCACCAATTTTTTCGGGACCAAACTTCAGACAAACATTTTCAAACACAAAATCATTTTTGAAAATCGGCTCACAAATGACAAAGGTATGCGAAAAGGGGATTTTAGTGGAGGGGAGGAGGGGTGCAAATTTCTCCACTGATTTTCGAAAAAAAAATTATGCGACCAAATTGCAGGCAAACCCTTTCAAACAAAAAAATAATAATGTGAGTCCGATCACAGGGCAGATGTGTAAACATTTAGTAATGAAACATTTCACCTTCTATCGAAACATTATTCTCATCATTCACCCGTTTCAACTTCGGCGAACCGGGCTTCATCCGCTTTTTTTTAACCTCGTACCTTCCTCCACAACCGACAAATCGCTCAAGCCGATAAGCTTCGCATCAGACTCCTCTGACTCACTCCCACCAGGCATATTACCCTTCCGCTTCCCCGCAGACATAAATAATAGTATTATTTATCCACCAGCAAAAAACAATATACCCGTACAAAATAGTTGGAATTACCGCAGTTAAACAGCAAAATAACCAACAGTCAAAGACAAACGCAGTCAATAAACCGTCAGCCAAATATCGCACCAAGTTCGGCAACAAAGTCGGTAAAACTGAAAAACCGGTTTTTTTCTAAAACACGGGTTTAAAAAAATGAAACGAACCGGGTCTGAATCCCGAAAAACTGGACACAAAATCCCCTAAATCCCAGAAGTTCCCGGCAAAAATCAAAAACGGCAAAGCCGAAATACTCACTCAATTCAAAAACACGGCAACACAGCACCAACCAACAAACGTACGACCTTACTGCAGGAGTTTGACCTTGAGACTCCCTTTGCCAGTGTTAGTGTATTTCTATGCAGCTGTTAAGTTTCTCTGTACTTCTTGTTGTCCGTATGATTACACTAATACACTCATACACAGCTCACATCGCGTTATTAGTAAGATTAATCTTACTCAAAATTTGTGATTGTATTGTGAAAAAGATTTTTACCCCCTAGCGTATAGATGTTTACACATCAAAAAAGAATTTTGAAAATCGGTTGACAAATGACAGAGTTATGCATGGGGGAGCATATTTTCCCCTCCGATTTTCGTAAAAAAAATTATGGGACCAACATGCAGGTAAACCCTTTCAAACAAAAAAATAATTTTGAAAATCGGTTGACAAATGACAGAGTTACGCATGGGGTGGGGGAGCGAATTTCCGCCTCCAATTTTCTTAAATAAAATTATGGAACCAACATGCAGGCAAAACCTTGCAAACAAAAAAGGTATTTTGAAAATCGGTTGACAAATGACCGAGTTACGCATGGGGTGAGAGATACTGCCTATACAGTAAATTATGAAAACCAATAGTGTCAGCTCAATATTTTGAGCTGTCATCAACATTACAAATTTTCTAATGTATTTCTAATGTATTCGTATGTATTTGTAGCATGGAACTGTTAATAAACTAAATTAGTCAATAAAAGAGATAATCTAATGAGGCTACTTAATAATGTAGTAATTTCATTTAAACAATGAAATAGCTTCATGACAACAATGACAGAATATCATTAAAATAATGACAAAATTTCATTAAAATAATTATATAGTTTCATTAAAATAATGAAGTAGTTTTACCAAAATAATGAAATATGTTAGCGGAATTATTACAATGGATTAATGAAATTCTTACATATATTTAATTAAATTATCATTAAAATAATTTTAACAAAACTTGTCAGAAAAATTATCAAATGATTCCTCAAAATAATTAAATATTTTCATTAGTTTAGTGAAACTATTACATTGAATCGATGAAACTACTTTACAAATTTGCAAAAATTTTCTTTACAATAATTTTAACGAAATATATTTCATTAATCTAACGAAGCGTAACATTGGTTGAGTTTTAATGGACTTTTTCATTGGATTAATGTCGAAACTCACGGAATTTATCAAAAAAATTCTTTCATTGTATATGCCTCCATTTCGTTGGTACTAATGATGCTAACTCATCAGTAAACCTTTTATTTTGAATTTTCAAACATGTTGGATGGTTAAAGGTCTACATACTGATGAGCTGCCATTAGCACAAACGAAATAGAGGTATATATGTATACCAGCTAATAACCCACAAAAAATTACAAGCTTTTAAAATATTAAATTAACACTTTTGGCATTTTTCGTTTAGTCTTATAATTTAGCTTCACATTACTAATCTCTTTAGCATATTTAATATTTTTTAAACTAAAATAGCTCGTACCTTGATTAATTTGACCAATAATCTTCTTACTTGTGCTCAAGTACTTCTTTTAATACGCTTGAAAATTCCGCAGTATGTGGTTTAAAATTTTTAAATTTTACACATGCTACCCTTAAAACAATGACCTTGTAACTAAATCAAAATCTAACTAACTACATAAGCAAAACTAAAAAAAACGTTTTTTCTATTTGACAATTTTCATGGAGTTTAACAACCAAAATCACCCTGTGGAATGTGAAACTTGTTAAATGAACAATAGTAAAAAAAAGGGCATCAGTGGCAGCAACAGATAAAAATCGATAAAATTCAATTGAAACCAACAAGTGGAAATGTTTTATTATGCTTCATTGGTTCTTAAATGTTTGTGGACTATAACAAGAGCCCTGAGCTTAGTGATTGGCCTTGAATTTATTAGCTTGTTACGGGATTTTGCTGCCAACTGCGTTTATTCATTTAAAGATTTATAGGGATTTAGGCAAAATACTTACTACGAAATATAAAAACTACCATAAACAAGATTTTTTGGGTTCTCAGTGTTATCAATACGTCCACATTGCACAGTGCGAGATTTCTTAATAAAGTGATCAAAACAAATGGTATTAAGTCTGTCAAAACAATTGAAATTGATAGCAAATCTACTAGTATTTTAATTAGAAATACTATTGCGTTTAACTTTTTTAAATGTTCAGTTTCGTATGAATTCTTTGTAATTGTATAAAAATAATAAATTTAAACTTTAAGTACAGATATTTATTTTCTACACTGATACTGCTCTTTAACCGAGACGTTAACATGACTACGTTTAACGCAAGAATCTTCTTCGGCACTATATCAGCAGCACTATTTACACTTGTTATTCACTCTTCTTGAATAGTCTGCTAAGCTTTTGTCACTGTTTGTAGATGATTCTTGAAAGTTTCGTATCCAGTATATTGAATTTTAATATCTTTTGTTTAGATTAGATGCTGGCGATGATATGGTTTTGATACTACTAAGCACATCTTAGTAATACTGTACAACACAAAAAAATACATGGTTCTAACGACTGACTCTGGTAGAGAAGACCAAAAAATATATATCCGTGCATCGGCGTTTAGAAAATTTACACCTGTGACTCGTTTCATGGAGAGTTAACGTTCCCCACCTTTTGCATATACACTGTTAAACATTACTTCAAATTTACGATCATATACTGTCTAAATTTGTGTTGAAAATTTCTCCTTGTCTAAAATTACATCGATTTTGTAGTTATTTTATTATAGAAAAAACCTTTCAAATTAAACATATTTAGTCCAGGTGGGAAAAATTTAACATAACGTGTAATACGGCTATGGCTGAATGGTAGATACGTCAGACTATCAGTCAGGAAGTCGCAGCTCAAACCTGCACGCAGCCAATCGCTTTTTTAGTAAAAACATTTTGTTGAAAAATAATGCGTGTGTAATTTTAGGTCGATAATAATCTGTAAAGTGTTGCCTACTATTATCGACCTAATTTTCAGCAAAAGTGTTTAGAGTGTAGTTGTAGTGAATCGGCATAGGAAATCTTGTAAGACTCAAGTCTAAAGTATAAAATGTATTTAGCACTTTTATCTAAAACATCACGAGAAACATCTTTGTGGAACATTTTAGTCCTCTAAAAGGGCAAAAAACTCCCATTAAATGGCGATATAGCGGGATAAAATACTCTACAAAAATATTTGCCACGAAATCCTACTATAGGTCTTAAAAGACATTCAATCTCCAGACTCTACTTGAATGCCAGAAATCGTTAAAAACTTAAAATGTATTCAAGGGTTAATTCCGTACTTATTCGTAATTAATACTCGGCGTAGGAAATCTTGTAAGCTTTGCTTTTAAGGTATATGATATGCTCAACACCTTTATGTCAAATACTACGGAAAACATTTTTATTGAAATTTTTAATCCTCTAACTCTTCCTTGCATGGGAGTTTTTATACCTTTCTGAAAAAGGGGGCACAAAACTGTCCTTCAACGGCGCTAAAGCGGACCATAACATTCTAGACAAATATTTGTCATAACATTTTATTATACACTGAAAGAATTTTGTTAATAAATTTTGTGAACTTTGACATAAATCTAATGAAAAATTTCATTAAAACTCAACCAACGTCACGTTTCGTTGGATTAATGAAACAAGTTTCGTTAAAATTATTTTAATCAAAATTTCATTAAATATATTAAATAATTTCATTGCTTCAATGTAATAATTTCACTAAGCTAATGGATAAATTTCATTAATTTGGTGAAATTGTTTCATCATTATAATAAAACTTTTTCATAATTTTAATGAAACTCTTTCATAATTTTAATGAAATAATTTCATTATTTTAATGAAATTCTCTCATTATTTTAATGAAATTATTTAATTGTTTTACTGAAATTATTGCATTACTTATTAGCCTCATTAACTTATCTCTTTTGTTGATTATTTTAATTTTTTGACAATTCCATGGTTGAAATGCGTACGAAAGACGCCAATACACATCAGAAAAAATTGTATTGTTGATGACCGCTCACAGTATCGAACTGAGACTCTTGATTCTTATCATCTGCTTTATAGGCAACGTCTTAACTACTTCAGCCAACAACACTGTCAAAACAATGTGTCTATAGGTGTATAATAATAAGAAAGAGTACAACTACAAAAAACATATAAACCTATTTTTGTAGTTCGCTTTTGGTTGCCAACTGTTAAATTAAATAACGGTATATTTTTTTTTAAGAAAATATATATGTGATCTATTTATTTCATAGATTCAATGAAACTTTTCATCAAAACAATGAAACACATTTCATTGAAATTATGATATTCAAGGACATAAATTTTTTTTTTAATTTTGGCTTAGTATATATTTCAAGAATTTTAATTATCAACTAAAATATTTTGTTCAAACTTAAAGGGGTTTCCATAAAATGACAAAATATTGTTGTCATAAATCGAATGAAATTTTCTAACGAAACTATGAAAGTTAATGAAGCAATTGAGATTCTTTAAAAATTTTTGTGAAATTTCATTAGAATTGTGAAATATTTCATTAGATTTGTGAAAAAAATCGAAGGTATTTGTTTCATTGGAGTTATAAAGCGAAATTCTTTCAATGTAGATAGCCTAGCACTAGACTCAAGTTAAGGGCCAGAAATCATTCAAAATTGAAAATGTATTTATGGGTTAATTTCATATTTATTCACAATTAGTAATCGGCATGGGAAATCCTGTAAGTCTTACGTTTAAGTAATAAGATGTGTTCAGCCTTTTTACGTCAAACATCACGAGAAACATTTCTGTAGATCATTTTTGCCCGCTTTATTGCCGCTGAAGGGGAGTTTTAGACTCTTTTATTTATGAAAGGTAGAAAAAGACTCATACAGCGAAGAGTTACAGGGTTCAAATGTTTCACAAAAATTTTCCTCGTTGTCTTTTACATAAAAGTGCATTCAGCACTTATACCTTAAACGTAAGGCTTACAAGATTCACTATACCGAATCATTGAAACTATAGGCTAAATTGGGGAAAACATAACTTCTCCTAAAGTTAATTACGATGTAAACTTTCAAAACGCAGCATCAATCGTTAGAGCCTTGTAATTTTGAAAAGAATTTGATTTTGTTTTGTACAGTTTAATTTACTGGAAAAAATCAATTTACTGGAAAAATGTCAAAATGTGATAATTTTTATTCAATTAGTTATTCTATTGTTGAATCAATCTTAAAGGATTTAATTTTTTAATTTACAGTCTTTTAATAACGCTGTATTAAAACTTTTTTAAACTTACGATGTAATAAAATAAGCCAATCGTATGTTCTTCAAACCATATGCAAAATTTTTTGCAAAATCATATGATTTTACGTTTAATTTGTAAGGGATTTTAATTCAAATTTCAACAAATAAAACTTTAAACTGTTCACATAATTTTCCAATAAAAGCAATCAATGTGAAATGCATGAGTTTTAACCATAGAAGCATAAAAATAAAATTTCAAAAAAAATGCTATTGTATTAATTTTATTGTGCTTTTCACAATAAAGTCAAATAAAAATAAAGAACTGGAAATTACAATTGAACCGGATAAATAGGAATGAAAAAACTAACTCAATAATAAAAATAAATTGAAATGTTTGCAGTAAAAATATCATCTCTCTCTCTCGTACGAGTTTATAAACTCAAATGCATATACAAATCCTTTTTAAGTATTCTTTAAAATAACTTTTCTAATTTTTTTCTCTTTTTTGGCTAAAAGCCAATACAAGTAAATTGAGCACTTTTTTATGCAACCAAAATAACAAATAAATTTGTTGTTGGTACCACAAAATTTTATTGAACAAAAAAAAAAAGAAAAGAAAATTGTATGCCAATCGTTTCGTTTTAAAAAACTAACAAAAATCCCTGTGAGAAAAGTAAACAAAAAAATAAATAACCTAAATCCGACATCTGCCAAGGGATTAAATTGAGAGATTTGTTCTTAATTACTTTTCCATATTTCGATTGTATGTCAAAATATTATATGAATGATTATGTCAAAGTTCATCAATAGTAGAGAGCATGTGTTTATATATATTTTTAGTTGAAATATATAAGGAATTTCAAATTTCAAAGATATTATAATATAAAAGCTAATATAGTATAAAAGCTTTTATAATATATTATATTTATAGTATTGATTAAATTTTTATAATTTTAAGTTACGATTGGGCTAAGGCTAAAAGAGCTTATAACTACAGGCTATGTCTAGACTTTAACTAGACTATGACTAGACTATGACTAGACCATGGCTAGACTATGAATAAGCTATGACTAAACTATAACAAGACTATAGACTATGGCTTCACTACGACTAGACCATGACTAGACTGTGGCTATACTATACTACACAGTGGAGACTTTCACAAATTAAATGGTAATAAATCTGGAACTTCTAAACAGTTTATTGGACTCAACTAAAAGTTGAAACATCGTTAGAGGAGGTGTCAGGCTTATAATGGGTTTCTTGGTAGCCTTCTGGCTTAAGCACGAGAGGAGATGCAGTGGACCAAATGTGACCACCAAGAACTCAGAAAAATTTCAGAGGATTGTAAATTTTTTAAATATTATCCGATTTTAAAAATTTAAAGCGTTTTGAGTTAAGCTAAAAAGTAAAAAGAAAAAAATTCTTAAAATGTGTTTACGCATCTCTCACAGCTTAGAATTTATTCAACTTTAAAGAAAAAAAAATATTTTTTGTCTTAACTTTTTTAGTTTTTTGCCTATAACTTTTAAGTTTTCATTTTGATTTTAATTAAAGAGGCAGAATTCGATTCTTGACGAAAAAAAAAACAATTTTTAATTCAGTTATGAGTTTAGTCCAGTTATGGGTTTATATATCCAAAGAAATTTAATTATTTTTGGCTTGAGTTCGGCTTTAATTAAATTTTTCAATTAAAGTCTATTTTTATTTAGAGATAAATGTGACGCATGTAGACAAAGAAAATGTTGACTGCGCGGAGGGTTGAACTAACATTTTGATAGAGAAATAATAAAAAGAACCTTAACACAAGACAAAAGAAAAAAGTGAATATTAATAACTATCAAATGAAATACAGCTCTAAGACTGACAGTATGAATTTATTAAAAGTAGATGATATTCAACTCTTGACTGCAAACCACCGATTTTGCTCGAGTGGTCTAAGCGTTAAAGAACTCTGATGAGATCAGCGGGAGCTATCGAAATGACAGTTCAACCCTACGCGCAGTTAAAATTTTCTTTGTCTACATGCTTCACATTTATCTCAATACAAAAATATAATTTAATTGAAACATTAAATGAAAACCGAACTCAAGCTAAAAATAATTAAATTTCTTTGAATAAAAACAATTTTTATTATCTGCATTCTTGAAGTCGGAAAAATGCTGAATAATCAGATGTTTAAAATTGAGCTAAAAAATTTTTTCGTTTTTCTAAAAGAAATTGTTTTCATTATTTTAAATTTTCGCTCTTCATATTTTTGGTGTTGTGGACATGTACCTTACATTCAGCAATAGCCGAAAATCGTAAATTTTAAAAATAATTTTTGTGTTTAAGGGCATATAAAAAATTTTAATTATGGATTTTGAAAATTCCTACTGCAGCATTTTATAATGTAGATAGTTCTAAGAATTTTGGCAAAAATTGAAGAGAGCCTATTCATAAATGTGGACATATGCGCAGATTTGCTGAAAAAATCTAAATTTAAGAAAAAATAAAGTTTTTGTACCATGAAAAATATTTAGTAAAATAATTTTATTTTCTCTAATTGACATTTTTGACTTTTATATGAATTTTTACCACGCTTGAGAAAATTTTTCGAATATCTTGTACTGATCTCTAAATATTCAAAGACTATAAAGAATTCTCTTAACTTCTTTCCTTTTATTCACATAACTGTTATAATTTCTAAAGTTCTAATTTTACCTCATAAAAACAAGAAAACTACGTTTCTAATGTTATACAAGACGTCTACATACGCTTTTTATAATAAAAACATATTCATCGTAGTTATACAATCTGGTTTTTGTATAAAATTACTTAGTACTAAAACACTGGGCGGTCACGCTAATATATTTCATCATAACGAGCGAACTGTTCGTCCGGTTAGAATAAATAAACCACCAGTATATGCCAAATAAAATTACCTTTGAGACAGAGCATTTAATATTTGTATATTTCGGAGTTATTCAAAAATAAGGGGCAAAAAATTAGATTTTTCATGCAAATTTAAAACTTTTTCTTTTGGTTTTCAAAAACTCATAAAAAAATTAAGAGGACAACAATTAAAATTTTGATCATTTATTACAAAGCTAGGTACATTAGGAATAAAATAAGCCAAAAAATATTAAAATCGATGGACAAATGTTGATTTTATTTACAATTAAGTGAAAGAGCTCAATTGATAAAAATCACAATTTCCATACAACAGAAAATTTTAATTTGTGTTGCGCGTATGTGTGTTGTATGAAAATCTTAGTTTTTTGTTAATTAATAATTTTTCTCAGATTTACTTAGAATTTTGTCAAGAATCGAATGCTGCCTTTTAAATTAAAATCGAACTGTAAACTTAAATGTTACACACAAAAAACTAAAAAAAAATCAACACAAAAAGAAATTTTTTTTTTCTTAAAGTCAAATACTTTCTCATCTTTGAGAAATGTAAAAACACTTGTTAAGACATTGTTTTCTTTGTGTTACTTAGCTAAACTTAAATTAAAAAAAATCGGATACCATTAAAAAAAGTTACAAGCCTCAGAAGTTTTTTTGAGTCCCAGCTGCTTAACTTTGGCCCACTGTGGCTCCTATCGTGCTTAAACCAGAAGGCCACTGAGACACGCGTTATAAAGCCTGACTTCTCCTCTAAAGATTATTTAATTTTCAGCTAAATCCAATCAGGTGTTTAGAAGTTTAGAAGAGTTATTATCATATATTTTGGCAAAGTCCCTACTGTGTACTGTGACTAGACTACGCCTAGACTATGACTAGACTATGGCTAGACTATGAGTAAACGATAACAAGACTATGAGTAGACTATGGGTAGACTATGGCTACACAGTGACAAGATCATGCCCAAACTATGACTAGATCATCAGTAAATTATGACAAGGCTATGGGTAGACCATGGGTACACTATAACTACACCAGATTATAGCTTAAATACGACTAGCTACACTCTAAAACACTTTTGTTGAAAATTAGGTCGATAATAGTCGGCAACACTTTACAGATTATTATCGACCTAAAATTACACACGCATTATTTTTCAACAAAATGTTTTTACTAAAAAAATATGATTCGCTGCGTGCAGGTTTGAACCGCAACCTCCTGACTGATGGTCTGACGTATCTACCATTCAGCCATAGCCGTATTATAATTTATGTTATATTTTTTCCACTTGACTAAATATGTTTAATTTGAAAGGTTTTTTCTTTAATAAAATAACTACAAAATCGGTGTAATTTTAGACAAGGAGAAATTTTCAACACAAATTTAGAAAATATATGATCGTAAATTAAAAGTATTGTTTTAGAGTGTACACTCTAAAACACTTTTGTTGAAAAAAATCGATTGGCTGCGTGCAGGTTTGAGCCGCGACCTCCTGACTGATAGTCTGACGTATCCACCAGTCATCCATAGCCGTATTATACTTTATGTTAAATTTTTTCCACTTGGACTAAATATGTTTAATTTGAAAGGTTTTTTCTTTAATAAAATAACTAAAAAATCGATGTAATTTTAGACAAGGAAAAATTTTCAACACAAATTTAGAAGTAATGTTTTAGAGTGTATATAACGTATATTACTGTGATTTAGCTTCGACTGTGCAATGACTACAACTTTGCTTTGGGCATACTCTCTTTTGTTAACCTCAAAAAATATGCCTCATATTTTTGTTAAATGAAATATTTTTCAATATTAAAACTTCCTTTTATTTTTTTAAAGAATATAGAATTACTTCCTTGCTTACAAAAAATATACATATGCGAACATACTCATTAACAACAAAAAAATATTTTGCCAATAAGTGCTTATTTTTTCCAAAATGTTCATAATCATGTTTAAAACTCTGTGTTTATTTAACAGTCAAAAACATTTAGCTACAAAGCAAATTTTTAATTAAATCAAAAGTACTTGTATTTATTTTAATGAAATAATTGCCAGAAATTACAAAAATATATTAGAATTGGTTGCTTTTAATTAAAATTACAATAATGATGACAATAATGAAATTAATTTAAATACAGAATCTACTTCACTAAATTTAAGGCATTGCATTTCATGGCATAAAGTCCGCCTTAATATACATATAGCTTTGTTTTTGCTAATTAAGTTGAAACGAGTGAATACATGTGTTTTAACACCAACAGGACTAATTTAAAGCTGCAACCAGCCAGCTGTCATGTAAGTGTTTTGTCAATAGACTATTCATATGAATATATATACTACATGTGCATGTGCTCATATGGATTTTAGTGCAGAGCGGTAGAAATAATAAGTTCAGAAAAGTGTAAAACTTATTAGCGAAAAATTTTTAAATGTATATTAAACAAACTTATGGTCCAGACATTACAATAAAATTATCTTTTAAATAAAGCCACTAAAAACGTTTTCTATTTTATTCTAACTTGAAGTTCTACGCCTCTGAACGATACTCAATATTTTACTATCGATATCGAACAATTTTCTCTCAAATGAGCTGTTAAACATTTATTTGTTTTACTTGACAGGCAGGCATGTTAGCGGTAAATAAAAAACTCATTAAAGTCCTTTTTTGTAACCATAATAGAGGATCTATTTATACATGTATGAGCTTAAATGTATTAATATTTGCATGTTTTAAGAGTGAAATTTGAAAATGATAAAGTGGTTTTTAGGTAATGTTTGTTGTGTACTTTAAAGCTCAATCATACCAACCTTATTTATTTTTAGTTTAGTACACACACATACATATAAACATACATACCCAGCAGCTAAAGTTACAACTAGAAACGCTTTTGGGCGGTCATATTACTAGTTGTAATGTTACTGGTCAAAAAAGGACAGTCATATTTCCAGTTGCAGCAAGGGTAGTAACGATACTAGTAAAAAAGAACTATCATATTACTAGTTGTATCGAGACTAGTAACGGTACTAGTCAAAAAAGGAAAAAATGATCAGGTATACGACTTGTATATAAAACATATTTTAGTTCGTAAAAAAATAAGTAGAAAGTGGCTCAGTGGGTAGAGTACTTGCCTTGAAATATGAGGAATGTGTGTTCGTAGCCTGGTTGAGCCAAAGTTTTTTTAAGAGTTACAAAATCTAAATAACAAAAAACTAGTAAGAGCACTAGTTTACAATAACTAGGATTCCAACTGAGATATAACTGTATACAAATGAACTAGCTGGGCTCCTATGACAACCTGAAGTTAAAATCGATAGTTCGATATATGAAAAAAGGAACATTACTTCAAATTTACGATCATATATTGTCCAAATTTGTGCTGATTTTGTAGTTATTTTATTAAAGAATAAACCTTTCAAATTAAACATATTTAGTCCAAGTGGAAAAAATGTAACATAAAGTATAATACGGCTATGGCTGAATGATAGATACGTCAGACTATCAGTCAGGAGGTCGCGGCTCAAACCTGCACGCTGCTAATCGCTTTTTTTTAAGAAAAATATTTTGTTCAAAAATAATGCGTGTGTAATTTTAGGTCGATAATAATCTGTAAAGTGTTGCCGACTATTATCGACCTAATTTTCAACAAAAGTGTTTTAGAGTATACAAATTACTTGCGAAAAAAGAATACGAGAATGTTTGTTATACTTAATGTACATTTTTTGTTAAACAAAATGAAAAATCTAAAAATAGAATTCTCATTACTCCTCCTTTCTAATAGAATGCCTTTTCTTAGGGAGAGTAGAGGCCTTTTAGAACAAGCTGTAAGTAGGCCTTCAAGAAGACTTGAATTGTGAAGGCCTTTTTAGTTTTACCGCTGGGCATGTATGTACAAATTTCTATCTGAATTTAATAGTTTTGTTAACACTTTGGTTTCTGTAACAGACTTTGGACTTATTTTTGTTTCGATAAAAAATTATTGGCTACGAAAAATATTTAGAAACTTGGTTTGCTTTCGATTGAAAGTAAAACAAGCTTGAAAGTAAAACAAGAAAACTTCAATAACTTTTGTCCTTAAACCTAATCATAATAGAAAATTTTTTAAATATTGCTTACTTTAATGTATCAAATAAAATAATGAAATATAAGGAAATTAAATATTCATTAGACAATAACATTCTTCTTTTATATTTTTAATCTTCTCTACAAATTTTTAAAGCAACGAAATTTCATAAAATTTTTAAATAAAAAATGTATTAAGAATTTATTGCATAATATATACATATAATAAAATTGTAAAATGGACGGATCTGAACATGAAATAGTTTTTCATACATACAAAATTCCAACTTTTGGAATTTTTGTCTTTCTGTCTCTCTGTCCGCCTATCTGTCCGAATACGCATCATGCAAAACGCAGTTAAAAGATTTTGATGACATTTGGTATGGAAGTACTTTAAGAACACGGCTTAAACTTATGGTATTTTTTACAGTGATAATTTATCACTGTGATATTTTATAACTGTGATAATTTATCTTAGCGATAATCCATCGCAGTGATATTCTACCACCGTGATAATTTGTCACAGTGACAATTTATCACAGCGATAATTTATCACAGTGATAATTCATCACAATGATCATTTCTCTCAGTAATAGTTTGTCACAGTGATAATTTATCACAGTGATAGTGTATCATAGTCACAATTTGTCACAGTGATAATCTGTCACTGCGATAAACTATCATTGTGGTAATTTATCAACGTGATAATTTATCACAATGATAATTTATTACAGTGACGGCTTATGACATTTATAATTTATCACAATGATAATTTATCACAGTGAAAATTTATCACAGTGATTAATTATCACAATGATGATATATCACGTTGATAGTTTTTTACAGTGATAATTTATTAGAGTGATAATTTATCAGAGGGTTAATGTAGTATAGTGATAATTTATCCCAGTAATAACCCATCACAGATATAATTTTCCACCGTCATAATTTATCACAGTGATAATTTTTCACAGTGATAATCTATCACAATGATAATTTATCACAGTGACGACTTTTCAGAGTGATAATTTTTACTGTGATAAGCTACCTCTTTGATAAATTATCACGATGATAAAATATTACTGTGATATTTTATCACAGTGACGAATTATCAATGTGATAAATCTTCACTGTGATAAATTATCATTGTAATAAATGATCAGTGTGACAAATTGGCGATAAAATCTCAATGTGATAAACTATTACGATTATCAAATTATCTTTAGGGCTTTTCTGCCATGTGC
This sequence comes from Panzeria rudis, assembly GCA_956483635.1. Classification (NCBI taxonomy): domain Eukaryota; kingdom Metazoa; phylum Arthropoda; class Insecta; order Diptera; family Tachinidae; genus Panzeria; species Panzeria rudis. The sequence goes on along the minus strand of OY101447.1, from coordinate 24,070,227 downwards.
AAAAAATTGGACATTAGGAGGGAAAGATCCGAAATGGCATCAGTGGCGCCCAGAATTTTATGTCAAATTCAAAAGACACCAGAGGCAAAAATTAAGCCACACTCATGCCATAAACAACGATATGCAATATGATAAGATTGGACTTTAAATAGCGAAAAAATGTTTATATATTATTTGTTTAGATTTACTAATTCTTTATAAATATATTTATTTTATTATTACGTAGCGTGTGTGCATCACAAAGGGTTCACGGCTTTTGATAACAAACGACAAAGTCTTTTGGCTGCAACTAAGTTATTTTAAATTTGGAACGATTTTCCGTCATCCCACGTCAAATTTGGTTTGTAAACAGACCGGTTTGAATACTCAATAGAACACTGAAGATGGCACATAGCCGAAACCGGTCTGTTTACAAACCAAATTTGACGTGGGATGACGGAAAATCGTTCCAAATTCAAAAAAACCCGTCGGAAGATAAACACAACACTCAAGTTATTTTAAAATTCTCTTATATTCCTCTTTCTTTTATGAATTAGATTTTGTGTTCTTTATTATGCAAAATTCGCTTAAAAAATACATAAACACACTTCAGCTTTCAAAGTTACTTCCACTTATTGTAGCGCGCGTCACGAAACTTTATGATCAACTATTTCGCAACAAATAAGTTGAAGCTATCTCTTTTGAAAGACCAAAAAATATTTATATTTTAATTTGAAAGCGAGTAGGAATGTAGCGTTCGTCACACAGGATTTGCCCATATACAAAATTGTCTTTCATTAATTTATACATTTTTTTAATTTTCTTTATTACTCTTTGTTGTACAGACATACAAATGTATATTTTATATTTTTCATTGTAAATTTTTCATCTCTTTTTTTCACAGGCTATTGGCCATTAGGTTTTACGTGGTGCAATATTTATGTGACCTGCGATGTAATGGCATGTTCATCGAGCATCCTGCATATGTGTTTCATCAGTTTGGGTCGTTATTTGGGCATAAGAAATCCGTTGGGCTCACGGCATCATTCAACGAAACGTTTGGCTGGCATGAAAATTGCCATTGTTTGGGTAATGGCAATGATAGTATCCAGCTCAATAACAGTACTGGGTAAATATGTAGAAAATATTTTATAACCATTTATCTTTTTTATTTTTTTTATTTCGATTTGTTTGTTTTGCTTTTGTCTCATTTAAACAAATATTGGCACATTAATTTGTGCACGTATTAATGACAATTTTTTAAAAATAGTAATAACTGTCATTCATGATTTGTGTGTCCTGACAGCCACTTAAATATGCTTCATACATCATCCTTTGTATTGATATTAAATTAATATTTTATATTTAATTATTTGTCATGCTTAATACCAAAAAAAAAAACTCTGTCATCAGTTCACCTTTAATTTATGGTCCTGTTTTGTTTATTTCTTTTTCCTAAAAAATTCTCAATCGTTTTTTTTTCTATTTCAAGGTCTTGTAAATGAAAAGAATATCATGCCTCAGCCAAATGTTTGTGTCATTAACAATCGTGCATTTTTTGTTTTCGGTTCGTTGGTGGCCTTTTATATACCCATGGTAATGATGGTAATCACGTACGCTCTGACAATACCATTGTTAAGGAAAAAGGCACGATTTGCAGCTGAACATCCGGAAAGCGAATTATTTCGTCGGTGAGTATTTTTTCTCGTAGCTATTTAAGATATTTTAAGTTTTTGTGAGATTTTCATTTGAAAAACAAAAAACAAAAAGTGTGGTGCATATCATAGGGGCTTGAAAGAAAAACAAAAGTAAAGCATACTTTAAGGTTGTTCAAATGCATTTGAGTAAATGTTTGTTATCTTGAGCAAGAGTAAAATAACTTTTTTGGAAGTTATAATGTTCTGGTATACACAATGGAACTATTTTCTGTTCAGTGGATATTCAGCTTTTGGAGCGAAGTTCCATATGGCACGTTCTGCATATCAATGTTTTCTATGCTGGGGGGGTAAAAAAATACGTAACAATTATGTGTAACGAATACGAAAACTGGTAACGTAAATACAAAACGAACGCAACAGGCCGATTAAATTCCTTAAAACTTCAGCTTTGGTATATTGGCAATTTTCGGTGCTGCCGTTGTTTTCTGGGGAAGTTACTTCTGGGATTTATGGGAGAATTTTGTACCAGTTTTTGGAAACCCTTTGATCACGTTTGTGTCTTGGCTAAGTATTGGTGTCTTTGCTAAGTGAAGGTGTCTCGGCTAAACACCAGTATCTCGGCTAAATTTTTCAAAAGTATCCTCTAAGTAACTTTCAGGCGATGGTGGTTTTTTGCCGACCGATTTCAAAAAAATAGGAGAATATTAACTTCTGTGTATTTTTTGTACTTTTTTATGTTTGTACACGCATATTACATCTACATTCTATTATTTATGATCCGATTTTTAAATTTCTTTTTTGTTTTTTTAAGGCTTGGTTACAGTTTAGGCTCAGAACTTTTTCGAAAATGTAGGTGAATTCCCAATCCCCCCCAAATATAGATTATCGCATAATCCCTCCATTTAGGGGCCAATTTTCAAAACTATTTTTTTGTTTTAAAGGGTTTGTTTGCACTTTTTCCATAATTCTTTTTCGAAAATCGGTGGGGCAATTCGCACACCGAAATATTGATTATTCCATAACTTTTCCATTTATGGAAGGGTTTTCATAATTCTTTTGTTGCTTGAAAGGGTTTGCTCCCATATTTTTTAAAAAGTCAGTAGGCCAATTTTTGCATACTTTTAGGAGTTTTCAGTACATAATAATATGTTGCATAATTTAAGGTGCCATACCAAAAACAGCCAAAACACAAATGAGTTTATAAGCCTCTTCTTAAATAAGGCATATTGGCTCAATAACAGTATTTTTTAAATACATATGTAACTAATTCAATAACGCAAAAAACCTAATTATTTAGTTAATAATGCAGAATTAATCGTCATATTGTTCTTACTTTTGTATAAATATTTGATACAACTATCTTGTATACTCAACTCTTGAGAGAAGAATAAAATAGTTTTTTTTACCATTAAGTTGCTAGTAGTAAATTCAAAATTTTACACTTGTTTTCTGAGTCTTTTAGTTATGACTCTATTGCAGCCAAAGCTCTACATCTATATGTATATTCTTTGCATATTGTGGACTTAATTTTCTTCTATCTTCTTAAACAAGTATAATAATGTTATCTTCACGCTACTTAATTTTCTTTGTTTAACATGCATATGAACATGGATGGGTTTTATTAACACCTGTTCCAAATTTAAATTATTTTTGTTGTTCTCTACTGTGGCCTGTCATGTTATTTGTGTAACAGATTGGCATAAAGACTTTTTCATATGCAAATATAATTTAAATTACCATTTTCTTTTGAAATGTGAGCCATAAAATATGCTTTGCCAAATTTAATTACATGTTCTATGTAAAATAGCTTTGTAAAAAGGATTAAAATTTTTATATTTAGTTTATTTGGTAAGCTTTAATTAAGTTTTCTGGAAAATATAGAAAGCCATACATACATATATACATACAAATATTGTGTATTAAAGTTTATTTAATAATATATGACAGCCTTAAATTAGGCAATGGTTTTTGTAAGAAATTCTGCAAAACTTTTATTACAGTCTTATTATAAGAAAATCAAATACATAATATATATTATGTATGTATTAACCCCCATAGAAGAAAATTTTGCATGAAAAATTTGACATAAAATACATTTCAATTTTATGGTTAAAAAAAAAACTCTGCAAAAGTAAATTATATATATTTAAAAAAATATGAGACAGGGTTGACTTTGCAAGACATTCCTGAAACTTCAAGCTAATTTCAAGCACAAAGCGTCAGACTATTTCAATAAAGTATATCAATTTCTAAGAAGCAATTGAATGTAAAACAACTCAATAAAGAAATTTATAAGTTTTTATTGAAATTAAAATTTTTTTGTATGCCAATCGTAAGAAGCAATCAGTGCAATCAACCATTTTCTATATGTAATTTTTTTGAAAAACTAATATTTAACGAAATATGATGGTACATGTGTTTTATTACTAAGGAACGAAAACTAAGTTGATCTGGTGCTCTAAGTCCATCACTGATCTAGTCCTCTCGTTTCAAAATTTGTATTCTATGACTGCTTAGCTATTATAGAGTGCAAAAATCACATCGAAAAGTAGCCTGCAGCTACGGCTTGTCTGTTATGAGAGCTTGAAGACAGACATTTTTTTGCATATTTTCTACACGTTTTCCAGTTGTAATTCAGAAAGCGTTAATTATAATTCAGAAATCGTCAAATGTAATTCACAAAGCGTTAATTATAATTCAGAAATCATCAAATGTAATTCAGAAAGCGTCAATTATAGTTCAGATCTGTCTAATGTAATTCAGAAAGTATCATTTGTAAATCAGAAAGTGCCAATTGTAATTCAGACAGAAAGCAAGTTTTATTAACTATTTATTTTTATTTTATTATAATAAAAAACATATGCAATGAAGATCTAAATATATTCGTAAGTATTATTTTGTTGTATACTTTTTAAATATGTAGATTATCGATTGGCCACCATGTCATTCATTGCCAAGACATTAGCTGGATGAGCCGTACAGTGGTGCACAGTACGAAAACAAGCACTCCTAGCTATGGTGTTCAATTGACTAATCTCAATTACAATTGACGCTTTCTGAATTACAATTGACTAATCTGAATTAAAATTGACGCGTTCTGAGTTACAAGTGGAAAATGTTTAGTATTGCAACAAAATGAAACTTTTGTCATGACCTTTGATCATCACAATATTTTTTGATGTGTTATGTTCCCCTAACTACAAAAACAGTCGATATTGAAAATTTTCTTATGAGTTTTTCTTTATATTATTTATATTAATTAAATCAATAAAAGTTTTATTTCTTCGAATTTTTGAGATTTTCGTACTAGGTCACACGCGTCGGTCACACCCATCTAATTTCAAATATAGTTTTTTTATAAGAAGAATAATTTTTTGTCAAACAGTAAAACACCACGAGGATAATTTTTGTGAAACAATTAACCCTGATATTCACCTCAGAAGGGGAGTTCTACAAAAATGTTCACCATCTTATTTTACATAGACATCCTAGCGCATGCTATACGTTGAAAGTAAGGCCTACAAGATATACAATGCCTAATTAGTATAACTATGTGCAAAAGGGAGGGGGGAGGGGGGAATTAAACTCCCCTCTAAAATATATCTCATATGTAAACTTTCAGAACGCCTATACATATATGTATTTTTTTTTTTTTTGAGACTTCTCCGAAAATAGTGTTACGAAATATGAAAATACCCCCTATGCCTTTTTTTCGTTGTTGGTTATTTCTGCTTGTTTTTGGAGACTTTTTAATTTTGCCTTGTTATTCGTCTTTTCGTTTTGACGATTTTTTGATTTTTTACGATTTTTTTTTAGTTTTGGCGATTTTTTTTCTTTGGAGCATTTTTCGTTTTACCGCTTTTTTTATTTTGGCGATTTTAATTTTAGTTTTGTTGTTTTTTGGCGATTATTATCGTTTTGGCGATATTTTTCGCTTTTCACGATTTCTTTAGTTTTGGCGTTTTTTTTTCGTTTTCCGGATTCTTTTCCGTTTCATTTTTTTTTCGTTTTGACTATTTCTTACATTGTTCTTTTTAGTTTTGGCGTTTCTCTTCTTGTTTTGGGCGATTTACTTTTCGCCTTCTTAATCGTATTACTTAAAGGTAATCACACTGATTTACAAGGAAAACTTAAAGTGCATTTTTTAGGGTAATTAGGATCTACAAAATACACGAAAAATACAGAGAAAATTATTCCGATTATTGTCCAGATTACGGTACATTTGTGTTTTTCGATGTATACTTCCCTTTAAAGCGCCATCCAGAGCCAAAAGCTAGTTCTATTAAAGTGATCTATGTCTTTTTTGAAGATCTGCAAAATTACGGATCGCATAGTGGATAATTGGCTTTGATCGGATAAAAAATTACATAGTGGATAAAGGGTACCCAGTTTTATTTCATACCTAGTCGCCAATTTTCGATATTTCATCCCCAAAAATCCGCAAAATAGCTAAATTCTCAACCCCGAAAATCAAATCAGTACCTTTAATATTAAATCATATTACTTCAAACAAAATCCATTAAACAAAATCCATTTATATTGAATATTTTTAGAGTTAATTTTATTTTTGGTTTTTTGCATTTTGCGATAGATGAACATCTAATCTATCAAAATATGCGAAAAACTCGTTTTGAAAAAATACGAATTAGGGCCTTTCTATATTAAGGTAAAGATATTTATGTATATAAAAAAGAGTAACGTAAAAAACACACAAGAACAAAATAATTGCATATGTATCAATGTTTATCATTTCAAAAACTTCAGAATAAAAATCTTCTGAATAATCAGTTAATGCAATTTTCTTGTACATGTTGTTTGTATTAAAAAGTATTAGTGTTTGAGAAGAAAAAAAGTGTTTTTTGTATAAAGTGATTCGAGGATATTTTTGTGTTTGACTGATTAGTAGCGGCACTTTACGCCATTTTTTCTGAGACCTTAAAGAGGACTAGTAAGTCACACACCAGACATTATTTGTTGGCTCACTGGTGCAGAAGAAATAGATTTAAAATACCCAAAAGCCCCCGGCGAAAAAAATGACTTTTCCCAAAAAAAAACCCCCCCATGGGGATTTTTACAAAATTGTTATCCCCAATCGCAGAAAATATCTCCTATTTGGGGACAAATCCTCAAAACTGGGAACGCTGCTAGCGCAAATAAAATCATACAGAAAACATTAATAAAATGTCAGGCATAGTTTTAGGAGCGACATACAAATACATATATCTATTTTACTTCTTGCGAGAAGAATGTACTTTTATTTTTCAATTAAGGCCCAAATTCACAGTACCATTAGTTAGCTAATGACAATAGTTTAGCCAATGATATTTTATTCATACTTCTTTTATTACCATTAGTTAAACCGTCAAATGCCATTGGTTAACAATTATGTAGATGCTTTGGAACATGGTGCAATAAGTATACAGCTGGCAGCATAACGTCAGCTGATTATTTCTTTGTTCTGGTAGTTTTGTACATAAGCAACGTCTAGCACGTGTATTTTTTTTTTAATAGCATTATCTAGTTTTTTGTTGTATTTGTTGAACCTGCATACTTATTACACCATATTTTGGAAATTATTACATGCATATAGCATACTTTTAGGAGCGACAACAAATAATTGCTCCATTAGCTTTGTGTGCCTAAAAAGTTTTAAATTGCTGCCTTAAGATGTGAAATATTGTTTTTTTTTCTTTATTTCTGCTTGTTTATTTATATTTGATAGGGCTACCAATCTTTACCCATATTAAAAATTTTAGTTAAACAATACACTGTTAATATGAAGTTTTAGTTAAACAATAGTTATCATTTTAGTTTACTAATAATTAACTAATGACTGTAAATTTGGGCCTAAGTTGTCTGTAAAATTAAAACTTTAAAATCATTTTCTGCAAAACTAGTTTTTTTTTTAGTTATGACACTATTGAAGTAAATGAGTGATATGTATATGCTAACTTTACTTTGCACATTAACAAATTAAAGTGGCTCCTGAAAATATGTAAAGTTTTTGTGTTAGAGGTTTTTAAGGAAACTTATGGAAGCGGAGGAGGCAAAACTAAAACGTTACGAATTTCAAAGTACGACTTTCTTTTTTACTTCCGTGCAAATTATACCTGATTATTTACTTTCTAAACCAAAACTAAATATTTACATTTAAAGTACAAAAAAAATAGAAAACACTTTGACCGCAAAAAGCTAAAAATTTATTTAAACAACAAACCAAACTAATCGTTCGAAATCTAAAAAAAGAAAAACTTATAACCGCAAAACAAAAAGAGTATGCCAAGAAAATTAATTAGTTTCTTAGACGCCCTTCAATGCATCTTGTAATCTTATAAACACATAAATCTTATTTTAAAATGTAAACTTTTTTGTCGATTTTTTGTTATTAAAATTTTGGTTTTGAAACTGAAAATAATTTATTTTAGAAATTGATTTATTTACCTGCTTTGTTTCTCTCCCTTCCTTCTAGCTTGGGTGGCCGTTTTACTATACGTCCGCAACATTCCCAACAACAGCTGCAAATGCATAGTAGTTTTAGCAGCAATAGCAGTTATAGCAAATATTGTTTAGGTGGCGGTGCCAGCGATTCCAATCGTAATTTCAACAATGATTTTAATGAGAAACAGCAGCAACAGCAACACCAACACCAACAACCGCAGCAGTACCAGCATCATCGTTCTTCTTCACCATCAAATTTCTCTAATGGCACTAGCAATAGCATTAGATTTGGAAATAGTGGTCGTAATGGCCGTTATGGCAATGCCAGTAATGGCAGTGGCGGTGGTAGTAGTGGTGGTGGCCGTGAGGGCAACAGTAGCTTAGGCGACGAAGAGGATGAATTATCAATTTCTGCAGCCACAACTAACACCTGTCGCAATAGCTCGAATTTTCGTAGCGGCATTTTACGCCATTCATCTTCATCATCTTTACGCAATAAAACCAGTACTTTTAAGGTTATAGTCGCATCGCCAACACACGAACGTAATGCTAGTAAAAATGATAAACGACACATATCACCACAAACACACACTCAACACCAACAACACCAGCAGCACCAGCTCCACCAGCTACCACAACAAACAACTACCATGTTGTCCGCCTCATCGTCAGCTTTGTTAACAGCCCACCATCAGGAAACAAATAACTATTGGCGTTCTTCGCATGCCGGTAATGCGAATCTAATGGATAGGTAAGTTATAGATAAAGTATCTAGATGAGAATTTTATATCTTTTTCCACACATTTCCTTGTATCATAATGGCTTATAAAAAAAATACATGTAGTGCTAAGCTGAAAGGGAATAAAGAAAAATTTTGTGATGGAATTAACTAAATGTTTAAACATGATCAAGAATAATGACTTTTCAAAAGCTACGGACACATGAGTGGCGACGACTCTGTGGTTTTTATTAAAAATTATTTCTACTTATTTACTAAATCAACTTCTAAATATCAAATTATATATAAAAAACTATAACTAACGCAGCTGATGCTTGGGCTTAATTGAAATTTATTAAATAAAGGAAAAGCAGGAAAGCGATGGTTGCGTAAAATATGGCCCTTAAGGGAAAAATAAAATGCCACTAAATCTTGTTTAATGGGTGTGAGGAGAAAAGCACTAAGCTTTTTTGGCAATTTTTCTGTTTTTTTTTTGTGCTATTTTTTATTTTCAAGACCAGTGCAAACTACACACTGTTGATTAGTTTTTACTTTCGTAGATTTTTTCCAAGAAACAGGCACCATAACAGTTTATGTCAGATGCAAAATTTCCTTTTATTTAAAATAACAAGTACATGGAATTTATTTATAAATAACACTGCAACAAAATCAAACTCTTATCATGACCTTTGGTCACCAGTATATTTTGTTGGTATGTTGTGGCTGCCTAACTACAAAAACAGTCGAAATTTAAAATTCTATGGATAAGTTTTTTTTAATTTTTTTCTAAAATTCGCAATTTTCAAAGAGGCTGCTACACCAATTTCATCATAACTTCGAAACGGGTTATTCAATTTCCTTACAAAAACCACTAAAAAAAAAGTTGAAATAAAATTACCTTTAAGCCGTTATAACATTATTTTTTTACATACTAAATGGTTTCAGAACTATTCAGACTGCAATAATAAAGAAATTTTGTAAAGTGCGAATTTGGCTCGCCCACGAAGGGTTCCGTATGAATACACATGTATCCCTTTTCGTTTTTGCCCTTATTTCATTTTGGCTATTTTTTTGTTTTTTTTTTTAATTTTAGTTTTTTATTTATTAACTTTTTTTCGTTGCTTTGGCGATTTTTTTTTTTTTTTGGTTTTGGTGCTTTATTCATTTTGGGGAGTTTTTGGTTTTTTTTTGGGGGGGGGGGGGGGTGGGATTTGTCGTCTTTTTGCAATTTTTTCCCGATTTATTTACGGTTTGGGCGATTTTTTGGTTTTGGCGTTTTGTTTTAACGGGTTTTTCACTTTTTGACGATATTTCTAGTTTTAGCAATTTATTTAAGTTAGAGCTTTTTTCAGTTTTGGCGCTTTTTTCGACTTTAGGGATTTTTTTTCGGTTTTTTGGTGCTTTTTAATTTTAACGATTTCTTTTTTACACTTTTTTTCGTTTTGGCGATTTTTTCGGTTTTTTGGCGATTTTTTTTTTTAGTTTTGGCGCTTTTTTCGTTTAGGTGATTTTTCCATTTTTGGCGATTTTTTTTTCGTTAATTTTATATTTTTAGTTTTAGTGATTTCTTTAGGTTTTGGTGCTTTTTTTCGTTTTGACGACTTTTTTCGGTTTTTGGTGTTTTTTTACTTTTTTTAGTTTTTTGGCGATCTTTTTAGTTTTGATGATTTTAAGCGTTTTTGCGTCTTAGCGATTTTTTCATTTTGGTGCTTTTTCCTTTAAGCGCTTTTTTGATTTCAGCGGTTTTTCGTTCTGACATTTTTTTAATTTTGGGATTTTTATGTTTTAGCGATTTTTTTTCAATTTCAAGAGTTTGGCTCCTACGGCTTCCAAGATACAGCAAATTGCCTTAATTACATACACTGATAAAACTAAAATACTATTTCAATTACGAAAACTGCAGATTCAATTAATTGTGTTGTTGAAGTTCAACCAACGACGAAAATTGCATATTCAATCATTGAAATTCAAACTTTTAATTACTCAAAATTTGCAAATTTGTTCGAAAATTTTCTTTTTGATTACATTCAATTACGAAATTAATTGCAAATAGTTATCATTTCAGATCAAGTGTATTAATTGAAAATTAATAATTTTTTCTCTGTAGTCAAAATTACATTAACTGATAGAACACCCTTTAATTTTTATTGTTTTAAATATCAGTGTTAATTGGCTTAGTCTATTCTACAGACTACACCAATTAACACTAACTTTGAATTTTTTAAGTGGCCAGATATAAGTGTCTGTGTATTATAATAGTATTTCAACATTTTCGTTGCTCGCTTTAGAACACCCTTTAATTTTTAACTGTCATATATTTGCTGTTGTAGCGGCCAAAGTTTTACATGTTCTGTGCTCTTATGGTTCTCGAGCAAACAGCCTGTGACAGCCGGACAGACAGACAGACAGTTAGACAGACGGACAGCGTAACGAAAACAATAGGGTTCCTTTACACTTTTGATGTACGAAACCCTAAAAATATATTTTTTTAAGCAAAATTGGAAAATTTTTATTAATGAAACAATTATAAAAAAAATCGAAAAGGGCAAAAACTTACCAATTTTATTAACTTTTCAGAACAAAAATATCTTTCAGATGATTCAGCATTGTTTCATTGCAGATTTAGCCCATTACACAATCAGCCATGTCCCAAAATACCATTCCGATCGGAAATGGTTTCATTTCCGTCAGTTGCTTCTTCAGAAAACGAAAATCGAAAATTTTCTTCGTAAACAAACCACTTTAAAAATTCAAAGTGGAATTGAAAAACAATCTTCTACTTACTTCATTTTGCAGTAAGCACGTGCATACTTTTAGGAGGGTCAAATAAATATTTGGTCATGAGCTTTACATATTAATAAACAGCTTAATGTGAGCTTTGCATCTAAAAACAAGAGTAAACAAACGCCTCAAGTTATAAAAACTTTATCATTGTAAAAGCGAAAGACAAAATAAATGGAATATAAAGCACAAAGCTTGTACTTTTTCGGAATGGCAACTACGGAATCAAAATCAATCCGAACGGAATCTGTGACACAGCTGAATGTGTCCAAATGCTGATGTTGCGGCAAAAATTATTTACAAGTGTTATAGCATTATAAAACTTGGTGTAGAAGCCCCTGTTGCTAAAATAAGCATTTTTAAAAAGTTGGAAATAATCAGCCATGTCACAGAATACCATTCCGATCGGAGGTGGTTTCAATTCTGTAAGTTGCTTCTTCAGAAAACGAAAATCGAAAACTTTCTTCGTAATCAAACCACTTTTAAATTTCAAAGTTGAATTGAAAAACACTTTTCTACAGACATCATTTGCAGTAAATATTAAAAAACGTGCATTCTTTTAGGAGCATCAAATAAATATTTGGTCATGAGGCTTTCCATGTTAATAAAAATTGTGATCTTTGCATCCTTGTAAAAACGGAATACAAAATAAACAGAATCTAAAGCACCAAAAATGTACTTTTTCGGAATGACAACTAAGGAAAAAGCCAATCCGAACGGAATCTGTGACACGGCTGAATGTTCATAGTCAAAAAACTAAACTCTGAGAAGGCGCTATTCGACATAACCAGAGAAGAAAACAATTAATCCCGTCCAAAGCCCGGCTATGCAATCAATATTCACTCTGCAGTATCATTTATTCAAACTTTATTTGCATTTTCATCATTATTTCCTTTTCAGCGTGGAAATAATGTCCATGGAGACTATTTCGTTGGACGCTATTGCACGCCACCTATATATTTTGCGTCCTTAGATGGCCTGGCCTTTCAGCTGTCCTAATATAAAATGTTGGTCACCAAGACATATTTTGTGGTTCCTATTAGGAACAAATCAGCAAAATCGCATAAATAGCTTACATATTCCCAAAATGCCAATATTCTCGTCCTGCTTTTTTTATGAAATGCAAACAAGCCAGCAATACCGACAAAACTGAAAAAATCCTTAAAACCACATAATTGCAACTTTTAAAGCTGCTAATAAATTGGGAATAAATCAGTGGGATAAGGAAAATTTTAAAAAAATTTGAAAAAAAGACATTAGACTAAATTTAAAATCGTAAAAGAAAAAATTTATTTATGTGTGAAAAATTGCAAAATTTTCGTTAGCAAAACACACTTTTTGGGGTTTTTTGTAAATATGCATATTAAAATTTAGAAAAGCCAAAATATGCAGGAAAACAACCAAATATGCCACAAAAAAACAGAAAAAATTCCCAAATTATGGGATTTAGTGTAAAATATGCAAAAACATGCTGTAAAGGGTGACATATGCAAAAATATGCATTAACAAATTGATGCCAAAATTTTTAAAAAAATTCTGAAACGTATAAATATCTTATTTGTGCCTACAGACATCGCACAGAAAAAAACATGCAATTGCATATTTGCGATTTCGCTGTTTATAAGAAAAGTCCTTTCAGTGTTTAACTTTTAAAAAATTTTGGGACTACGTATGAAAAATCATGGTGGAAAAGATATCGATATATATCGAAATATCGATATTTTTTATTAGATATATATCAATGCTGATCAATATATAGAAATATATCGGTATCGATATATTTTTTCACTTGCCCATCCCTACTACCTACGCATGTTTTCTTTTATTTTGTCTATTATTTTTTTCAAATTCAAAAGTTTCCATCGATACTTTTGCCAACCCTAGTATGTACAGATACACTCGTATCTTTGGCCATGCAATAAAAACTAAACAGATTATAAGCAATTTTATTTCATCAATTTCATCTTCCCTCATTTTCATATTAAATTTCAAGCCAAAATCTTTTTTCATAATAATTTATGAAATTTAACTCATGCATAAATACTTTTTTATCTAAAAAAAATATAAACTAAAACAAATAAACTAAAACAAATAAAACTTAAAATAAAACCATGAGGGTAAAACTCAAAGTGTTTCAAGCAAAAAAAAACTAAACAAAATAAATGATAAAAAGTTGTTTTTCAATATTTCTATTCATACAGGAGGTATCATCTGTGCTGCCACTGCCAAAAAAACCATTTTTGTAAAGTTTAAATATTTTGGCTTAATTTAAATACTTGAATTTACAAATTATTTTTAGTTAAGAAATTAAACATTTTAGTAAGAAAATCAAACATATTAGAATTTTTAATTATCAGACTGCCAGAAGCCCACAGTACTGATTTGGTGGCTCCTTTAACATCTCATCAACATTCTTTGTTCAATTTTACCCCTTAATAGATAATATCAACTATTTAACCAATTTATTTAGCGTAATCGACAATCAAGTAATGTGGTTCTATAGATCGACTATCAGTTCTCAAATGCTTTTTTTAGGGATCCGTTACACCAATAGTGTAAAGGCACCCTATTGTTTTCGCTACGCTGTCCGTCTGTCTGTCTGTCACAGGCTGTTTTCTCGGGAACCGTAAGAGCTACGGACCTAAAATTTTCACAGGATATGTAGAACTTTGGCCGCTACAACAACAAATATATGACAGTTAAAAATTAAAGGATGTTCTAAATGAGCAAAGAAAATTTTTGAAATACTAATGTAATATGCAGACACTTATATATAGACACTTCAAATTTTCAAAGTTAGTGCTAATTGGTGCAATTAACACCCATACTTAAAACAATAAAAATTAAAGGGTATTCTATCAGTTAATGTAATTTTGACTATGTAAGTTAAACAATTTGCTGTATCTTGGAAGCCGTAAGAGCTAAAATCTTGAAATTTAAAAAACGCCATAGCTAAAAAAATCTAAAATTAAAAAAAAATTCAAAACGAAAAAAACGCGAAAATGATAAAAGCGCTTAAAGGAAAAAAGCACCAAAATAAAAAAATCGGTAAAACGCAAAATATCACTCAAACTAAAAAGATCGCCAAAAAACTAAAAAAACGCCAAAAACTGAAAAAAGTCGCCAAAACGAAAAAAGCACTACAACATAAAAAAATCGCTAAAACTAAATTTATCATTAAAGAACGAAAAATTCGCCAAAAATGAAAAAAAATCATTTTAAAAAAGCGCAAAAACCAACAAATAGCGCCAAAAATAAAAAAACGCCAAAAACAAAAAATAAATCGCAAAAACGAAAAAAAGTGTCAAGAATCGCTGAAACTAAAAACTCACAAAAACCCGAAAAAAAATCACCAAAACCGAAAAAGGGCTAAACTGAAAAAAGCGTCAAAACTAAAAAAATCGCTAAAACTAAAATTATCGTCAAAAAGCGAAAAAACGTTAAAACAAAAAAACCAAAAAAAAAACGCCAAAACAAAAAAAATCGGCAAAAACAAACAAAAATTTCAAAAAACCAAAAGTTGCAAAAAAAAAACAAAAAAATCGACAGAACGAAAAAAAAAGTGTCATAACCAACAAAAAAATCGCTAAAACTAAAAAAATCACAGAAAACCGAAAAAATCCTCAAAACCGAAAAAAGCGCCAAAACTGAAAAAAATCGCTACACTAAAAATATCGTCAAAAAATTTAAAAAACGATAAAAACGTCAAAACCAAAAAATTGCCAAAACTAAAAAAACGAAAAAAAAAATTTTTTAAAACGGAAAATAGCCAGAAAAAGAACGAAAAATCACAAAAATTAAAAAAGCACCAAAACCGAAAAAATTGTCGAACACAACGAAAAATACTTAAAAAATAAAACAACTAAAATTGAACAAAAAAGCACAACGAAAAAACTGCCAAAATGAAAAAAGGGGCAAAAACTATACTATACATATGTGTATTCGTACGGAACTCTTCGTGTGCGAGCAAAAATCGCACTTTACTTAATTTATTTAATTTCATGTTGTTTAGAAATATGAATTTATTTTAGAATGGCACTTAAGGCTTTATCAACTTTTAAGTGTATGGTCATGTTTGTTAATCCAATAATTCTTGCAAAAAAAAAAACCGACTACAAAATAGTCGTGGCACCGCCCCCATATTTTATCATCATGTACTTTTACGAGAACTAATTGTGTGTGCGAAGTCTCATAAGAATCGGTTAATTAGAAGTAGTTCAAATGAATATTTACTCTTCGTGGGCGGGGCCCTGCCCACTTTTCAAACTACAATGCTGTATAGTAACGATAACTAAATGTGTATGCAAAGTTTCATAAGAATCGGCTAAGTAGAAGTAGTTAAAATGCATATTTACATTTCATGGGCGTGGCACTGCCCACTTTTCTAAATATAATGTTGTATTGCAACGATAACTAAGGGTGTGTGCAAAGTTTTATTGGAATCGGCTTAGTAGAAGTTGCTGAAAAATAATATTTACTTTGCATGGGCGTGGCACAGCCCATTTTTTATCCTGATGTAGTATTTAAAAGAAGCTTAATGTGTGTGTACAGTTTCATAAGAATCGTTTGAGTAGAAGTAGTTGAAAACGAATGTATGTTTACTTTGTATGGGCGTGACACCGCCCATTTTTCAACTTGACCAATCTGGAATTCTATACTTTTGAATAGATGGCGGAGTTTTGATGTCGGTTAAAAAGTGAATTTGTCAAACGCTTTTAAATAAGTTTTTGCCTGCATTTAAATGCAGTTCTTGTATATTTTTCTCCCCAATTCTTTTATTATATTTTTTATATATCAAACAAATCTTTAACGGCTTTATAAACTGTTTTTCTCTCAGAATTCCCTTTGTCGCCAGTTTTGTTCATTAAAATGCAGCTTGTTCCATCATTTTACCCTTAAGTATTTCAAAAACTATTCGTTTGCTACTCATACTTGGAATTGAGTGCTAAATTTAAATGATGATAAATAGTGGGAATAAAAATAAAAATGATGTGTCACAAAGGGTGGCCCAAAATGTGAAACTATAACGGAATATGCTAATGTTTATATAAATAACTATTATAAAGTTTAGTCAAGTTGCACGTGAACAAAAAAATTAAGCAAAGTACTCTCATCAAAAAATTTATTAATAAAAGCAGCATTAAATAATATTAAAAATCAAATATTATACAAAAATTAAGAAATAAACAAACAATAAAAAATTAAAGGTTTAGCAAATCAGCATTAGTTGATGACTTTTGTGCCACCCTGCAAAACAATAAAATAACCATTAGTTTGAGAAAGAATTTTAAAAACCAACAATGACATCATTATTATCATCATTATTGCTGAACAAACAAGAAGAGTGTTTCCCTATTACGAGTTTCACATTTAATCACATAAAAACATGTGGTCCATTCACAACCTGTTGTAAGTGTTGTGGATCATTGTGAATTGTCTAACTATTTGTTTTGTATTGATACAAACAGTGCTGCCAGGAGTTGAAGCAAAAATAATTTAACTAATGTGAGACGTACGAATACACATATGTGACCTTCTCCGAGAAAAGGGACCTAGTGTGTGAAAATGAAGTTTTGAGAAAAATGCATTTAAATTTCCATACACCCTTTTAGGTACCAGAATCCACTCTTAAGTCCAAACCCGTTTTTTGCCACACTAGGTCCCTTTTCTCGGAGAAGGTCACATATGTATATCCCTTCTCGTTTTTGTCCTTTTTTCATTTTGGCAGTTTTTTCGTTGTGCTTTTTTGTTTAATTTTAGTTTTTTTTATTTTTAAAATATTTTTCGTTGTTTTTGGGGATTTTTTTTGGTTTTGACGAATTTTTGATTTTCGTGATTTTTTTCGTTTTTTTTTTCTTTTTGGCGTTTTTTAAAGTTTTTTCACTTTTTGACGATATTTTTAGTTTTAGCGATTTATTTTAGTTTGGCGATTTTTTTTCAGTTTGGCCCTTTTTCGGTTTTGGGGATTTCTTTCGGTTTTTGGTGATTTTTTTAGTCTTAGCAATTATTTTGGTTATGACGCTTTTTTCGTTCTGGCGATTTTTTTTTCGTTTTTTGGATTTTTGCAGTTTTGGCGTTTTTTTTTTGTTTTGGCGTTTTTTTTTTGACAGACGGACAGCGCAGCGAAAACAATAGGGCTCCTTCCCACTTTTGGTGTACAGAACCCTAAAAATGGTTTAATTGTTTTTTAAAAATAGTCAACTTAAAAATACTTGAAAATACTTAAAAATTTAAATAAAAATTGTTTTTTAGGGTTCCGTACACCAAAAGTGTAAAGAAACCCTATTGTTTTCGATACGCTGTCCGGCTGTCTGTCTGTCTGTCACACGCTGTTTTCTCGGGAACCGTAAGAACTACGGACCTGATATTTTCACAGGATATGTAAAACTTTGGCCGCTACAAAAACACATATATGACAGCTAAAAATTAAAGGGTGTTCTAAAGCGAGCAACGAAAGATGTTGAAATACTAACGTAATATACAGACACTTATATATAGACATTTTAAATGTTCAAAGTAAGTGTTATTTGGTGTAGCCTGTAGAATAGACTACACCAATATTACTGATATTTAAAACAACACTAATATATAAAACAATAAAAATTAAAGGGCTTCCTATCAGTTAATGTAATTTTGACTATGCAATTTAGACAATTTGGTGTATCTTGGAAACCGTAAGAGAAAAAACTCATGAAATTTTAAAAAACGCTAAAAATAAAAAATTCCAAAATTTTAAAAATTTAAACGAAAAATCACCAAAATTAAAAAAGCTCGTAAAGAAAAGAAAACAGCAAAGTTAGAAAAAATCGCTAAAACGCACAAAATTTAAAAAATCGCAAAAAAACTAAAATAACTGCCAAGAACCGACAAAAGTCGTCAAAAAGAAAAAAAAGCACTAAGCTTTAAAAAATCGCTAAAACTAAATATATCATCAAAATTGAAAAAAATAGCCAAAAATGGAAAAAACCACAAAATCGAAAAGAAGCGCCAAAATAAACAAAAACGCCAAAACTAAAAAAATCGCAAAGAACCGAAAAAATCGCCAAAACGAATGAAAGTGTCAAAACCAAAAAATCGCTAAAACTAAAAAAATAACCAAAAACCGAAAAAATCCCCAAAACCGAAGAAGGCTACAAAACTGAAAAAGCGCCAAAACTTAAATAAATCGCTAAAACTAAAAATATCGTCAAGAAGCGAAAAAAACGTTAAAACAAAAAACGCCAAAACCAAAAAATCGCCAAAACTTAAGAAATCGGCAAAAAACGAAAAATCGCAAAAAAACGAAATACTCAGCAAAATGAAAAAAGCGCCATAGCCAAAAAATCGCAAAAACAACGGAAAAAACGAAAAGGGATATATGTGTATTCGTACGGAACCCTTTGTGTGCGAGCCAAAGTCGCACTTTACTTAATTTATTTAATATTCGTCCAAGAAAATAAATTAACGACTGTCGACAGACCATACAGACCTAAAATAAAAAAAAAATTTTAAAACTAAAAAAAACCCTGGAACGAAAAAAGCTGCAAAATGAAAAAATTACTAAAACAAAAAAAGCGCTAAACTAAAAAAACCTTAAATGAAAAAATTGCGTAAACAAAAAATTGCCAAAATGAAAAAGATGCCCTGAAACGAAAACAAGCGGTAAAACGAAAATATAGCCAAAATTAAGAAAAACGAAAAATATCGCTAAAACGAAAAAAAATCGTCAAAACGAAAAAAATCGTCAAAACGAAAAAATCGCCAAAACAAAGAAAAAAAGCAAAAATGAAAAAAAAACAAAATAAAAGAAAACCCCAAAACGGAAAAAACCGCCAAAAGGATAAAAAGCGCGAAAACAAAAAGAAAATAAAACGGAAAAATCGCCAAAACTAAAAAGATGGAAAAAACCAAAAAATTCGTCAAAATAAAAGGATCCTATAACGAAAAAATTTTCTAAAAACAAACAAAAATCGCCAAAACGAAAAAGATAATGTGGGCAAATCCTGCGTGACGAACGCTACATCGTACGCGTTTTCAGATTAAAATATAAACATTTTTGGTCTTTCATAAGAGATATGTACTTCAACTTATGTTTATTGTTTAGTGGGATTTAATTGTACATTCGAATGGCATAAACCATAATTTTTCAACAGCTGTTTGTTGCGAAATACTTGATCGCAAAGTTATATGACGCTCACTACAAAAAGTGGAAGTAACTTTGAAAGTTGAAACGTGTTTTCGTAATTTTTAGCGATTTTGCATAATAAAGCACACAAAAACTAATTAACAAAAGACAGAAAAATATATAAGAGAATTCTAAAATAACTTATTTGCAGCCAAAATATGTTGTAGTTTTTTATCAAAAGACGTGAACCCTTTGTGACGCATGCTACGTAACGCACGTTACATTTTTTCTTAATAGCTATAACATCAACATCAAAAATTTGAACTTAAGCTTACGATCTCATGTGTAACTGAACACATTAAAAAGTAGCATTGTATATGATATGCAAGGTCGGGTATTTTTTTGGTGCAGGTATATCCCTGCCATTCATCAGGGGACCACCCAAAAAAAAATTTTCCTTTATGTATTTTTAAGGTTAAATATACAGCACATTATTCCATCAACATACATACACAGTTTTGACAACTTCGAAACTCTGTCCTTGATGCATCATTTCCGGGATTTGCCCATAAATCTACATATTGTATTTCTAGTAACTTTATACTAAATATTTTTGGAACGTAAGTTCCTTATGTCGCGCCATGCACGTCAATGCTTTGAATAACAAGAATCATTTGAAAATGATTTCAAAAATTGTTTTAAAATTAAAAAACACTGGCGAATACTGGTTAGAAAAATACTGGCATAATGGTGTTGCATACTTTTAGGAATTTTTGATTTCCATTTGTGACTTGGATAAGTGGTTCGTGGAAGTGATAGCTGAAGCTGTTTCAGCTAAGTAATATTTATCTATATACATATATATATATATATATATATATATATATATATATATATATATATATATATATATATATATATATATATATATATATATATATATATATATATATATATATATATATATATATATATATATATATATATATATATATATATATATATATATATATATATATATATATATATATATATATATATATATATATATATATATATATATATATATATATATATATATATATATATATATATATATATATATATATATATATTTTGTTTGTTTGTTTGTGTGTTTGTTTGTTTGTATGTTTGTTTGTTTGTGCTATGTGCTCCTAAGCCAGTGAACCGATCATGCTGAAATTTTCACAGTATATTACTGATGATCTGCAAAGAACAACAGTCTATATAATTTTGAATTATTATAAGTGGGCGTGGCACTTCCCATATAGAAGAAATTTATATTTATATATAGAAGAAATTTATATTTTAGGATATTTATGAACTAGTGCCGCTAAAGGCTTAAAAATTTGTGTGAGTAACTGCTTTTAAAGAGATATTATTAAGGAGTGGACAAGTGGTTGGTACCTCCCATATATAGCAAATATATATTTTGATATATCATGGGAACTAATGCTGTAAAACACCTAAAATTGTGTAGGAGTTACGCCATTGATTGTATGCTTTGTTTTAGAGCAAACAGTCCGACAAAAATTAGTGGGCGTGGCAGCTCCCACATGCAACACATAGATAGATCTGAGTCTAAAAAAAGACATTGGCTATACTTTTTTTTAAATACGAGCACGAGGAGTGGTAGGGGGCAATTTCTACCTCTTCGAAACTATCTAACTGTTTTTGATGAAATTCAAAACATATATAGATCGGAGTCTACCTACTCACGTGAGTAGGTAGGAGGAAATTTCATCCTCTTTGACATTAACATTAAGGAACCTACCACGCTCCCTCTTTTTTAAACAGACATACATGCTTACCTAAATT
The DNA here is from genome assembly GCA_956483635.1 of Panzeria rudis. Lineage (NCBI taxonomy): Eukaryota > Metazoa > Arthropoda > Insecta > Diptera > Tachinidae > Panzeria > Panzeria rudis. The sequence goes on along the minus strand of OY101447.1, from coordinate 24,048,710 downwards.
GTACAAATAAAATTATATTTTTCTGAAAAGAAAGAAACTTTTTTACTTGCCACGGTTGAAAGAGAATTTATCATCTCGACTTAAATAATTACCACTAAAGTAAGGAACTACGTTCCTACCCGGTGTCCCATGACACCATACGTTCTTTTTTCTATTACTATACGTCTTTGAATAAAAGAGTTTTCTAGTATTTCTAATGAAATTTTCTGCATTTATTGCATGTTTAAAAATATTTCTATTCACTTTTTATATTCAAATATCTCTTTTTAATATTTTATTGCATCGTTTTAGATTCTTAATATACACGAGTGCATAAAATTAGCTGTGTTAAAACTTAATCTAATATATTTTTAGTTATTGGTTTTTTTGTTGCCAAAAATACCCCCTTCAAAAACTTTCGCCATATGTTTTTATAAAAAAAAGATATCTTTTTATATATAAAAACGTAACCAGCTTACCAAAAATATTGCAGCATATAAAAGTTTATTTGATTCATTCAAATAAACACTCGTATGTTTTTTAACATACACGTACTTGTTGTTACAAATGCACATGCAAAACTAGCGACAATTGCAAACACCGCAAACATTTTTACATATTTTTTCCTCTTTTTTTTTTTTTTTTTTGTTCAACACAAATACATAAAAATATAATAAAAATAGTTATTTGAGTTGAAAACTTTCAGAATCATCACACATGATGGACTTACATCTGTATAGTTGTATGTTACATGAACAGCAACAATAAAAAGTCATAAAAATAAAAATGTTTTCAAATAAATTTCAGTCGAGTTCACATAATGAACAATTTATGTTTCCATAGATACGTGCTTCAGTGTGAGAGAATACAAATACATATGGATGTAATTGTTAACATGCCATGTACTACTACTTTAATAAAATAATATTATTGATGGGACCTTTGACAATTTTGAAGAAAAGTTTGCACAAAAATAGTAGCATGAGCTTTTTTCGAATAGGTTTTAAATAGAAAATATGATCAAATGATACTGATCTGCTAAAAAAAAATTGCGCACCTTTAAATAAAAATATGTGGAATATATAAAGTTTAATGCGCTAAACTAAAATCCGTTTTATATCATGTATAGATTTTTTTAATAGGCATGACTATTATTTCCACTAAGTACATCAGCATATTTCACCCTAACTCCAGAACGGATTGTACGATTTAAATAAATTAGCTACAAAAAGATATGGAATAAAATTACCTTTACGTCATCGGTATATAGTTATTGAAAAATAGTTCTTTATGGCCCGCTATTCATATCAATCGCTTGGAGAAGAAAAATCAGTGTTTGGTGGTAAAACTAAAATTTTTCAATATGAACAAAATATCTGTTTGTTACATTAATATGAACCAAATACATGTAACATAAACTAATACCTGTAACAAATACTGGTAACAAATACTGGTAACAAATACTGCTAACAAATACTGCTAACAAATACTGGTAACAAATACTGGTAACAAATACTGCTAACTAATACTTGTAACGACAATATGAAATGAAAATAAAGAATGATGTGTACATTAGGGTTGCTCGAAAAAAAGTTGTGTTAGGCGATTCCAGAAATATTTTTAATACTTTTTTGCGATGCCCCTGGATACCGGCCTTTTAGTTCTTTATAAACTGCGTCGCCGTTTGCAGTCCGATCATAATAAAATGCGAACTGTTGTTCATGTCTTGACTATTGCCGACATCAATTTATGGGCGCCATTTATGACATCTTGGATCCTCCCCCTAATGTCCAATTTTTTGCACGTGGCAAGAAAGCCCTTCTAAAACTTAAAAACTTAGTGTGTCTAGCTTTTAATATCTTTACTTATATCCCACGCCCTAAAGGTAAGCCCCTTTTTTATGTTTGACTTTTATTGTATGGAAAGCTGAAATTATGGCACGAAGGTTAAATTCCTAGAAAATTCAGTGTTGCCGCTTTATTATTTTTCGGTGCTGCCATAGTTTTCCAGGGAACTTCTGGGATTTTAGGGAGATTGTGGTTCAATTTTTAGGAATCATTGGATCTGCTTTGTATCTTGGCTAAGGGTTGGTATCCTTGCTAAGTGAAGCTGTCTCGGCTAAACACTATGTGCCTCTCGACTGAATCTTAGAGATGTATCGCCTAAGTATCTTCCAGGCGATTGTGATTTTCTTGCTGGCAAATTGTATTCATTTTCAACCGACTTCAAAAAAGAAGGAGGTTAGCAATGCGTGCGTATTTTGTTTGTAGACGCATAACTCTGTCATTTGTGAGCCGATATTCTGAATTATTATTATATATTTTTTTTGTTTGAAAGGGTTTACTTAAAGTTTCCACACTAGTTTTAACGCATTTTTTTGAAAGAAGAGCTGTTTTACATCAAAAACAAGAGCTCCCAAATGGAACATCGTGAACAAAAATCATGCCTGTTCGAAGCGCTTTTCGAATCAGCAGAAACAACAACAACAACCAACATCTCTCGCATACAAACCTGCTTTGGCCGAAGCAGTACTTATTGCTGGGTTCTTTGTCCACAGAAGAATTAGCTGGTCTGTTTCTAAATTAAACCAACATTAGTAAGCTCAAGTATGTACTTTGACCTATAAAATATAACCATGTTGAATGGTACTTGAAAGCTATAATTTTGTGTGCATTATATTTCCACGATTTTTGTTATAACTATAAAGTGGCGGTTTAAGGTATGTAAAGGTTTCTTAGCAGAATTATTCTATGAAATCTGAATACTGAAGAAGCTCATACCAACCAAAACTTTACGTATTAGAAAATACGAACTCTTACACATCAAAGACTGTATCATCTTATCTAAAAAAAGAAAATTGCAAAATTATATTCATTAGTCTGTGATTATTTATCTTATAAAAACTTTGCTTTGCAAAATTAAATTCAATTGTGCAATTGTCCAAATAATTTTATATTTTAAAAGCATTCTTTGTTTGTTTTCTGTTTTAGTTTATGCCAAAATGAGTTAGTTGAACATTTTTAATAGAGCAAAGTTTATGAAAATAAACATTTTACTTTAGACTTTTTCTTTTGAAGGCCTTTTCTGTACGTTTGTATGTATGTACATATTTATGTCCTGCCAAGTGGGTGGTTGGGTTGAGTTAGGTTTCTGCTACAATATGTGATTCTTTTATTTAGACCAACTTTTGCTATGACCATTAAGTTATATAATTTCGCAAGTTGTTTTTTTTTTCTCTCGAGATTAAAAACAAAGCTACTTTTGAACAACAAAAAATCTTTGCCGGAACCGGAAAGTACTATAAACTTTACTTAGTCTTAAGTGTTTTTGAGGTTTGTTTAAGAATGAAACAAAAAAAGTATGCGAAACAGTTTAATGAAGAGCGTTGTTATATTAAATTATTTTAAAAGAATATATAACTCGTACGATAATGGGTAAAGCTTATGCAAATGCACAGCAGTTGTGCTCATGACACGTTTGTTTCTGTTGCAATAAGCACGCAGGGAAAAGGAGTTTCAAGGAAAAAAAATTTGTGTCAAAATTGTTTAACTCAAAATGCCGAATCGGCCCACAAAAAAAGTCCGAACTGCGTATGAATAATATTGAACTATAAAAAAAAATTTATAGATCATTCGATTCGATCTCCGTTTGAAATGGTGTGTGTTAAAGTATCCAGTACGTATGACTAATATTGTACCATGTATGTATTTAAACCGTATTAATCATACGTTATTTTTGTTCAGTTGATTGCATTGTATAGCGGTGCACTTTGGGAGAATTATAAATTAAGTAAAGTGCAACTTTGGCTTGCACACGAAGGGTTCCGTACGAATACACATATGTATATCCCTTTTCGTTTTTGGCCCTTTTTTCATTTTGGCAGTTTTTTTGTTGTGCTTTTTTGTTTAATTTTAGGTTTTTTATTTTTTAAGTATTTTTCGTTGTTTTTGGCGATTTTTTTTTTTTGGCTTTGGAGCTTTTTTAATTTTCGTGATACATATTTCGCTTTTTTCTGGCGATATTTCGTTTTTTTGCATTTTTTTTTCTTTTGTTTTTGCCGATTTTTTTAGTTTTGGCGATTTTTTTTTTGTTTTGGAGTTTTTTTACGTTTTTTTCACTTTTTGACGATATTTTTACTCTTAGCGATTTATTTTAGTTGTGGCGGTTTTTTAACTTTTCACGCTTTTTTCCGTTTGGGGACTTTTTTCGTTTTTTGGTGATTTTTTTAGTCTTAACGATTTTTGTTATGACACTTTTTTCGTTCTGTCGATTATTTTCGTTTTTTTGTCGATTTTTGGTTTTCTGCAATATTTTTTTTTTTTTTTTGCAGATTTTTTTAGTTTTGGCGTTTTTTTTGTGTTAACGTTTTTTTCGCTTTTCTGACGATATTTTTAGTTTTAGCGATTTATTTTAGTTTTGGCGTTTTTTCAGTTTTGGCGCTTTTTTCGGATTTGCGGTTTTTTCGGTTCTTGGAGATTTTTTAGTTTTAGCGATTTTTTGGTTTTGACACTTTTATCGTTCTGGCGATTTTTTCGGTTTTGACGATTTTATTTAGTTTTGGAGCTTTTATTTTCAATGTTTTGGTGATTTTTTTTTTTTCAATTTTTGTCGACTTTTTTCGTTTTTGAGGATATTTTAGTTTTAGCGTTTTTTTTAAGTTTTAGTGCGTTTTTTCGTTTATACGAATTTTTCCTTTTTTTTTTGTTTTTTAGTTTTTCTCGATATTATTAGTTTTGGCGATTTTTTGCGTTTTAGCAGCTTTTTTCATTTTTGTGGTTTTATTTTGTTTAAGCGCCATTTTTATTTTAGCGTTTTTTCGTTTTGCCATTTATTGTTAATTTTGAATTTTTTTGGTTTTAGCGTTTTTTAAATTTTCAAGATTTTACCTCTTACGGTTTCCAAAATACAGCAAATTGTCTAAATTACATAGTCGAAATTACATTACCTGATAGAATACCCTTTAATTTTTATTGTTTCAAATATCGGTGTAGTCTATTCTACAGACAACACCTATTAACACTAACTTTGAACATTTAAAGTGTTTAAATATAAGTGTCTGCATATTACATTAGTATTGCAACATTTTTCGTTGCTCGGCTTAGAACACCCTTTAATTTTTAACTGTCTTATATTTGTTGTTGTAGCGGCCAAAGTTTTACATATTCTGTGAAAATTTCAGGTCCGTAGCTCTTACGGTTCCCAAGAAAACAACATTACTATTTTAACATTTTTCGTTGCTCGCTTTAGAACACCCTTTGATTTTTAACTGTCATATATGACAGACAGACAGACAGACGGGCAGCGTAGCGAAAACAATAGGGTTTCTTTACACTTTTGGTGTAACGGATCCCTAAAAAGTTCCAGAAAATCCCTTAAATGAGATTTTTACACTTAAACTCCAGCGAAAAAGAGTTTTGCAAATACATAACTGACAAAAATGAATTAAATTTTTCTGAATTTTTTTCCAAAGATATTCCTATTGGTTTTTCGTGAAATTTTTCAATATAATTAATTCAACAACATAATGATATGCATATTCACCCAAAGTAAAACCTTAAATGGAAGCCACAATATACCACCCACATCTTTTATAGTTTCTTTTATAATTACAAGTAAAAGGTTGTCAGAGTGGACAATTATTTTGGTTTGTAAAATACCACAAGAGCTCTGCAGTCATTTTTAGATTTTTTTTATTATCTCTGTTGACGTAAAAACTATTTCCTTAACAACAAACAAGTTAAATTTTTTTACTACGTACATATGCATACAAAAAAGAAATATTTAAATAACTAAGTGAAAAAAGAAACCAAAAAACAAAAAACCATTAAGAGAACTAAATATATAAAATAGTAAAAGAAAGAAAAAATTTTATTTTTCTCTATTTTCTAGCCATCCAAATAGAAGTTCCTCAGTGCGTAATAGCAGAAGCAACAATCTACCACAATTAACTTTCACCAGCAGTAGCAGCAGCAACAGCAACAAAGCCAATAACAACAGCAAAAACATTAGCAGCAATAACAAACACATGAAAACATCTTTGTCTATGCATCCTCTGCGTTTTTCTTTACGTCGAAATACTGCAGATTATAGAAAAGGAGGACGTGTAGGCGGTGATGTTGGCATTACCACTCTTACGAGAAATTGTTCACCAACTGATAGTCATCATTCGGACTTTCAGCATCATCACCATCATCATCATCATATGCTGAACTATAGTACGACCTGTGAACAAAGCACTCAAACGCCAAATTCAATTAGTCGTGAAACACGTAGAAACCGCAAATTAAATGTATTTAGATTTAATTTTAATAAAGTGGCAACGCCAACATTAAATTTGCGGTAAGTTTGATATAAATATTTACATGATAGAAAATTAAATGTTGAAAGTGTAATAACGGAAAAGAATTTTTAATGAAATCAATGATGCCGCACAGTGGTTCTAATTGAGAAATAAAGGATAATATATTTGTAACTTTAAAACTTGTGAAAAAATCATAGAGGAAGAGCTAAGCTTTAAGAATATTGTAATTTCGACCACGCTGTTCGTCATATTACTCGTACTTATTACAATTTTGCCCTAAAAATAATGAATATCCTAATTATATTCACACATTTTTTCTTTTTTATTAAATTCATAAAAAATTGCGTTTAATTTATTGCTAAAATTTTTGAAACATCAGAGGATGGCTACGTTTTTTTTTTGTTCATAAAGAGGTAACACAATCAGGCAATTAATGTGTTACCTTCTTTGGGAAAGGGATAGTGTAGAGCAAGAACCAGCTAAACATATCACATGGGACTTTTACTCTTTTACTCTCACACGTATTAACTAAAAGTAAATAAAATCAATCACTGTGGCATGAACATTCAAACAAGCAGGTTCTGTTATCGCTTGTTTCTTGATATTGCTTGATATACACTTACAAAAACTTTGTAAGAGTGAGAGTTGCAAAATAAAACCTATACAAGCAAAATATATTAGTATGTGTTTGCCGGTTCCTGGTGTAGATAGAACAGGTTGGGAAGTGGGAAATTCATTTACAACTCTGCTATTGCGTTTTTTTTGTACAGCAGTGTTGCAGCCCACCTGGTGTCAAGTAGAGGTATTAATTTGTTTAAACTGTGTAGCCATTATATTAGTCCTTTTACTTCGCCGACGGTTCTGCTACAATACCGACCAAGGAGGGTTCTGTAAAGTGCATTAGGATATCTTAATATTAATCGCTGCCGGTACTGCCAAAGTGATCAGTGCTATGCCTTCATCACTTTAACCGTCCAACAACAACCAACACAATAACACAGCACTGCACATTAGAAAAATATAAGATGATGTTGGCTTGCCTGAAACTAGCCTTGAACTCAAGACCTCAGGGTTTGCAGTCAATAGCAAATAAGTAGTAAATAAATCAAAATTAAACTTAGTACAGTTTTCATGCAGGTAAATAAAATCTGCACAAAAATATAAATGTGAAAATAAGGCCAAGTTCCTATCCAAAAATTTCGGCCGCAAAAAGTACTGAGATCAAAATAAGGACCAAGTTCTTGATAGGTACAATACCATCGTATTTCTAGGCAATATGTTAGCTTGGCAACATTTTTCCCAGAATTCTTTCCCATATTAGAAAAGCAAAAAAAATATTGCCAAGCTAGAAATGAGATGGGATTGTACCTATCAAGAACTTGGTCCTTATTTTGATGTCAGTACTTTTTACAGCCGAAATTTTTGGATAGGAGCTTGGTCTTATTTTCACATTTGTGGTTTGTGCGGTCTCTTTTTTCTAAGCTTTTATTTGATACAATAAGTTTCCCGTACAATAAGCCCTAGATGAAAATTTTCCGTTTTCCCATTTTTCTTAGTACTTTCCCATCAAGACCTACCTGTATACTAAATTTCAGCTTTGCAGCTATGCCAGAAGTGTCCCTAGTACCCCCAGATGAAAAGTACCAGTTTTCAAAAATTTTTTTTTGCTGGGAATTAAAACTAAAATTAAAAGAGATATAGAATTTAATGCAAATGAGAAGAAATACTGAAAATAGAAAATATTTTCATCTTTCGTTTCCGTTCATTCTATTTCACTGATTCAAACTCTTCAAAAATATAGCATACTTTATGGCACCTTTAAAAATGGCAGCATCCCAGCAAAAACTTTTGTGATTTTTGTAATCGGTAGTACTTTATTAATGGGCTACAAAGTAATGAGTAGTACTTATTTATCTTATTACTATGCTTCAAATTAGAACTACTACCTAGTTCTTAATAAAATTAGTATGTATTTTTGTCATTGTCTGAAAGTAGTTACAATTTGTTGATATGTATTAATCAAATAAGTAGACAACCAATTTTTAAGTCAACATGTGTTTGTATATGAAAACTAATTTTTGTCGCTTAAACTTATAAGTCAACAATAGCTGAGTGGGTAAAGTTCTTGTCTTCAAATCTGAACGAGCATTGGTTCGTATCCCAAATGGGTCAAAAATAAAAAAATGTTATAAATATAAATAAAATATAATCTGTGTAAAAATTTTTTTAATTTTAATTTGTTTATTTGACTACTTATTTTTTAGCTTCAAGTAAGCCAAATAATAATTAGTTAATTGCTGTGACAATGTAAATACATTTGTAAGGGGTGCCCCTTATCTTTTGGACTTCTCAAACAAAAATAAGTAGTTATCGAGTCAAATCGTAAGTAGTTACGGCTTAAATCCTCATATACTTTTTTGCCTACCAGTAAGCAAAGTTTTTGTTGGGATGTTACAAATTTGTAGTATTTATAAACACCTTAAGGCATTTTCTTCAAAGGAAATTTGTCATTGATTTCATTCGATGTTCTGGTACATTTATTAACATTTTATTACATGTCGAATATTTATTGATGCTGATGTTGTTTTCTTTTTTTTTCATTATTATCTTGTTTTACTCCATGTATTTTCCTTTACTTTATTACTTATTTGCAATATTTCTTAATTCCGTTTTTTAATATCTTCAACAGTTTTCTGAATAATCGTAATAAACGCAATAACCTTTCTGCCAACGCGGTTGCCACCGAACAAAAGGCAACAAAAGTTTTGGGTTTGGTGTTCTTTACATTCGTCTTGTGCTGGTCACCGTTTTTTATACTCAACATTATATTTGCTGCTTGTCCTGAGTGTGAAGTACCAGAGCATGTCGTTAATACATGCCTGTGGTTGGGTTATGTTTCCTCCACCATAAATCCAATAATTTATACAATATTTAATCGGACATTTCGTGCTGCATTTATACGTTTGCTCAAGTGTAATTGCGAAAGGTAAGTAGAGCACCAAAGAAGTGTAGTAAATAAGTTAGCCAGTAAGGGGTAGAGGTTTTATAGATGGATGTTTGAATAAATAAAGTACTAGTAGTTTGAACAACAAGGGCAATGTAAATATAAAAAACTCAAGACCAGAAGGTGGAAAGACAGATTAAAGATACAATTTAATAAGTATGTTAAGGAAATTAAAAGGTAAATGCAATGTTTAATGCCTTAATTAAGGTTAAGGTATGTGATTTAATTTCTTCAACTCTTTTTTTCTTCTCTTTATTTTAATTTTTTTTTTTTTTGTGCGTGAAAAAATAAAAAAGTGGCAAGAGATTTTTTAAACGTAATTGAATAATTACAGCGGACTTTTACACAGTGAAATAAAAAGGATTTCCTTTAAATAGAACTGAAATGTTAATATTAAAGATATTTAATTATTTTGGCTTGTGTTCGGTTTTAATTAAATTTTTCAATTATATTAAATTTTTATTTAGAGCTAAATGTGAAGCATTTAGACAAAGAGAATTCTGACTGCACGGAGGGTTGAACTGACGTTTCGATAGCTCCCGCTAATCTCTTCAGAGTTCTTTTCCGCGTAGATCACTCGACCAAAGTCGGTGATTTGCAGTCAAGAGTTGAATATCATCTACTTCTAATCAATTCTAATCAATACTGTCACTCTTAGAGCTGTATTTCATTTGATAGTTATTGATATTAACTTTTTTCTTTATGTCTTGTGTTAAGCTTCTTGATAATTATAAGTGCTAGTGTGTGAATGTTTTTTTGTTCCGTTTATTTGTCTACATGCTTTACATTTATCTCTAAATAAATATATAATTTAATTGAAAAATTAAATTAAACTCGAATTTAAGCCAAAATAATTAAATTTATTTAGATATTAGCCCATACAGTTGGACTAAACCTTATAACTTAATTGTTAAAATCTTAAGGCACCTAGCAAAAGGATGTACATGTTCAAATAAACTGAACAAACATACATTCACACACTAGTACTTGTAATTAGCATTATGAGAAGATAGGATTTTTATTATAGTTTTCGCCTCATTCAATTGGCCAATTCACAACCTGTTGTATGTGTTGTAGATCGTACAAATGCTGTTGGTAATTTACATTTGTTTATAAATAAGTTAATGTGGAAATTACCAACAACATTTATACGATCTACAACACCTACAATAGCTTGTGAATTGAGCAAATGGATCATAAAATAAAATAATATTTTTCGATTTTTTTACATTTTTGTGTACTGAACATTACATTTGCTTTCGCGGTTGTTCTGGGAATGACTTTTGCGAAAAAAAATACACCACAAAAAAATAAGTATGGTTACACTGAAAATAATCCATGCATCATTTTACGAAAAAAAACTTTCGTAATGACTTTGTTCGTAGAATATACGAATATTTTTTTGAATTTACGAAAGTAACGAAAACCTTTCGTAAATATTTTTCCTTGTTAAAAAATATATTTGAAATAAAAAAAATAAATTGAAATAATTTTTTTATAAAATAAGTAGAAAGTGGCTCAGTGGGTAGAGTACCTGCCTTGCAATATGAAGATTGCGAGTTCGTGATATTAACTTTTTTCTTTATGTCTTGTGTTAAGCTTCTTGATAATTATAAGTGCTAGTGTGTGAATGTTTTTTTGTTCCGTTTATTTGTCTACATGCTTTACATTTATCTCTAAATAAATATATAATTTAATTGAAAAATTAAATTAAACTCGAATTTAAGCCAAAATAATTAAATTTATTTAGATATTAGCCCATACAGTTGGACTAAACCTTATAATTTATTGTTAAAATCTTAAGGCACCTAGCAAAAGGATGTACATGTTCAAATAAACTGAACAAACATACATTCACACACTAGTACTTGTAATTAGCATTATGAGAAGATAGGATTTTTATTATAGTTTTCGCCTCATTCAATTGGCCAATTCACAACCTGTTGTATGTGTTGTAGATCGTACAAATGCTGTTGGTAATTTACATTTGTTTATAAATAAGTTAATGTGGAAATTACCAACAACATTTATACGATCTACAACACCTACAATAGCTTGTGAATTGAGCAAATGGATCATAAAATAAAATAATATTTTTCGATTTTTTTACATTTTTGTGTACTGAACATTACATTTGCTTTCGCGGTTGTTCTGGGAATGACTTTTGCGAAAAAAAATACACCACAAAAAAATAAGTATGGTTACACTGAAAATAATCCATCCATCATTTTACGAAAAAAAACTTTCGTAATGACTTTGTTCGTAGAATATACGAATATTTTTTTGAATTTACGAAAGTAACGAAAACCTTTCGTAAATATTTTTCCTTGTTAAAAAATATATTTGAAATAAAAAAAATAAATTGAAATAATTTTTTTATAAAATAAGTAGAAAGTGGCTCAGTGGGTAGAGTACCTGCCTTGCAATATGAAGATTGCGAGTTCGTGATATTAACTTTTTTCTTTATGTCTTGTGTTAAGCTTCTTGATAATTATAAGTGCTAGTGTGTGAATGTTTTTTTGTTCCGTTTATTTGTCTACATGCTTTACATTTATCTCTAAATAAATATATAATTTAATTGAAAAATTAAATTAAACTCGAATTTAAGCCAAAATAATTAAATTTATTTAGATATTAGCCCATACAGTTGGACTAAACCTTATAACTTAATTGTTAAAATCTTAAGGCACCTAGCAAAAGGATGTACATGTTCAAATAAACTGAACAAACATACATTCACACACTAGTACTTGTAATTAGCATTATGAGAAGATAGGATTTTTATTATAGTTTTCGCCTCATTCAATTGGCCAATTCACAACCTGTTGTATGTGTTGTAGATCGCACAAATGCTGTTGGTAATTTACATTTGTTTATAAATAAATTAATGTGGAAACTACCAACAACATTTATACGATCTACAACACCTACAATAGCTTGTGAATTGAGCAAATGGATCATAAAATAAAATGATATTTTTCGATTTTTTACATTTTTGTATACTGAACATTACATTGGCTTTCGCGGTTGTTCTGGGAATGACTTTTGCGAAAAAAATACACCACAAAAAAAATAAGTATGGTTACAAATAATCCATGCAACATTTTACGAAAAAAAACTTTTTTCGTAGAATATACGAAACTTTCGTATATATTATGAAAAAATATTTAGGCAATATTTTTTTGAATTTACGAAAGTAACGAAAACCTTTCGTAAATATTTTTCCTTGTTAAAAAATATATTTGAAATAAAAAAATAAATTTAAATAATTTTTTTAGAAATTGACGTATTTTGCAGATGTAAGTAAATAAAACAAATTTTAAGCTCTTATAAAATAAGTAGAAAGTGACTCAGTGGGTAGAGTACCTGCCTTGCAATATGAAGATTGCGAGTTCGTGCCCCGCTTGAGCCATACTTTTTTTTACTTTAATTTTTTAATTATTTTCGTACATTTTGTATATTTTACGAAAGAATTTCGTGGTGCGAAACTACGAAATATTTTGGAATATGTACGAACGTTTATGTTCATATGTTGCATGGAATTTTTTCAGTGTAGGGTTTGAAAGCACTATACGAATAAGGTTCTCTATATCGCTTCTAACCTTTCGCTGTTGTTAACTTTTTTTGCCGTCCTAAAATTTATAGATAAATTCTATTTAAGAACATTATCAACCTAACGCTCAATACATTTTTATACGAATTCAATATTTTTTCAGAACACTACTATATTTTGAATTTAAAACAATTCAGATGTGTAATCTTCGATGTATTTTAACAAAACTCCTTGGTTATTCACTAAAAAAGTTCGATTAACTTAAAAGAATATGGATAACCTTAAATAGATTTTTTTGGATACAAGCCATGATTGATTGATGAAAAGTTTTGCAATATAAAACTATTTAACAAAGCTCAGAAAACTTTTAACTATTTAGAAGTAAAAACCTGCGCTGATATTTTAGTGTATGTTGTTCATGCAATTTTAATAATTAAACTGAGTAATGAAGTGTACTAAAAAAATGTAACGCTCAATACACAAGAGTGTGGACAAGAACCATTTAAAACAAATATAATTTCTAATCCAAATTGATTATAAGGCTATGGATTGTAACGTTATATTCAGGAAAAATTAGCATCAACTTTTCAACGTACACAGCAGAACAGAGTAGCAAAACTTTCGGAAGCCGCTACACTTTCATCGTTAGTGCTCACGTGTATTTGCATATCACCACTTGTCAGGTGGCTCTGTTGAATGTGATTTTAATTCTTATATATACAACTTTATCGTGAAAATTTAATACGAGAATTAAATCACTCTCAAGCTGATATTAAAGTGCACCTTCTCAGCGTTACCATCGGTTTATTTTTCTTCATTCCCATTTTTCTAATTTTTGTTCTACTCAAGACAAACTTTTTTGGTTTGATTTTATACTTGAGTATATATGAACATGTAAACATGTGAAAAGCTCAAGCCAGTAGCTAATTCTTTCTGAATATTCTTTCTGAATACAACGTTACGAACCTTAGCCTTATAAGCAATTTGGATTCACAAAGCAAATACGTTCGAAATAATCATATTAATAAACATTAATATTAAATATTATTAATATTAAATAAAGCTAAAGCAGTTTTCATTTTAAAATTTATCCGTTTATTTTATGGAATATTTTATATATACTTTCAACGGACACGAAAAAAGCATTTGAAATGAGAATCACCTATATTTTTTGGTACCCTTTGCCATAATCAGTCGTTAGAATCTCGTAAATTTTTTTTGTACAGTCTAATTTGCATTGAGGAATTCTAGTCTGATTTAATAACTTGTAATTTAAATATGGAACTTTAAAGCTTATTACGCATATTTTATCAAGTATTTTTATTTACAAACATACATATAAATAATCTTTGGCCCACTGTTGGATATTCGCAATTTAAATCTTACATATTTGCAGCTACTTTAAAAATACTATGAATAAAAATTACTATTTTTCCAGATCTGGTCGCCCTACACGCTATCGTTCCGTTACTGAAGGTCGCGGCGCTTTGAGTCTTTGTGCCCCCTCAGCCTTACCATTGGCCATTTCATTTCAGGGGGCACCATTAATGGCGGCAACCGCAAATTCATCATCGAATACCAACATGAAAACAACATTAAGTGATTTTCGTGGCAGTTATACAATAACAGATGATGAATGTTGATACAACTAATTGTGTTTTATTGTGTATTTGTGAAATAAAAGACAGTTGAAGGGAACAAACGCATACTATCACATAAAAATACCGAAAAGTTCGAATACATCCTTATAATACTTTCTTGTATGTACATAATTGTTTATAAATTAATTATCCTTTTTATTTTATTTATTATTATTTTATTTATACTTCCATTGAGAGTATACTAATGTAATGTAAATGTCAGTGATGTTTATTACAAATTATAATGATAGAAAGCTAGACACATACAGCAAGCATAACCCATAATAATAATCTGCCTAGGGTGACCATGTATGTAATTTTATAAATATAATTTTTGGATTAGACTAAATAATTTTGCAACAATTTTTCATCTTGACACTTTTTTTTATTTGTGAAGTATAAAAAAGCAAATGCGGTAAAGGAACTTGACAAAAACCATATAAAGTTTCATGTCGTACCACTTTGCTCACCCTAATAGATCAATTTATTGTTCACCTTATTGTGTAAATTTAGTCTTATTAGCCCCCAAAAATTCTCAGGATTGTAAATTTGTTTAAACCCTTTTCCTGCGAAACTGAAAGTCCTTTATTATATTAGGGTAATAAGTCGGGTTAAAAGTCAGTTGTGCGACACTAGTTTACAAAAAAAGATATGCTTTTATATTGATTTTGGGTTGCTGAACATGAATATGGCATTCATTTATTTTTCTGTAGAAGCGAAAAACGTGATTTTTTCAGTTTTTTTACATATTTCCCAAAATCTTTAGAACTGTTTACTTGATTTATACAAATTTTGCATTGTTGCGTATATATGTTTTTCCTCTTTCAAACAAGATATAGACTGTGTTGATCGGATGAAAATTTTCTGAGTTACAGGACGTAAGGCTTAATTTCTTTTTTGTTTTTACGTTTTTCACGCATATAAAAAAAATTATCGTGTTTTTCTCTGGAAAAAATGTAAAATGTGTTTACTTTTTATTTAAAAAAAAATCATAATTTAGCATTCCTTTAAATCAAAAATTTACCCTTGTAAGGTATTATACAATAATTTCTAAAAAAAAAATCACTTCCTCGAAAAATTATTATATTGCAAATTTTTATTGAAAAGTGCAAACAATGCATTTTTTGTAGAAAAGAAAACGCCGTTACAGTAGTGAATTTTGAAAAATACAAAAAAAAATCACATTTTTAAAATATTAAGGCCTGTAACTCAAGGAATTATGATTCGATCCCCCCAGTGGAAGTAGAAATATATATCTATACAGCAGTGCAATGTTTATAATTCAGATTAACAGCGCTCAATATTTTTGAAAATAGCTAAAAAAGACTAAAAATTTGCTTCGAAAGCGTCTCTTTTTTTGCGATTATGGCAAAAATTTGTAAACTAGTGTAATTTATAATATATATACAATGATAAAAAAAAAGATCGACTATTTTCTGTAATATTATTTTCTTTTTCGACTAGTTATTTTTACTTTTTTTTTGTTAAATATGTCTCTATAATATAAATTGAAATTCTGACGTCACTCAGTTGTTCCAATTGGAAAAAAACGGTAATAAATCTGTATCTTTGGAACTTAAGATCCGATTACAAAACGATGTATGTAAAAATCATACAGAAGGACATAAGATTTATGAATGTTGAAATTTTTACTACCCTGTCAAAACACACGTTGAGCTCCAGGATGTCAAAGGTCGGCCTCATAACTCTTACAAATAGTATCCGATTTTAATGAACTTAAACTTGTTATAAAGTTTAGAAATATGTAGATAAAGAAAATATTAAGATATCTTCAACTTTTTCAAAGATATTTGGTTTTGAATTTTAAAATTTTGTGTCTTGGCCTCCACTTTGTTCTCTATTTCGTCAATATTTCCGGTAATAGCATAACCGAAATATTCATAAAAATATTATCTTATGATGATTTTTAACACAATCCTTGATAACATGCAGTAAAAATTTTTTAGTTTTCTCTATTCATGTAGTCGTGAAAAGAATCAAAATCCAAACTTTTAAATGAGAATGAAAAATTGCTAAATTTTTGCAAAAATAGAGCTAAATTGTCAAAAAAATTTTTAAAACCAAAATTTTACAAAAGTGACTGCAGATGAAATTTTAAATCGATCAAAGCCAGCAAACTACATTGAGCCATGGACGGAAATGGCGAATTTTTCTACGAAATTGTAATTTAATCGCTTAAGAAAAAAAACGCCCATAGAGTTCTTAAAATTTCTATGCAAATTATATTAGGGGCTATTAACATATTACGTAACGCTCCAGGAGGTGAGGGGGGGTTAAAGATTTGTTACGGACTAGATACTTTATATTGAAAATTTTGTAAAAAGTGTTACGATGGCGGGGGGGGGGGAGGGGGTACAAAGCCTCCTTAAATAGCGTTACGTAATATGTGAATAGGCCATTAGGCATATTTAATATAAATAATCTGGCTTCTAATTGTTACCCGCCCCTCAAAAATGTGGCCAGTAGAGCAGATTTCCAAAAAAAGGCAAGTTTTCTGAAACATTTTATTTGCCGGCATGAAAACTGTACTAAACTTCATTTTTTATTTTTATTTATTTATTATCAGGGCTCGGAATTTCATGCAGCCAAAAATTGATTGGAAGCGCTTAACAAATGCACCTAAAAATTAAAAATATACGCAAAAATATTATATATACTTTTTTTTATTTTTTAAAACAAACATAATGGGGTGTATTATTTGATGCAAGCATTTCCATGAAAATCCGAGCCCTGTTTATTACATATTAGAAAACATAACAATAATCTTAAAAAACTTTTAATGATATATCAAACGGTAATTTTTAATGAATTTTTATTTAAAACAAATTCAAAGGAAATCAAAACATTCAATATTTTAGGATAAAAGATTACGTATGAGTAATATGATGTACCATCATATTACTCATACGCGCTATATTTTTTTTTATTAAAAATTCATTTAGAATATTACCGCATATTATTAAGGATTGTGTTAAAAATCCTAAAATATTTTTTTGAAAAAATTTTCTTTGCTATTACGGGAGATATTGGCGAAATACAGAACAAAGTCTAGGACAAAACCCTAAATGTTAAAATTCAAAGCCAAATAACTTTAAAAATATTAAAGATATCTTTAAAAAAAATAAACGATATTTTCTTTATCTGCTTATAAACTTTACACCACGAATAATAAACTTAAATCTGATAATATACTCTGATAATATACTCAACGCGTGTTTCAATAGGGTGTTCCAAATTTCAACATTCTTAAAGCTTAGGTCCTCTTATGACGTATGCCAGCATTGAGTTACTAAGTATTAACACAAATTTTAAGCAGATTTTTTTAAATAATCCAAAAATTATTTATACGAAGTGGTCATCCTAACATTTTCACATAACAATAATCTCTACATAGAAAATTTTAGATATGTAAAAATGAGTTTCCTTTTAGCATTTTTGTTCAGTTCTTTTTTATAAACACTATTTTCTTTACATAAGTGATAAACTTTAGTCATCTAATCAAAAGAAATATTAAAAAAAACAACATTTGTCTGTGTATCATATTAAGTCTGTATGTAAGAAAATAAATAAAATATTTTTATCTAAAATTCCTAATTCTATTTAATATACTAATATAATTAATAGTTTTGTTTTTATTGTACTATTTTTTATAAATATTATTGGCTTTATATTATAATCAAAATGGCAGAACGATGAAGAATTATTGAAATTTTTACTTCATACACTTAATATCTTTTTATGGGGTTTACGCTTTAGTATTTTAATGTGAGTTTTGTCAAAAGAAAAGAAAAAAGAAAGTATTCTTAAATTAATATTTAATAAATACAGGGTTTTATAATTTGAAGTTTTATTTCATATTAATTTTTACACTGGCGCACAAAAACAAAAAACTGACGTGCACATTTGACTAAACCCATCTGCCAACATGTACATATTTCGATGAGGGGAATCCGAGTCCGATGTTCGTTTGGCCAATACACCGCCAAAATCTTGAGTAAATTGCGAAATATTGCTAAAAATCTCGTAGAAAGCTAGCAGAGAATCGTAATCAAATCAGCACGTCAAAATACATGTAAGCAGCTGGGTCTGGGGCCCGTTTATTAAAAAGTACAAGTTGCAAATCTACAAGTAAAATACATATAAAACAACAATAAAATTTATAAAAGTGTTGTTGTTTTATGTGTATTTTACTTGTCAATTTGTAACTTGTAGTTTTGAAAAACGGGCTCCTGGTCAAATGTACCGCTAATTTTTTGCCTTTAAAAAAGGGGCTGTACATTTGACCAGAAACGCACCTACCTACATGTATTTTGACGCACAGAGTCCGACTCTGAACTCCGTTTAGCTCATACACCCTTAAATTTACAGTAGACCACGAAAATCTGAATTTTGTTCCATTTACTCGAGATTTTTGAGAGCTATTGGCCAAATCAACCTCGGATTTGTATTCAGTGCGTCGAAATACAAGTCGGTAGGTGGGTTGTTAAGTCAAATGTATCTACTAGTTTTTTGTTTTTGTGTGCCGGTATTATTAAAGTTAAATTATAAGCTTAAAAGAGGATAACAAAAACTAAATCTAGAAAGAAATAAATGTTAATTTTAAATCAAAAATTGAGTTTTATTTCATATCAGCAAAAAAAAATTAAAATAAAAATTACTGATGGAAAACTTTTTTTTTTAATGAAAAAATACTTGTAACAAATACGTATAACGAATACTGGTAACAAATACGTGTAACGAATATTGATAACAACAATTCAAAAAGAAGGGAACTGGCCAGCGGTAAGATTAAAATTCCTAAAAATTCACTGTTGCCGGTTTGGTATTTTTGCGGTTTTGGGTGGTGATGTTGTTTTCCGGGGAAGTTCTGGGAATTTGACGAGATTTTTGTCTTAATTTTCTGGAATCCGGGGAACTTCTCGGATTTTGGGGAGATTTTTGTTTCAATTTGGGAATCCTTGAACCAGGTTAGTGTCTTGGCTAATGGTTGGTTTCCTTGCTAAGTAAAGGTATCTCGGTTAAACACCATGTGCTCGGCTAAATTCTTGAGAAGTATCGCCTAAGTACCTTCCAGGTGATAGTGCTTTTTTGTTGACGAATTGTCTTCATTTTTCATCTAGGGGCTGAATTTAACTATTTCTCGACGTCACATCAAGACAATACCAAAAAATTGGCACATTTCTACTCGTCATCGACAACAATTTACTATTACTGAAAGCCACTTACTATTCTCTAAGGCATAGAAAATAGGAAGGGGCTGTTAATAGTAGTAAATTTTTGTCGACAGCGAGTAGACAAGTGCCAATTTTTTGGTATTGTCTCGACGTGACGTCGACAGATAGTTGCGGAATAAGGGAGGATATCTTCGTTTTCTTGGCATCACAAGGGTAGGTGAAATTTTTGATTGTTAAATTATCATTTTTATTTTTGGTGTTGGTCAGGGTGATAAATATAATGGGGGGGAGATACCATGGTGGAACCAAATTTTTTATTTTTTAGAATTTTTGTAACGGCATGTTAGAAACTCAATTTTGAAGACAATATGATGTTTTGATGTTCAGTTATGAGACACTGCAATATCCCGATCACTGTTGCCAGAAAATGTTCCTTCCAAATTTGCCTAATATTTTTAAATCGTCAAAAAATCTGATCAAATAAAAACACTTGAAATTTAGAATGTTTTATTTGCAAAAATAGTTTCATAATTTAAAAAAAAAAACTAAAAACTTACTTATATAGCATTTTCATTATCTCGAAATATAGTACTTACGAGATTTCGAGCTAAATCTAGTTGGTTTCTGCTCATTCACCATGCGAAACGAAATCTACTTTGTTACTAGAATTGCACGAAGTCTACTGAAAATCTGGTAGTTTCATTTACTTTTTTACTACCCAGTACCGGATTTTGCTGCAAAAGGTGTGTGAATTAGATAATTTTTTATATACATATTGGGTTATTTCGGTCAAAGGTTTTTGTCTTGGATACGAGATCCTGATAAATGTAAAAGAGCTTGGTGTAAAAGATTTCAAATCAATAAAGATTTCAAATCAAATTTACTAGATTTTGAGGCAATGTAAATGCTCCATTAGAATTATTCTATGAAAACAGGAACATATACAATAAATTCTAGGAAGTATACCAAAATTGTATGTATATTTATCTAAACTACGTATTTCGGTGCTTCGTTTTATCAATATTACATACATACTTACAAATTTGAACTTTTTTTACTTTTTTAGAAAAACTTTGATGTCTTTAAAGAGTTTAATGCGCTTTATAATACTGTTTTCAATCTTTTCTAATGCCTATAGCTTTTCTTTTCAGCATGTCTAATATTTCCACTAGGTACGTCAATATATTTTACCCTAACTCGAGATGCAAGACATCCGTCAAACTGTTTTAATATATAAAGATAGGTGTATTAACTATGAACAAAATAAAGCATGTATCATGAAAATTGGTGGCAAAATGGTGATTTTATCAGCAATTATGTGAATACACTCGGACACAAATGTTATGACTTGCAAAAATTTTAATAAATATTTTATTTGCTCCATTGCTAACAAGATAGTGAAATCAAATAAGAAACTGTTGTTTTAGTAAAATTTAATTTTTTAATAAAAAAAAAAACAAACTAGTACAAGTATTAAACTAATCAGCTCTTGAAAGTCTCACAATTTTCAAAATTTTTTTGAATATCATGATAAAATACTATCTTGCTATTTAAATGAAATCCTATTTTCGCAATAAAAAAAGACATATGTATATCAAATATTTGCCCTTTAAAATGGTAAAAATGCAATAAACTTTAAAAATATCAAGTGGCGTCAAAGATATCTTATATTTCTTTTTAAATTGCATACTCTATGGAAAGGAAGTTCAATTTATTTGAAGCATAATTTAAGGCAATTACTGTGATGGTAAATACAAAATGATATACTTTAGCACGTAATTTTACTTTTTTTTATTATTGTTTTCAAATGACAATAAATTGGAAAAAAAACAACATTCAATAACTCCACAAAAGAAAATAACAACGAAAAAATGCAACAATCAGCTTTATAAAAATATTTTTCCTAGTGTATATATGTACGCACAAAAGAGGAAAAAAACGAATAACTTGCAAAATATGTAAATTCTTTTCAGATACATACTCCATTTTTGTACTTAAAGAAAAATACTTTTTGAGAATGTATTTAAGTAATGTAAACTTGATATATTATCCCACATCAATTTAAATGAAGATATCATATTAAAATAATTGACTAGACTTCTCAAATGTAAACAACTGTCAGTTACTAATAAATGTAAAATTGTTTAAGAAAAGTTTTTACTAAAAAAATATTTTTACATGTTTCTACGCTTACATGACATCATTTAAATATATAAAGATCTCCAGAGTTTAAGATTATTTAAAGTACCATTAACGTATGTTGTCATAGACTAGGAAAATTAGTATGTAAGCGACTGCTCAGCGTTGTTACCACTTAATGATTGTTTATGTCATAAAATAATGTGTAAAATAATGACAAACTTTACTGAGCTTTTGAAAAAAAGATATTCCAGTACTTTCCCTGAAGATTACGGCAATGCTGAAAAGCTAAAAAATCCGCAACGGCAGCACCATTATGCAGGGCTGCCAGATGATTTTAACAAAAAAACGGCATATTTTCCAAATAAAATCGGCATTATCGGCACTTCAATTTAAAAAAAAAATCTTCATAAATCGGCAAATTCAAAATTCTTATTTTAAATACAATAAACCATATTTTTATTAACAAAATAGAACAATAGAAAACAGAACAATTTAGCACTAACTAATGTTCATAACATATTAAATAACATAAAAATCAATGAAAGTAATATAGAAAAAGAAATTTCAATTGAATGGTTGACAAGACAGCGGAACTCTTTGTCTGAGGAATTTCCAAGCACTTTGCCGAAATGTCTCAAAGAATTCTGTAGAAACTCTGAAGAATTTTCTCGGGAAATTTAAAAGGAATTTTATATATTTCTAACAATGTCGGAAAAATGTCTGACAAAACATCAGAAAATATCTGACGAAATTCGTAGCTAAAATTTTTAATTTATCAGAAATGTCGTATAAAGTTCTCATATAGAATAAGAATGTTGTAACCCCTCTTTGACTTTTCTTCTGGCATACATTTTTCTGCTGCCAATGGCAGCTCATCAGAAAACATTTAGCTATATTTTATAAGTTTAAAAATTCAAGCATTTATGCGCAAACTCTATAGAGATAAATGAGAACTATTATAAAAGCTAAAATCAGACAATATGCAGAAGAGGCTGCTAAAACTTATAAGACGTAGATCAGAAAATATGAAGACTGTTCTGTTAAATGTCTTAAATGAAATTAATCGGATAATATTTCAGAAAATTTGCAGAAACATCGTGCCAGAAAACTGCCGACTAATCTGTTATACAACTTGGTTGATTGTCTGTTAAAGTCTCAGATTTTAACTGACGTTAGACATGTCAGAAAAAATGTTTACTGGGTAATTGTAAATAACCCTAATGCTGACTTTAGACGACATGTTTTTTACATATGGCACGTTAGGTGTGTGAGACATATGTAACTTCGCATGTTTGTCAAAATTGTCAATTTACAGACGGTTTATAATATTTGCTTTCACACGTACATGTGCAATTATATCTGACATAACCTCTGAGTGTTCACAACAGCTGAGTTTTTGCACAATTTTCGTAAATATATAAATCGCTCTTTGCTTTTTAATGTTTTTTCAGTCAAACCACACTTTTGATAATTTAATACAGCTGATGTCCGATGCCTTGTCAGATGAAAATAGAACACGCTCTAATTGAAAATTTTTCATCTGACTTTGCTTCTGTAAATGTCATCTGACAATGTTTCATATGTTTCACACGGCATGTATCACTTTTGCAGTGGGAAATTTGACAAGTCAGATGTAAAATACATGTCGTCTAAAGTCAGCATAACCCTTTTTCTCTTTAGTAAAATCGCTGACTGATTAACACTTGTCTCCGTTTAATGTAACAGTGTGTTTATTATATTTCAGTGTTGCCAAAAATTAATAAATTATAATAAAACAAACAAAGTTACCCTGTATTAAGTGTTTATTCAAAAATCGGAATTTTTAGAGCAAAAATCGGCAAATCGGCACTTTGATAATTTTGAAGCAAAAAATCGGCAAAATGCCGATAAATCGGCAAATATAGCAGGCCTGCCATTATGTTATGTTGTGTCATGTCAAAAAATTTTATATCATTTACAAGAATCTATATAATTAGCAGAGGCACCATCAGCTAGCACCGCTACGAACCACTTAGCCAAGCGACAAACCATTTTTTGTTTAAAATCATAACAAATTTTTTGAAAATTTTTAAGCCAAGAAAGTTTTTCATGCCCGAGGTAGTCAACTTTGACAACCTGTAGCTTACCGTTTGTTTCAACAGGGTGGTCCAAATTTTAATATTCTTAAAGCTTAGGTCCTCCTCTTTGATTTTTACATACAACCACGACTAGACTATTCGTACACTGTGAGTAGCCAATAAATAGTCTTTAACTGGAATATAACTAGAATATCGCTGTGCTATGACGGGGTTATAACTACACTATGACTAGACTACAACCAAACTATGGCTAGGCTATGGCAAAAGTATGACTACACTACGACTATACTATTACAATCATCTTACAAACAAATAATATTTTGTATGCACATTCATATCTACTAGAAATACAGTTATGGCAAATTCAAGAAATTTCGGGTAAAAAAATTGTTGCGGTGTCCGCTTCAGGAGTAATGTCTCCTCGTATACATATTTCATCCTATTTAAAAACGAAGGAAGAAAATTATTATATTTGATAAAGTTTGCATTAGAAATGCAAAAAATAATCAAGCGCCGAAATTAATGTTTAAATAAATGTGGTTTTAATCGTACACAGAAAAAAATATCATCAAACTACAACTAACAATTGTTGATACGACAAACACAGAAATGTTTTCAATTTCTAAACTTTCAAATTTAATACAAAAAAACAGAAACGCGCGTTTTAAAAACGACCATGTGGCCTAGCCCGTAACAAATTTTTTTCTTATGTATTACGCAAAAATTCAACAATTTTTGAATATTTTTTTATTAAAAATGTCAACTAAAGTTTTTGTTGAAACTTATAAAAAAAATTAACAATCATCATTGTTAATATAACAAATAAATTAGTCCAAAAAATTATTTGTCAAATTATATTATAACGGAATGCACACTCGTAAAAGAAATAAAGCAAATCAAGTTTTTTGTGTGTCTTTATTATTTACTTATTTAATAACGAATGGTTCTGTTGCTAAGAGGCAAAAACGTTAGTGTATTAGTTCAGAGGTCGCCGGCTTAATTCCGACCGAAGACATTTAGTGTTTTTCACAGACAAGCAAAAAGTCGCTTCGAGGGTTGTGGTTGTGTATAAAAAAGATATTGTTAATATAACAATTGTGATGATCAGAATTTGTTCGGGAATTCAGCAATTCACATTGTTAATATAATAATAATTTTAATTGAAACAATTTTGAAATCTAACAAAAAAAATTGTTATAAAAATTGTTTTGTCAACAAACTATTTGTTGATATATTTAATTGAAAATATTTTTCTGATTTTCTTTTAATTTACAATTTCGTAATTGCATTTACAAAAATCGTTGTAGGCTCAAAATCAATTACATATTTATTTAATTGATATAATAAAAAAATTAATTAAAATTTACAAACCATTTTCTTTCTGTGTAAGTGTTTCCTAGTTGAACTGGCTAAATGGATTCAAGTTGCTAAATATATTTGCTATTTTTTTTATATGAAATTTGTTTGTGCGTGCTCTGTAAAATAATTTACTAGTGAAAATATCCGAAGGCGTTAAATGCACTTTCCTGCAACAAAATTGTTTATGCGATTGTGGGTACATTATACTTCCGCACAATAAGTGCCAGACGACTAAGAAAGTGCAAATACAAGCTCATAGTTGCGCAAAATTTTCAAGTTAATGGATTCTGTTGTATGCTAAGTTTGTTATGTAAAATACAAAGTATTTTTTCTGTACATGAAAATGCACGTTTTCATTAAATTATATTAAGAATATTCTTGTACTATTTTGCATGAACTTAAAAACCGTGCACATGTTTTTAGATGCTCATAAATTATAACGTATTATGAGAAAATTTAAGTATTTGATAATGCCTGTAGAATTTCAATAATATCCCAGCAAAAAATAATCAAGATTTTTGTGGCATACGCATGCATTGCGCAACGTTAGCGACGTGGCTTAAGTAGCACAGCATACACAAAAAGGGGGAATTTTAGGCCGACGACATCATCAGTGTGTACTTCGTTCCAAACTGGACGCTATTGGTGTGGATGATGCGTGGTTCCAACAGGTCTGCTGCTACGTTCCAAAGTTAATGTTCCTTACTACAAATGAAACTGTTACGCCAATGTGTATAAATGTATGGAAAATTTCGATGCGTCGCACAGTGGTACCAATTGGAAAAAAGGGTAATAAAATCTTTATCTTTGAATCTTGCGATCCCGTTACAAAACGATGTATGTAAAATAATAGAGGATGAACTTAGCTTTAAGCATGTTGAAATTTTGAGCTACAGGGTGTCAAAATTTACATGAAAAACATTGTCGGCCTCATAACTTTTGCAACTAATATTTGACTTTAGTACATTTAAATTTGTTGTAAAGTTTATAAATAGATACAGAAATCACAGTTTAATATTTTCAAAGATATTTGGCCTTGAATTTTTTTAAAATTAGGTTTATTGGCCTTGACTTTGTTCTCTATTTCGTCAATATCTCCGGTAATAGCAACCAACGAAGGTTCAAAATCTACAGTAGTTTAGACTTAACTGCCTTTTTGAAGCGCACTTTTGACTTAACTACACAAAGTTATTACTTTGTGTCACTATTCTTTAAAATCCCATTCAATTTCGTTTGTATGGGATTTCCCGGGATCCCGGGAATTTCTTTTTTTTCCCCGCTCTCCCGGGAAACAAAAATTTCTGGGAATAAAAAAGATAATTCAAATTTTTAAAATATTTATAGATTTGTGACTAAACATCGTAGAAAGGTGCTGATTACACCAAAAGGTGCGCCTTAAAATTCTGCATTTATAAATGCCGCTACTTGTAAAACTGTCTTAACTCGAATTAAGTGCTTTTGTCTAAAGTCCACAGATATATACACTTGAAATTTGCAAAGTTAGTATATACATCAATTAACACTGAAATTTAAACAAAATAAATATTAAAGGGTATTCTATCATTTAATGTAACTTTGACTATGTAATTTTGACAATTGGCTGCATCTTGGAAACCGTAATGTTCACAGCTGGATCAATATTTTAAAGGCAATAGTAGCGATTTCTAAAAAAACAATACAGACACTTGAAATCTTCAAAGTCAGTGTATTATTATACAGACTACACCAACTAATACTAAAATCTAAACAAACTAAAAAAATAAAGTGTATTTTATTAGTTAATGTAATTTAAAGTGTATTTTATTAGTTAATGTAATTTAAAAACCTAGCTGTAGCTTGGAAACCGTAGGAGGCAAACCCTTGAAATTTTCATAGCTAGTGCAGTAGAGAATGCTAAAATAACAAGCTAACTAAAAATTAAAGGGTACTCTATCAGAATGTGTAATTTTATAATTTAGCTGTAACTTCTCAAAAAAATATTGCCAAATTAAAAAAATCGCCAAATTGAAAAAAATCGCCAAGAACTAAAATATATAATCGCCAAAAACCCAAAATCGCCTAAAACGAAAAAAATTAGTCAAAACTAAAAAAATCGCCAAAAACCGAAAAAATCGCAAAAAAAACCAAAAAAATTGCCAAAATCAAAAAAAATCAACAAAACTAACAAAAGCGCCAAAAGTAAAAAAAACTAGCCAAAACTCGAAAAAAATGGCTAAAATAACATAAATCAATAAAAACTAAAAAAAAAATCGCAAAAAATTTATAAAATCGCCAAAATTAAAAAAAAATCGCTAAAACTTAAGAAAATCGCCAAAAACCAAAAAATGCCAAAAGCGAAAAAATCACCAAAACGAAAAAAGCGACGAAACTAAAAAAAACGAAAAAAGTCGCCAAAATGAAAAAGTCGCAATAACTAAAAATATCGTTAAAAAAAAGAAAAAAAGTTGCCAAAACAAAAAAAAACTTTAAAAAAGCTAGAATTAAAAAAAAAAGCAAAACGAAAAATATTGTCAAGAATAAAGAATATTACAAAAAAACGAACAAAATTCTCCGAGAAAACCCTTAAAGGAAAAAGATTTAATAATGAGTGATTTTTTTGCTATTATCTTTTTGGCAACACTAGTTTTGACAGCTCACGCACGTTTTGTATCTTGTGTCACTGTCAAACATCTTCAGTTTGGTCTATAATTTAATCATGAATTGTCTTACAAACGAACAACGCTTGCAAATTATTGAATTTTATTACCAAAATGCGTGCTCTGTTAAGAAAGTTCATCGCGCGCTTCTTCCATTTTATGGTCAGTTTAATCGACCTACTGAGGCTTCTATTCGGGATATTGTAAAAAAATTTCGCACCAAATTTACATTGTTGGACATTAAACCACCAACACGTTTACGTAGAGTGCGAACTGAAGAAAATATCGCAGCCGTATCGGCCAGTGTTGGTGATGACCGTGAATTATCGATTCGGCGCCGTTCGCAGCAATTGGGCCTCTGTTACTCCACTACGTGGAAAATTTTGCGGAAGGATTTGGGTGTGAAGCCTTATAAGATACAGCTGGTGCAAGAATTGAAGCCAAACGACCTACCACAACGCCAAATTTTTGGTGAATGGGCTCTTGAAAAGTTAGATGAAGATCCACTTTTTTATCGAAGAATTGTGTTCAGCGACGAGGCTCATTTCTGGTTGAATGGATACGTGAACAAGCAAAACTGCCGTATTTGGAGTGAAGAGCGGCCAGAAGCATTGCAAGAGCTACCAATGCATCCACAAAAAACAACCGTTTGGTGCGGATTATGGGCTGGCGGCATCATTGGGCCGTATTTCTTCAAAGATGATGCGAATCACAACGTTACTGTGAATGGTGAGCGCTACCGTGCGATGATAACAAACTTTTTTCTGCCCAAAATGGAAGAGCTTGACTTGCATGACATGTGGTTTCAACAAGACGGTGCCACATGCCACACAGCACGCGAAACAATGGACCAATTGAGAGGCGAGTTCGGTGAACAGTTTATTTCACGCTTGGGACCAGTCAATTGGCCGCCCAGATCGTGCGATTTAACGCCTCTAGACTATTTTTTGTGGGGCTATGTTAAGGCTAATGTCTATAGCGACAAGCCCGCTTCGATTGACGCACTGGAAGCCAACATTGCCAACATTATTCGTGAGATACCGGCCGAAATGTTGAAAAGAGTATGCCAAAATTGGACTAAGCGGATGGACCATTTGAGGCGCAGCCGCGGCCAACATTTGCATGAAATAATCTTCAAACATTAAATTATATCGACCCAACTATCGATCCAAATAAATATTTCATGCATTTTTCTGAATTTTATGTGTTTTTTTTTTTACTTTCCGATAGTTCTTATAAAATCACCCGTTATATGTACATCGTTTTGTAACCGGATCGAAAGTTTCCAAGATACATACATATTTATTACTCTCTTTCCAATTGGAACCACAGTGGCTTCGCAATTTTGTTTCATCATTAATAAATAAGTTTGGAAAGAACTTTTTAGTTTTAATTTGTTAAACAATTTTATTTTTTTTTTTTTTTTTTTTGAAGTTTTCGCAACTTAATTAAGAACAACGCCAGCAGCAGGCGTTCGCAACTCCTTTATATTTCATTGAATATTAAAATGATGTGCAGTAATACCCTCTACGCAAGACAAACTTAAATAACACTCAGTGTTTAGTTTAGGTCATATTTTTTTTTGCATATTACTTTTTTCTCTATTTCATAAGTATAGCATTTATAAACAGAGAGACTGGAGCTCTAAAATTCTTTTTCAGAAATGCATGTGTGTTTAAACAACTTTTTCTTGTTTGGTTTATTCACCACATCATTATAAGTTTTCAAAAGAAACATAATTTATTAATTTTTACATGTACATACTCTTACACACATCCAAAAAAGGTAAAGGGCTTAAGTAACAAACTCTCTTAACTGTTTGTGCAAGAAATAAGTTTTTGGAAAAATAGATGTATAAAACTTTAAAATTCGTAGGTATTAAAACAGTAGTTATTATTTTCATATTAAAATTTTGTTCATCAAAATTTTAAATTTAAATTAAAAATTTTCAATGAAGCATACGATTCTAAATAAAGTAATTCTTGCAACAACAAAAAAACGACTAAAAAAATAGGCGTGGCAGCGCCCCCCCCATATTTTTTATCATCATGTACTTTTACGAGAACTAATTGTGTGTGCGAAGTCTCATAAGAATCGGATAAGTAAAAGTAGTTAAAATGATATTTACTTTTCTTGGGAGTGACACTGCCCACTTTGCAAACCACAATGTTGTATTGTAACGATAACTAAATATGTATGCAATGTTTCATAAGGATCGCCTAAGTAGAAGTAGTTAAAATACTTATTTACTTTTCATGGGCGTGGCACTGCCCACTTTTCTAAACATAATGTTGTATTGTAACGATAACCAAAGGTGTATGCAAAGTTTCATAAGAATCGGTTTAATAGAAGTTGTTGAAAAATAATATTCACTTTGCATGGGCATGGCACAGCCCACTTTTTTTATCCTGATGTAGTATTTAAACAGAAGCCTAATGTGTGTGTAAAGTTTCATAAGAATCGGTTGAGTAGAAGTAGTTGAAAACGAATGTATATTTACTTTGTGACCCCGCCCATTTTTCATAAAATTTGGTTAAATAGCTGATGTTTCCTTAATATTAGTATGCACGATCAAACGTGGTAAAAGTGAACAAAGGACGCTGATGATGACAGTGTAGCGGCTGTCGAAATTAGTAGTACTAATCCGTTCTGATAGTCTGATTAGATATTCTAATATTCCACTCTTAGAAATAATATGAATTTATATTAATTCAATTATTGTGAACTTAAGCCGAATAATAGTAAACTAATTTGTTTAATATTTGCTAATATTTTTATACTAACTGTTTTATAAATTCAGACAAAAATATTGTTTGATATTTTTCAGAAAATCCAGTAAATATTTTTGTTTGCTTTCGTAAATTGTTTTGTTTACAATTTGTAAATATTTTTAGACAAATTGTTTTATAGGTTTAAACAATTTGTTCACTGAAAAGAAAACACGTTTTTTTCAATGAAACTGCTTAGATACTTTTGTCTTTATTTACAAATTTGTTTGTAGGTCCGTTTCCAAACAAAATATTTACTATTTCATTGAATTCCTTTACAGAAAATGAAATTTAGTTTTTTATGTGTAACTTGAGAAAATTTTGGCTTTTTCAGATAAAAAAACCCGCAACTCGACAAAATTATCTTTAACCCTTGCCAATAATGTTTCTGGATCTGCCCAGTAGCTTCAGAGATATTGCCGAGCTGGTGCCAAAAAAAAATTTTAATTTTTTTTAAATTTTAGTTTTTAAAACATTCATAAAAAATAATAAAAAAAAACAACAAAACTTCCATAATTTTTGGCAGGTGTTTGGATTGATATGTTCCAAGCAAAACGTGCCACATTTGATTTTATTCGCAATTAAGTGAGGGAACTCAATTGATAAAATCACGATTTTCATAAAACAGTAATAAGACTGCAGCTCCCTAACTGCCCTGAGTTGCGCCTAGTAGACAATATCTGGACAGTAATTAAACAAATGCTGATAAGAACAAAAAAATTTTTTTGTAAGTTGGAAATTGTATGTAAGTTGTAATCATGTTGCCAAAAGAGTTGATGGAGTAGGTGTTCAAAATCTGATGGCGGGTCTGAGAGCGAAAATGCGAAAATTTGCTTTATCTAAAAATAAATTGTAATGGTTTGAAATTATTTGTATCTTTGAAGTAACTGCAATAATTTGTTATACTTAATTCAATTTTGTTGCTATTGATTTTTAACTTAACAAAATAATATGTAAGCTTTTTTCGCTTCCAAGCTTTATTTAAGAACAAATGCTTTCAAAAATGTACTAAAGTTTGCAAAAGAGCACGATCAATTAGGCACAAACACTTATTAGCTTTTGACGATAGTTTTAGTGTGTAAAAATATATTAAAAGTAGTCCCCTTTATTCCGTAACTATTTGTCGACATCACGTCAAGACAATAGCAAAAAATTGGCACTTGCCTACTCGCTGTCGACAAAAATTTACTACTATTAACAGCCTCTTCCCATTTTTTATGCCTTAGAGAATAGTAAGTGGCTGTCAATAATAGTAAATTGCTGTCGATGACGAGTAGAAATGTTACGGACAAATAGTTACGGAATAAGGGGGAATATCATAGTTTCATATGCATGGTCCAAATAGTTTAATACTCGTTTGATTTTTTTCTAAATTCAATTAAACATTTAAAATTATGGCTTTATTTGGCATACTAAATGAGGGGTAAGAACACAAGGGATTCAAGTACTAAAACTAAAAAAAAATGAGTTAGATGCAGGAATCAATACTTAATACTAATAACTATCACTCTACAAAAATTCGGACTTGCATGATAACCTCAATCAACTAAATGCATTGCGAAGCAAAAATGTTAAGTATGAAATGCATAGAAACAAAAAACGTTGAAGCTCAATTACTCAAAATTTCCTTTTTAGTACTTGAATCCCTTGAGCCTTAAGCCCCTCAAATCTAACTTGTTATCAGTTTATAAAAACATAATTGCTGGAAACGGTCGTAATTCTCACAAAATAAATTTCCACTTCCTAAAAAGCCATCATCAACATTAAGCTAATTTACGGCTTAAAAAGGCTCAACATACATCCGTCAGACATAAATTATCCAATTTAAACACAAATAAATACAGCATTCATGATTGCTATTGTTTAGAATAAATTGACAAGAAAACAAAATAAGTACACAAAAAAAGGAAAACATTTCAAACTCTAATGGCTTTTGTGTACAAGAAAATCAACAAGAAATCTTTGTTTTAATAAGGATAAAAGGTTAAAAGTTTATTGAAAAACCATTTAATTCTTTTTTGTTTAACTTCTTTTTGAAAATAAAAAAAAAAGCAAAATTACCACAAATATGTACTTCTTTCTAAGCTAAGACCAAACGGCATTAATGTTAAACAAAAAGAAAATTTATCTTTTTAACACAAGGAAACAGCTAAAAAGAAAGAAAGTTACAAGCAGGATAAAACAATATAAGCAGCCATTGAGCCAGTGAGCCAGTGAAGTATTAAAAGAAAAACTCACAGAATTTCTTACAAAAGTTCAAATATTAAAGATTATTGCTCGAAAAGAATCTTAAGCAACAATCTTTGCGTGTAGCTTTTTATGTAAGAAATTTAAAAAGAAAAAAAATGTTGGTAGTCCGGAAAACAGCAGCAAAAAAAATAAGCTTGAAAACATTAATAACTTACAGCTGCCAAAACGTTGGCAAAACAAAAAAGAAAATTTTTTCGCAGTTTTCTTTTCATCAGGTTTCTTTTTTTTATATCAAATAAAAATAACAAACAATATTAAAGGTTTGCGTGGTGAAACAAAAAAAAAATACATTTCCAAACAGGTGTTGGAAAAACCATTAACTCAAAGTATCAAAATACCATTGAGCATAGTTTTAGATGCAGACGAAAACACAGCGGGTAGTGTTAAATAAGAGTGTATGTAGTTCAGATGAAAAAATAATAATAATAATAATAATAATAATAATAATAATAATAATAGTGTGACAAGAAATGTTTCGAACAGAAGATATTTGGTAAATTTGTTCATTCTTTTTATACTTTTTTTCTTCAACAAGAAATTTTGAAACTTTTGAAACGAAGTTCCCTGTGGCACGTTCAGCATATCAATGTTTAAATGCTGGGGAGTAAAAAAATTTAATATGAAAAAGTACGTGTAAAGCGGGAACACCCACCCACCCACTTACAATATAATTGTGGAATTTTTCGTATTGTACAATAGACATGGGCAAGTGAAAAAAATATATCGATATATATCGATATCGATATATTTTTAAATATCGATCGGCATCATTATATATCGCATAAAAAAACCGATATATCGAAATATCGATATTTTCTCAACAATGATAATTCCTACGTAGTCCCCAAATTTTTTTTAAATAAAACAAAATGAGTACCTTTCTTATAAATAAATAAGCTGGAAAGAGTTAATTTCCAAGATCCTTACTGTTCCACCAATATTTCATGGAACATACATCAACAAAAGTACACTCAAAGAATGATAATTTTTCGAATAGACAAAATACTATAAATAAAACAAAAGATTTTGTTAGTAATTTTCTATTTGGTGAAGACTGTGCCGAAATGTTTTTAAAAATTGCACGAAGAACAAAACCAAAGCTAAAAAATATCGAATTTCATAATGTCGATATATTTGGAAAAAAATATCGATATATCGAAATTAAAAATATCGACGATATATATCGATATATTTTTAAGAAAATATCGATACATCGATATATCGATATTTTTGCCCATCCCTATTGTACAATAATATCACTAATGTGTATGTCATATCGAAGGTGGCACCAATTTATTGGCAAATATAAAAGACTTTTGATTTTTATTGTACAATCAAGAAAATTGTGTAACGTTTTGGCAACATTGTTCAGTGTTATGTTTACTTTTTTACTGTCATGAAAATTGGGCAATATATTCTCTGAAAAGATTGTGCCATTTATTGCATAGTATAGATCAAAACGACAATAATATGCTCAACAACGCATGGGCATTTCCATGTCAGCGTACGTGACATTTGTACGCCTACAAAGTGGAATAGATTTTGCAAAAATAGGAGTAACTGAAAAAAACTTTGGAAAAAAATTTATCACATTTGGAACCCTGTTGTCCAAAATATAGAGAGAAATGAGGGCATATCGTACGCGAAAAAAAACGGAAGTGATGTTAATGTGCATGTAAAAATATGCGAAAGTCTGCGAATTGTGAATTTTTTTTTCTTTTTTAAATTTCTTGCACTAAGCCAACTATTTTTCCTTTATTATCCGTAAATTTGAAATAAAACAAAAACTTATGGATGATTTTATAATGAACAAAATTTAATCGCGTTGTTGATATACCGTACGTGACATATTTTTCTCTTATAGTATTCTTAAGTAATGAAATATATGTTTTTTAAATATATGTAAACAAAAACTTAAAAACAAATAATTTTTGCAAGAAAAACCGATTACAAAATAAGTGTGGCACTGCCCCCATATTTTATCATCCTGTACTCTTACGAGAACTAATTGTGTGTGCGAAGTTTCAAAAGAATCGGTTAAGTAGAAGTACTTAAAATGAATATTTACTTTTCATGGGCGTAACGCTACCTACTTTTCTAACCACAATGATGTATTGTAACGATGAAGATGTAGTTAAAAGGCATATTTACTTTGCATGGGCGTGGCACTGCCCACTTTTTTAATTATGATGTAGTATTCAAACAGAAACTTAATGTGTGTGCAAAGTTTCATAAGAATTGGTTGCGTAGAAGTAGTTGAAAATGAATGTGAATTTACTTTGCATGGGCGTGACCCTGCCCACTTTTCAATGGGACCAATCTGAGAGCACATTTTTGCGTATTCATTTTTTCGCTTAATGAATACGCAGTTCGAGAATCATTTATATCGTGATATGAACACGAATGAAGTTTTTTTATTTTTGAAATTTGATGGAAATTTTTGCCATTTTTCATTTGCATTTAGTTGCATTTGTAGTACTACAATAGAGTACGTGACGAACTTTAAATGCTTATAAAATTTTTATTACACCAAATTAAAAGAAAATGTCGATCAATATTTGTTTGCGACAAATATCTTGCTTTATACATTTATTTTGAAACAGTTGCGACTGGTAAAATTCAAATGACGTAGATAAATAATTTTTTTGCACTACGTACGTGACATTATAATAGCGTCCTAAGAAAATAAAAAAATATACAGCTAGCTAATCGAACTCTATCTTTTATCTTTCCTCACGAATCTTGCTCTTTTGTGTTAGAACATTAATTTTAAAGTATAATTGCAATGTTACAAATAATTGAATTTAGGCGCAAGAAAAGCGAAAATAGTTTATTGCAATGTCTTAAAATTAGTCAAAGAGATATTCCGTTTAAACTGTTATTTTTGATATTTAAAAATTATAGTACCTCTGTATAAAATGAAATTTTATTCTTTTTTTCCTCTTTACCATATGTTAAAAATAGTTAAGGGTTTTAATTTGGAACACTTTTCCGTCATCCCACGTCAAATTTGGGTTTTCATTTTTTCAGTCGTGGTTGTCATTTTCATGGAAATGGCCATATGCAATAATATTTGTATAATGAATGGGCCGGGCCGCTTAACGAATACAGTCCTGTTTTTGAAAATATCCAACCCAGTTTATGTCTTTGCTAAATGGGTTTTCAAATGGATAAGTGGTTCGTGATCGTGCTATCTGAAGGTGTCTCTGCTAACTATTGAGGATAACTATCGTCTTAAAATATTTCAAGTTGGTTTTACTGCTGACGATCTTTGAAACTGTCTTCCTCTAGCTGGTTTCTATCTTTTGATTTTCTTTTGAAAAAATATTTTTTAAACTTTTAACAAAAAAAAAAAACAAAACTTAATGAACCAAATAGTTTCCTAAATTTCTGGTTAATCTTTTTCAATCTACAATAATATTTTCTTCGTATAGCAGACTCTAACTTCTTATACTTCTTAATAGTTTCAAAGCATTTTCTTTCTACCTTCATTTATTTAACAAAACTACATAAATTAAAATACAATTTTTATACATACATATATGTACAAATGTGTGTATTGGCACACCAATTTGTAACTTTTTGCGTGTCCTTTTTCGTCCCTTTCGTGTGTGTGTGTGCTCTGCTTTGAAATTGTAATTAATAAAATATTTAGCAAATTATTGTAGCATTTGTTAATTAGCCTCCGTTTTTGTTTCTTGAAATTTGTGTTTTAGTTTTAATTGTTGTGGTTGTTGTTGGCCAGATGTCGGTTAATGCTAATAACAGAAACGCCAGCATCAATAAGACATAATAATGACG
This sequence comes from Panzeria rudis, assembly GCA_956483635.1. Lineage (NCBI taxonomy): Eukaryota > Metazoa > Arthropoda > Insecta > Diptera > Tachinidae > Panzeria > Panzeria rudis. The sequence continues at coordinate 24,012,004 of OY101447.1, read as the reverse complement.
ATGACTTTTTTTGGAAAATAAAACAGATATTATTTGTAATTAATGTGGGCTTTAATTCTGACACCCAGCCAAATAATAATAATAATAATAATAATAATAATAATAATAATAATAATAATAATAATATGAAGAAGTTGCAAATATATCTAAAGCAGCTGCGAATAAAAAGTTAATCTATAATAATAACGTTATCAGAAGAGATACCTGCATCATAGCAATATGAGAAGATAAGTCTTTAAATTGAAACCTAAACACTGCACGCTAGAGGACGGTCCATATAAAATTAGGGGGGGGGGGGGGTCCAAAAAGAAAAACGTTGAAATCATATTTATCACATAAAACAATTTTATATGATTTGTTTTTATGCTACATAAAAAGGACTCGTATTCGTTATCGTCCGACAGACAGTGGTTCCAATGGGAAAAAAGGGTAATAAATCTGTATCTTTGAAACTTGCAAGCCGATTACAAAACGATGTTTGGAAAAATCATAGAGGAGAACCTGAACTTTAGGAATGTGGAAATTTGGACAACCCTGTTGAAACACACGATGAGCTACAAGGTGTAGAAGTTGACTAGTTCGGGCATGAAAAACATTGCTGGCCTTATAACTTTTAAAAATGTTATCTAATTTTAAAGAATTTAAACTTGTTGTAAAGTTACAAAATAGATAAAAAAAATAACAGTTTATTTCATTAGGATATCTTCAATATTTTCAAAGATATTTGGCTTTGAATTTTAAAATTTTGATTTTTGGCCTCAACTTTGTTCTCTATTTAGTAAATATCTCCGGTAATATCATAATTTAAAAAAAAATACTTTACGTGTGATCAACTTGAAAGCAATTTCTTGAACGTGTAAAGGAGCGATAAGTTCTAGTTTTAGAGATATACCGTTATTTCAAAAGTGAATGCACTTGCACGACATATAATATTATTAGAAGAACTGGAGAACGGTTTGACCTATTCAGTAAAAAAAAAACCAAAATTCGGCAACAAAATTTCCTTTAAGCATAACGAACATTGTTTCCAAATCTTCTCATTCGAATACACAAACAGTCCAGTTTTTTGTATAGTATCATGTAGCTTAATATATTCCAAACAAAATGAGCAAATTTTCATTGAAATTGATGCACAACCTTTAATTTTGTTCACAGTTTAATGAGAGAGCTTTTAAAAAATTTTATGAAATTTTCAATTTTTAGGTTTAATTTCTTACGACATCTCTGAAATGAATGGGCAGATTGAGAAACAATGTTCGCTTGGCTTAAAGATAGCTTTGTTGTCGAATTTTGTTTATCCTTTTTTTACTGAACAGTTTAAACCCTTCTCTAGTTATGCCAATATAGAGCAGATAAAAAAAATTATTGCAGATTCGCTTTCAGCGGCCCAAATAACTAAAGAGATAAGGGAAGGGATGTAAAAAGTTTACTGAACTTTGTAAAATTATGGGGCTTTTTTAGATTTTAATAGTTATTTGCTGTTTTCGATATTGCTGTTTATTTTGTTAAATATGCGATTTAGGTAAGAGTCGTTAAGGCAAAAGCTATCGGAAACTTCACAGAAAATTTTTTTGTAAATACTATATTCATTAAGTTATGAGATATAAAAGACAAAAAGAAGCACTTGTTCAAGCTTCGGTGGGCGTGAGACACGCCTTAATCTTAACTGAGTGACCTGAAACTTTTTTTAGCCATCGAATTGGGATATGAGACTTGAAGAAATCCAAAATTTATTTTTTTACGATCTCTCTAATACACATACATACATCTATGGGTAGCAAGTTTAGTACCACCTCCAGCCCTGCGGTGTACATTTATGTCCTATTTCATTCCGAACATTCTTCTATATCCATAAAAAGAGGCACATTTTGCCTTTCTTCCTCTGTATTTCGCTTTTGGGAAAGTTTGTAGTCAAGGTCTACTCCAGGGTATTTCGCCTACTTTGATAGCTTCAAATTATCTCCGATTTGCTTTGTCAGTCTAAAGTATGGAATTTTATATCATCTGGTAAACAGAACTATTTCTGCGTTCCTGTCAACAATTTCATAAATCGCCAAAAAATCTTTATGTAGCCACGTTCGGTGAGAAATCGCCATATAGGGACAACCCTGGATGGTTACTCTGTAATTCGAAGAGAAAGAAATGCTTTCGCGATGTAATGTAAATAATATACAAATGCGAACAGTTTTCCTTTCGCATCGCATTACAGAGTAATCCCCCTGATCGTGTCCTCTTGACAATCGTGTTGTGAGTGTAAAAAAACTCGAAGTTGTTCGAACAGTTTTTTTTACTGATAAGAAAGTTTATTGCTCCTGATCAACATGAAGGCAAGTTACTTTAAAAGGCCTATGTTCATCAGTCGTGGTACGAATACGAACAGAAAAATTGATACAAATTTCTCGCAGGGCTAAAATTTTTATGATCAAAGCGAAAATTATTTATGAGTTTTTAAAATCTAAAAATGTTCAATCTTTATCTATTTTGCCATGGAAATTTAAATTCTGTTCATGTGTCCCTTAAAAAGCAGCAGTAAATTAAGGAAACTTTTCTAAAATATTATTTAGTTCAACAATTTTTTTTTACAGCTTTTTATAAATATAGATATTAAAAAAATTATGTACAAAAAAACAACTTTATTTCTCCCTCAAAAATCTCTAACTTAATTGCAATAAAAGTTTGTTTTACAACTTCTAGAAACACTTGATAAATAAAATTTATGTGCGTGTTTTAATATAGAAAATTTAATAGCAAAATTGAAATTCCATTAAGCAATTTCATTTCATGTCTTTTCGCTACGCTGTCCGTCTGTCGGTCTGTCTGTCTGTCACAGGCTGTTTTCTGGGGAACTGTAAGAGCTACGGAAATTTTCACAGAATATGTAGAACTTTGGCCGCTACGACAACAAATATATGGCAGTTAAAAATTAAAGGGTGTTCTAAAGCGAACAACGAAAAATGTTGAAAGACTAATGTAATATGCAGACACTTATATATCGACACTTTAAATTTGCAAAGTTAGTGTTAATTGGTGTAGTTTGTAGAATAGACTACACCAATTAACACCGATATTTAAAACAATAAAAATTAAAGGGTATTTTATCAGTTAATGTAACTTTGACTATATAATTTAGACAATTTGCTGTATCTTGGAAACCGTAAGAGGTAAATACTAAAAAACGCTAAACTAAAAAAATCCAAAACTAAAAATATGCAAAACTAAAAAAATTTCAAAACGAAAAAAACGCTAAAATGAAAAAGCGCTTAAAGAAAAAAAGCACCAAAATTTAAAAAAAAAATCGCTAAAACGCAAAATATCACCAAAACTATAAAGATTGCCAAAAACCGAAAGAAGTCGTCAAAACGAAAAAAGCAGTACAACATAAAAAATAGCTAAAACTAAAAATATCATAAAAAAAACGAAAAATAATCGTCGAAAATGAAAAAAATCACCAAAACGAAAAACAAGCGCCAAGCCCAAAAAAAGCGCCGAAACTAAAAAAGATAGCCAAAAACTAAAAAATCGCCAAAACGAAAAAAAGTGTCAAAACAACCAAATCACTTAAACTAAAAAAATCACGAAAAACCGAAAAAAATTCCGGAAACCGAAAAAAGCGCCGAAGCTGAAAAAAGCACCAAAACTAAAATAAATCGCTAAAACTAAAAATATCGTCAAAAAGCGAAAAAAAACCTTAAAACAAAAAAGCCGCAGAGCCAAATAAACGCCAAAACTAAAAAATTGGCGAAAAACAACAAAAAATGGCAAAAAACCAAAAATCGCAACAAAAAAATATTTTAAAAAAATCGCCAGAACGAAAAAAAAGTGTAATAACCAACAAAAATCGCTAAAGCTAAAAAAATCACCAAAAACTGAAGAAAATCCCCAAAATCGAAAAAAAGCGCCAAAACTGAAAAAGTCGCCACAACTAAAATAAATCGCTAAAACTAAAAGTATCGTCAAAAAGTGAAAAAAACGTTAAAAACGCCAAAAACAAAAAATCGATAAAACTAAAAAAATCGCAAAAAACGAAAAATCGCCAGAAAAAAGCTAAAAAATCACCAAAAACTGAAGAAAGTCCCCAAAATCGAAAAAAGCGCCAAAACTGAAATAAATTGCCACAACTAAAATAAATCGCTAAAACTAAAAGTATCGTCAAAAAGTGAAAAAAACGTTTAAAAAAACGCAAAAAACAAAAAATCGGGAAAACTAAAAAAGTCGCAAGAAACGAAAAATCGCCAGAAAAAAAACGAAAATATCGCGAAAATTAAAAAAGCGCCAAAACCAAAAAAATCGCCAAAAATAACGAAAAATACTTAAAAAATAAAATTAAACAAAAAAGCACAACGAAAAAGCTGCCAAAATGAAGAAAGGGGCAAAAACAAAAAAGGATATACATATGTGTATTGGTATGGAGCCCTTCGTGTGCGAGCCAAAGTCGCACTTTACTTAATTTATTTATGTATATCACCCTATATGAAGTCTACAATCTTAAAGCTTAAGGTCCCAAATCGATCGAAGAAAGCCAAAATAGAAAAAAGAAAACTTAAGACAAGTGTTCCTTAAAATAGTTTGTACAAAACAACTCCTTATTTTGGGTATTTTTGCAAGCCTTGGTTTTGCTCAACTTCCGCATAAAGATGTCTTTAATTTAGTGAACTCCTTTAAAACACAGCTGACGTTTTCATTCAAACAACTTTCACACAAAGTTTCAGATGCACGCAGTTGTGCATTAATTTTTAAATTCCAAGGATCTATCTATCATGTCCATTTGAAATGAAACTAAATAATGGCTTTTCATACAAATTAATACAATTTCTTGAAAAATAAAAGATATTTTGCAAAGCATACCACCACGAATTCTTTTTTTTTTCTTCTTATTCTTATCTTACATCTCTTGTAATCGTAGACTGCTTAACAAGAGTGAAAAACTTTGCAAATTAATTAAAAATGCTGATTTGTCATAAAAACTACAACAACAAAAATGTGAATAATAAAATTTAGAAAAGAGAAATATGCAACAAGCTATAAAGTTTAAATTAATGTCTGCCAAATCAAAGACAATAGCAGAAAAAACTATAAGAAAATACATAATATATTAAGAAAAGCCTAATGGTCAGTATTTGCTTTCGTATTTAAATGTGTATTTAAATCGTAAATACAATTTAATATTTAAATATAATTTTAGTGTTTTTAGTTATTTAAGTGTGACAAAGATATGGCAGCATCATGAAATATCACCAGCGTTGTCAACTCAGTGCTTTTCGCACCGTTTTTAGTGTTTTTTCAACTCTTCGACGCGAAAAATTTTGAAGTTAGTGGTCTGTGCATTTTTAATTTAATTTTTGGTGCTTTTATTTTGTGACGGTGGCACTAAACCCAAAATTCAAAGATTAGTTTCTTTATCTAAAAAATTTTTTCAAGTGTAAAATTCTTTGTTAATGCAACTATTTCCTGGACATGTTTTTTGCAGTCGTGCGGAAAAATTAAAAAAGTGGATTCGAGCAATTAGTGGTGCTTTATCTTTTGTCTTTTAAAAGCTTTTAAGAAACCCATAAAAAACTAATTTTTTACGTATTTAGCTTGCTTGGCAAATTTGACATACATATACATACATATGTGTATTCTACTCTTACGTGGCGTAAAAACTATTCCGATACTTTTTATGGTTTCTTTTTATAGCCGTCTAAACTTGGGCATCTCTGCCATTTTTTGAGAAATGTTCGTCATATTCAAGATTGAATAACTTTAGAGCGCATCATCGGATATTAATAAATTAGGTGTCATTCGAAAGGTTTCAGTGTCCTCTTAATAAGTAATGATTAAAAAGGACATAGCTTCCCGCTACAAGATCCTCTAAAAGGCCAAAATATCCTGGAAAAGGTATTTGTAATTTTCTTTATTTTTTACAAAGTACAACTGACAGGTCTTTACTGTACAAAGTCTTTAATTAGGGAAGAAAAGAGATTCAAAAGTTACAGTTTTTTATTTATGATAGCCCGATAATTTCGATGAAAAACATGTAGCAATAACTATGACGATCATATATAATCAATTAATATCGGATATGATCTATTAAGCTCTAAATAACATTAAATTAAAAATTTTAAACCCCGCGAAGAAAATAAATGATAACTTCAAAACGGCTGGACCAATTTTCTTTAAACATAAGTTAGAGGATTTTGGATCAAGCCACCCTTCAAACAAAATTTACTATATTAAAAATCGATCTAGCCGCTTAGGAGCTGCGGTGTCAAAGACACACAGATTCAAAAGGATACATGTAGAATGGATGTGACATCTTCTAAACGGCTGGACCGATGTTCTTCAAACATAGCTAAGAACACTCTCGAGTCACCTTTCAAACAGAAAAACCAAATTCAAAATCGGTCCAGTCGTTTGGCCTGTACGTGGGCTCGTACAGACACACAGATGCACAGGCACACACTACAAACTTATAACACCCCTTTTTTTGGTCAGAGGCTAAAAATAGAAAACTACAAAAAGTCTGAAAATGTTTTCTTTTAGTGAATTTAATTTTTTTAAATTACATAATTCGTTTTATATCTGCTCGATTTACAGAATAGGCAAGTCTATAACAATTTTTTAAAGAAAACTAAAAAATTAAATTTTAGTGCTTTTTTCCAAGAATTACGCGCTTTTTTACTTGTTTCAGTGCTTTTTGGAATCTAAAAGTTGACAAGGCTGAATATCACATCAGACAAATGAGAGTAACGGCAAATTTACTCTCTAACAGGGCTGCCATTTTAGGGGTTCGAACCCCAAATAATGGGAATTGTCATCACAAAAAAGGTTGAAATTTTTCATTTGTGGTTTGGGGTTTTCATTGGTGTTATTTAAAAACTGCATTTGGGGTCTTTTTGGGAAATTCCTTAAAAGTTTCTTTTCTTTGATAATTAATAATATAATTAAAACTACTTCTTCTAAAATATTTTTAGCATACAAACATATATTGAGAGATTTGGGCCCCAGGTAAAGGACTAATCCCTATTAACTAACACAGGTTCAGTCATATCAATTGTATTTAAAAGTTTACTAACTCTCAGTTTGCCTGAAAGTTTAACATTATGGTTAACATTTTACTGGTGCTTTACCAAATCATCAGTACACTTCAGCCATAATTTTAAAAAGTTTTAAGCCTTTTACCTTATTCACAAACATTCAAAAATCATTTGAGAATTACAAATGCGTAGTAAGTTTAGAAACTAATACAAAGCACAACAAACAAATTATATTCGATATGATTCTATTTTATTTTCCATATCAAATATAATTCGAAATCACCTTTCAAACAAAATTTACTAAATTAAAATCGATCTAGCCGTTCGATAGCTACGGTGTCAAAGACACATGGATTCAAGAGGATTCATCTAGATGTGATGTGTTCTAAACGACTGGACCGATTTTCTGCAAACATAGCTAAGAACACTCTCGATCAAGTCACCTTTTAAAGAGAGAAAACTAAACCAAATCGGTCCAGCCGTATGGACTGTACGATGAAGTGTACAGACATACAGATACACAGACACACACTACAAACTTATAACACCCCTTCTTTTTATGGATCGTGGGTTAAAAACATAGCAATACTCTTATATTTAAAAAATTTCAGAGATATAATCTAGTATGTGATCTGGCGCCGATTTCAAAAACAAATTTTACTGAAAGATGACTTATTTAAGGCTAAGAATATTTTAATCGAATTTATTTCTAAAATCGGCGCCGTATAAATCGACCGATTACCATCAGATACCAGATTGAACAGGCATTTTTTATGCGAATTCTCCATTTCTTGGCCGACGCATGAGACGTATGAGTAATATGAAGGTATGTGCTACCATATTACTCATACGTCTACAGTTTCACGCTAACAATTGGAAAATCAGCCTGTTCATAGAATCCAATACGGAATTGGATTAGAAACGCAATTCCAATATAATTCCAATTGTGAATGTGCTCATGAAAACGTAACGAAATTGGCTTGTTCAAAAAGTGGTCATTTTTGTTCAAAATTCAGAATATCATTAACAGTTGTATTTTTAGTGATTAGAAGATGGGAAAAATATGTTCTAGCTATTAAATACATAAATTAAAGGGCTCCTGAACTCCAATTCATGGACAATTAATTCCGTTTCTGAAGGGAAATTTCCAAAATTCAAGCACAAACGGTTTTCATGAACGCAATCAACCGGTTTTGTAGATAAAAATGATGCCAAACCAATCCGTATTGGATTCTATGAACAGGCCGATTAGAATTTTCTTCGTTTTTTTTTCGGAATTAAAAATTCGTAAAAAGTTCCTATTATCGTTAAAAATGTTTTAATATAAGAGTATTGCCGTGTTTTTTAATACATAGCAAAGAATTCACGACTGCATGAATTGAGATAACTTGAAAATTTCTTCCGCATATTATCAAGGGTTTTTTTTTAAATCATAAAATATTTGTTTAAAAATTTTTGGCTATGTTATTAACGGAAATATTTACGAAATCAGGAACATAGTCACGGCCAAAAACCAAAATTTAAAAATATCTCTGAAAATATTAGGGACATTAATTTTTTTCCAAATTAATATAACACTTTCTCAGTAAAATATTAGTTTTATTAAAATACATTGAAATCGATTATGTAGAGGTATTAGATAGTTTGGAACGATTTTCTGTCATCCCACGTCAAATTTGGTTGATAGACAGACCGGTTTCGGCTGTTGATGTTCTGTTGAATACTAAATAACCTTTAAGAATGATGAAACTGAGACCACTCTGTTGAGACATACGGTGAGCTATATATAGGGTGTCAAAGTTGACTATCACGGGCATGATAAGCTTTGTTGACCTCATAACTTTTACATATATCATCCGATTTCAATGCCTTTGGACATGTTGTAAAGCTTGTTAGGGTGCCCCTGTGGCTGAGTGGTAGCGATGCTAGCCTGTTAGTCCAGAGGTCGTAGGTTCAATTCCCGCTATAGACCATGGGTGTTTTCCGCAGACAAGCTAACCGCTTCGCGGGTTTGTTCTTTAAAAAAAATTGCAATATGTTCTGAACGTTTATGCAATATGCATATATTTTATAATTTTCTATTTAAATTTTAAATTTTTATGAGTTAAACTTGCCCTGTATGCAAATTTAAACAGTTTAAATGAATCTTAGATTAGAAAACTGTTCATTGGGAAGGCGTTTTACATAAGTTTTCGCTGGAAAAGAAGCAAAATTTTTAATCGTAATCGAGCGATTAATGGATTTGATTACGATTAAAAGGTGCGATTAACCGTGATTTCGATTACGATTATAATCGCTGTGCAAACCCTATGTCGGTGTTAAGGTCTCAAAAATATTTTCCAATAAATACTTGCAAGTATTTCAAGATGCTGTGGACGACAAAGTAATGTAATAAGTCATTTAATTTGTATTTAATGTTCGTTTGAAATCAAATCAAGTGAAAAACTTAATTGACCATGTTAATATGATGATAAGTGCAAACAATTATGAAGTAAACAATATTAGGAGATAAACTTGAGTTTAAATTTTGAAGAGCAGTAACAAAGAAGAAATGAAAACTATGAAATTCGTAGTATAGAAATATCGAAAGTTCAATAACTATAAAAATATTGATTCGATGAAAATTTATTCATGTAACTGGAGAACATTAATAAATACACTTTGTTTTACTTTTATGTGCTTAGAAATATGTATAATTTTTTATTTATTAAATAAAATATTTACAGTACAGTTTTATAAATGTGATAATTCTTTTTGAAACTTAAATGTCTGTACAACAAACTGTTTAAGAATGATATTGCTTATTTGTATATACAACAAAGAATAGATAAAGATTATGTATGAAGCGATAGGCCAACATAAAAGTACAACTTATGACATAAGACTTAAATTAGTTTTCTTATTTAAAAAAGACAATGCTACAATTATTTTCATATTCAACTAAAAAAAGCATTTTTATAATAATGTCAACTACATTACATATTTCAAAAGATCGTAGTTCTAAGTATCATTTGTTTCTGTAGGTTTGAAACAATCGTGAAATTGTGACCAATTAATCCTTGTTGTGTTCTCTACATTCCTTTAATTTTTTAACAAAAAATCCATTTCATTTTCAGTCTTTGTTGTGGCCATATATTGATCCAACTCTTTGTCCAAATCATCCTTATTGACAGCCGGTTTTGTCGCTGCTGCATTTGTTTTATTTCCTAAAGATAGAAATAGTTTTGGTTTGCATTAAATTGAAGCTGAAATAAAAAGAATTGTTTTAAATATATTTGAACCATAAATCCGTTTTTAAAGAGTAACGTCGTGTTTGATGTCCCCCTGTGTACAACTTATGGTTCGTTTTTACCTTGATTACGAGAACCAGCACCATTGCTACCACGTCCTGTACGACTACGTCCTCGTCGTTGTTGTGTTTGAGCTTTACCATTGTTTGTTCTTCTTTGGCCGTTGTTGTTGTTACCATTACCCCGTCGCTGCACACTGCGTCCGCGTGGAGCTCGGCCGTTACGTTGCCCTTGTTGCCTTTGCTGTCTTTGCTGACCTGACTGACCTACCTGACCCCTGCGTGTTCGGGAACGTGATCGTGAACGCACATTTTCGTTTCTAGCATTGCGTGTGGTAGATCTTGAATAAAAATTTAGAAATTAGCCACTACCTTTTACAACAAAGACTAAATTTGCGCGATAAAATATTTCATGAAATTTGTGGCGTGAAACTTTCTTTATTTGCTAATAGAATGGACAGGGAAACAAGTTGAGTCGAAAATGTGGTAGGAAATAAAATCTCAGATGGTGTTTGTCAATTTTCTTTACCCAATAAGCAAATAAAAAAGTTTCATAAAGAAAATTTCATGAAATAATTCATAGTGGACCTTATTACGGTTCTCGATTCGACTCGAGAGTTGGTAATAGATTAAAGAAAAATTTTGTATTTTTCTTTAATCTACTACAAACTCTCGAGTCGATTCGAGAACCGTCATCAGGATCAGTGTAAATTCAGTAAAAATCAAAACTTTATAAAATAAAGAATAAAAAAATAACTGATTTAATATTTTGACTAAAACTCTTACAACTGTATTTAATTAACCCGCTTCGCGCTTAAAGTTAGCTTTATGACGTATAAGGTGACCGTAGAATATAATATACATAAGCTATTTAGATAAGGTTTAAGTCTCCCGTTATGCAAAATAAACGTAAAAAACAATCTGTCTTTTCCAGCAACATTTATATTAGTAAAATAGGGTATTTTCTCTTTTTTCTATTTTAACTTCCAAATGCAAAGTTTGAACCAGGACTCTAATAAAGTACCTCCACACCAAATTTCATGAAAATCCGTTCGATGATTTGCGTCATGTCTGTTCGGAAAGACAGGGAGACAAAAATTCCAGAAGTTTGTGTTTTGTGATCTACATCGATTGCTGTCTACGCCACCATTCTACAGTTTTATTATATGTACGATTGTAAACTTTTTTTTGTTGAATAATGTGTATGTAGTTGTTTTTGTTCGGCTTAAGATCCAGGACCTTAACCCGAACAAAAACAACTACACATTATTTAAAACCGTTATATTAAAATAAGTTTGTTTATTTTCCTCGTAACTGTTACAATTGAAGCTTTAAGAAAGAAAACTAATTGGGTTACATTTTCTAAGCAATTTGAATAACGTATGAGGGAGTTAGAGCAAAAGGGGTCCAAGTGCCAAAACCAAACAAATTGAAATCAACACCCAATACTAATATATGTCCCTCTACAAAAATTCGGACCTGTATGATGACTTCAAAATAAACTGCATGTATAACAAAGCCAAAATATTAAGTATGAAATGCATGGGAACAAAAAACTTTGAAGCTTATTTACTCAGAATTTTCTTTTTTGCACTTAAACCCTTGTGATTTAAGCCCCTCATATGAATAAATACTAGGGTATTCATAGTACCAGTGTTGCCACTAGATTATTCATTCGGTTAACCCGATTAACTGATACGTTAATTTAAAATTGGCTATTTTCGATTAACGGATAAACCGGTTAATTTCATTCGATTGACTAATTAACCGATTAGCCGACCTAATAAATTTTTGTTCATTGTAGTATTATAATGTAATTTTTGTGTGTTTAATTATTTGTTTCGTCTCATATACAAAAGGTATGTGTTTAGAAATTATGTATATCTCATACAAACAAAGTGTGTTCAGTGATCTTATCTTAAGAAAAACTTTAAAATCTTTGGACGTGGCTGTAAAAGCGTTTAAGGTGGTTTTATACTATCTGTGTTTTACATCTGACTTGTCAAATTTCCCACTGCAAAAGCTATACATGTCGTGTGAACCTTTTGAAACATTGCCACCTGAAATTTACAGAACTAGTCAGGCGACAAAATTTTCAATTTGAGCGCGTTCTCTTTTCGTCTGACATCAGCTGTTTTGAGTTAACAGGTATGTGTTGGCGTCACTTAGAGGTTATGTCAGATGCGATTATACATGTACGTGCGAATGCAAAAAATTAAAAAACGTCTGTAAATGACAATTTTGACAGACACGCAGTTACACGTGGGTCTCAAAACTGACAAGGCAGATGTAAAACACAGATAGTCTAAATCCACCTTTAGTAAAACCCCGACCACACGAGCAATAAGGTTGGCAATTATTGCCGTGGCAACCGTCAAATTCGAATGCCGACACAAGGTATTTGCGTGTGGACCGTATGAATATGTGTTCAAATACATAGTCAGCAACAAATGTTAAAATACATTGCTGTGCAATAATCTTTTAACACAAGCTGTCAAATTCAATTGCCATTTGAGTTTTTTTTTGTGAAAAGTGAATAAAATTAACAATAAAGCCAATTTTGAAGAGAACATCGCTGGAAAATGTAAAAAATTATTAATTATATATATAATTATAAATTACATATGTATGTGAAATGGAATAAGTGACTTCGCATACTGTACATATTTTGTTTTGTTACTTTTAACTTTGATATAAAACATATCATTCATTGAAAATAGATTCATTTTGTGAAAAAATAAAATAGAATTACTTTTCGAGTTGAGTTTTGGTAATACATTTGATAGAAAAAGGCGTTTTATTCTAAATAATTAGGTGAAGTATTACAATTTTGGGGGCTCAACCGAAGAAGAAAAATGTTATCTCTACGATCAATTGATTCAATGACTGTTGCCCAACTACGTTCAGAACTGGAAAGCAAACAGATGTCATTATCAGGAAGCAAATCCGTATTGAAGTTCCGACTCATGAGTTGGTATGCTGAACAAGGGACTGTGGAAGATGAATCATCTAATGACGAATTCGTTGACTCACAACCAAATATTAATACTTCGGATCCATTGGTAACCAGATCCTGCACTTTGTCATTTAAAGATGCTGACGACATCGTTCTTAATTTTTCTGGAGAAGATTCCACCAATATAACTTATTGGTTGAAAACATTGGATGATTTAAAAATGGATTATGAATGGACAGACCGAGAAACATTATTATTCGCAAAAAGGAAGTTGATTGGAGCAGCAAGAAAATTTATGGAGATTCAAAATATTCAAAACTGGCTCGATTTTAAGCAAATCCTTATAGATGAATTTATGGAACCTGTAAATCCAAAATCTGTGCACGAGCAGCTTAGAAACAGACGCAAAAAAGATTCTGAATCATGGCGATCATATGTGTATACAATGAGAGAAATATCTTCATTAGTAAATCTAGACGACAATTCAGTCATGGAATATATCATAGATGGCATAAAGGACAATACCTCTGACAAACTACTGTTGTATGGCGCAAGAACTTTTAAGGAATTATCAATTAAATTCAAAAACTACGAAAAAATTAAGATGTCAAGAAACTACACGACTGAAAAAGCTTCAAAATGGAAAAAATTTCGTTGTTATGCATGTGGAGCAGAAGGCCACAATTCAAAAAACTGTCCCAACGCAAAAAATGGTCCGAAATGCTATAGGTGTCATGAATTTGGACACATCGCTCCTAATTGCTCAAAATCTGTCAATATAAATTCTACAGAGCCATTAGTTAAAGTGTGTATCAAAGATAAATATTTTAATGGTTTAATAGATACTGGAAGTGGTGTAAATCTTATGAAGAATGACGTAGTGAAGCAAGTTCTTCCGAAGGACCGTTACGAAGTAGAGAGATTGTTTGGAAATGAAGGTCCTAAAAATACATATACTGCAGCAGAGTTCATGAAACCTTGGAATACATCGTCGGGAGACGAAGTATATTTTCAGGATTGGCCGTGTGAAATGGAATAAGTGACTTCGCATACTGTACATATTTTGTTTTGTTACTTTTAACTTTGATATAAAACATATCATTCATTGAAAATAGATTCATTTTGTGAAAAAATAAAATAGAATTACTTTTCGAGTTGAGTTTTGGTAATACATTTGATAGAAAAAGGCGTTTTATTCTAAATAATTAGGTGAAGTATTACATGTATATAAAAGAATAGTGTAAACAACGCACAACCTTCTTCAGCAAAATTGTCGATTTAATGTTTTAAAATTTGTACGTGTTCGCTACCAATAAATACAAGCAAGAACATTGGCAATTGACGGCGCGGTTCTGCCGGCGTTATTGCTTGCATTAAGACATATGCAATTGCTCGTGTGTAAGGTGTGTAAGGTGTGTAAGGGCTCTGCTACTCTAATTGAACTTGGGGGAATTATTAAGACAAGTGGTGACAAGCATATGCACGTGAGCACTAACGATGGAAGTGTAGCGGCTTCCGAAAGTGACGCTACTCTGTTCTGCTGTGTACGTTGAGAAATTAAGTTAATGTTAATTTTTCCCTTGTTCCTTGGAATATTAATCATGCCCAATTCTTTCTGAATTTAACGTTACGAACTTTAGCCTAATAATCAATTTAGATTCACAAAGCAAATACGTTCGAAATAATCATATTAATATTAAGATTTTGTTTAATAATTTAATAAAAGCCAATAATAATGATGCCAACGATTTAATTGAAAATCTGCCCGGCAAATGTTTTTTGCAAATAACTCCTCCCCATGGCCACATATTTGACCAAAAACAACACAAAAACCTAACGTGGATTGGCCCGAACCTGTGCTAAAAATTTCAGCTCGAAGATAAATCGTTACTAACAAACACACACACACACGATTTTATATTCTATGCATATAGATAACGTCAAAAAAGTAATCTATAATTATTTGGTACAATAATTAGACATTTATTATTATTCTTCGCACTTACCTTGATCGAATACGCCCACGGACATTGTTATCGCTTGCAGCCGTATTTACATTTGTAGAATTACGTCTCTTCTGCACACGTCCCGTTTGTACGCCACGTCTGGGTAGACTAGAGCTTCGTCTTCTCTTATTTAAACCGCGATTTGCTGTTGTTCCAGGGCGTACACCCAAGCGTGCTTTAATTGGTAAATTAGACTTATTTGTAATACCAACACGTCCACGGCTGCGACTTCTTGAACGACCACGGCGATTATTGCTACCAGAAGGTGCATTAGCAATATCGTTACGAAAACGATTTCTCGAACGGCTTCGATTGCTAAGTTGATTATCGCCAGGATTACGGTTGCGAGAACGAATACGTAAATTGCCCGACTGTTGTTGGGTGCGTGTACGAGAGCGACTGCGTGAGCGACCACGATTATTAATGCCTTCAGATCTGCGACGGCCGCTAACGTTACTACCAACACTATTGCGACCACGTTGACGATCAATATATCGTTTGGCCACTCTTTGAGCGGCACCGCCAACGGTAGGACGTCTGGGTCCCAATCGGTTGGCTATATTACCCGATGAATTAGAACGACGCAGGGATCTTCGACGATTGTTTAAGGATTCATTGTCAGCTTTCATGCTAAGCGAGTTTGTAATGTTGAAGTAATATTTCGTTATTTTAATATAATATATAAATTATGCGTATGTAAGTTGTGTTTAGGAGGGAAAACTGTTGAGTTTGTTAAAGCTTTCTATTTTTTTTTATAGTTTTTTTCAAGTATTTCCTCCTTTTAAGTTTTTTAGTAGAAGTAGTAGTTAAAAGTATTAAAAAAATTATTCTTACGTTGCAACACGGGTCAGACTATTGGTGCGTATAGGCTTTCCATTTGCTCCAACGCGAAATGCTTTGACAGTGCCACGTTGAATTCTGCGATTAGATCCGTTACCATAAGATCCTCCACCGCCGGTACGCATACTTCTCTGTAAGATTCACACGCAAATTAGGTGTGTAGAAATAGTTTTGTTTTGTTATTATTAGGTGTTGGTTTTGTGTTTGTTTGCTTTATTTAATTTTTCTTATTCTTCCTTTTCTTTCTCATTAACACTCTTTCCCAAATCATTTCATTTGTTTTAGCCTTATCATAACCCAATTCTATTATTGCTTTACGTTAATTAGCTAAATATAATTTAACATTTTCGTTTCAAATTCTGGACTGTTGTTAGAGATTTGTTTGGAATCTTGCTTCCTCGTGGTTCTTGTAGGTCAATATATGATTTAACAACATTAAAAATATTATAGCAAAAGTTGTTCCTTTACACGAATATCTCTTTGTGGTATTTGATGAAATCCCTTAAACTTCTATAGTTAATTATATAACTTTCTCGCCTGATGAAGTTGTTTGGTACACATATCTTTTGGTCTTAAAAATACTTATTTTTGCAATATTGAATATATTAAGCTGTTCTGAATCGTTCAACGTCCCTTCGGTTTCCAGAAAATAGTTAAAATATATTTTGGTTTTATTTGCAAATGTACTTTGTCTATTTGTACAAGTTGCGCTTTGACGCTACAAGCGGCAATAAGTATTGTAATACAATGGATGATATTACGAGAGTCAAAAACAGGCAGGTGTGTTGCACAAATTTATTGTGAAAAACGCAGATGTTTATCATATCAAGAGAACTTTTTGATCGTAATTATTTTGCTGTTTTTAGTTGTTAACATCCACTCGATTGATAAGGTGTTCTAATATATATCCATAGATTTATTTAGACTTTTTAATATACATATCTCTCAGCGCCTGAAACATATTTGATGACATCAGTTGTATATTACAAAAAGTTCAGCTGTAGAAAGAATTGAAAGCATTATTTCCTCTACGGTTTTTACTGTCTCCAGAATTTGAAATGGTATATTAGTGATGGACATAAGTGGATAGTGTTCTTAGTATTGTAAGAAGAGGTAATTATTCTTCACATCTCTAATAGCGTCTTTGTTGAAAATTCTGGTAAAAATTTCTGCATTGTTTCCATTCGGCTTTTCAAAATATAACTATCAAAACTTTTACCACAAATTGTTTTAAATATTTGTATAAATGACCTTCCTTGAGTCAAAAAGTGACTGGATCAAAAATAATTTTCAATCAAGCGTGATGTTGATTTGACCTCCCTCAGTACTCCAAAAAAGCGACATGATCAAAAATAATTGTAGAATATTTTTCTTGTTTTCATAAGGAATCTATCTGCATACTTTAAGGAATGCACACTCAATTTAATAACTTAGTGGCAAGGTACAAATTGTACGTTGTCCTCTTCCAAATAGCGAAAAATTAAGGTTTATGATTACATTGGATTTGTAGCAAGGGGAATATGTAAATAAAAGGTTTCGATTCAAAGGAAATATTTGCCTTGTTTAGATAAATACATGTTAGCGAACTCCTTTCAAGTTACATGTTTTGAGTCGATTTCTAAAACAAACATCTCTGGTTATTAAACGTTTACAGTGAGTGTATCAAACGCTCGTGTGTAATTGATCATTTTTAATTTTTTGCAACTTTACCAAAACGATCTTTTTTCATGATGGCCAGAAAGAAGAAAGAGTATAAACGTTTCAATAGAATTGGGTTTATAAGAAAGAGGTTATAGTTAGGCATTAAATTTCTCAAAACAATCTGAACGACCGTGTTTTCTAGACCACGTCATTCCAACTTAAGTTATCATTACTGACTCATTTTACAAATGCATTTATATTCATGCAGACCATTGCATTTCAGATGCTTTAAGAATGTTGCTTCCGAGAAATTTTTATTTCAAAATTCGATTGCTTTGTAGAAATGCGTTTCGTGCCTCGTTATATATAGAAAATTAGTTTAAGATTTTTTTTCAAACATACTCGTTTTAACTTTAATGCAGCTTGCACCTTGTGTTTCCTTTGAAGTTGAGCAATTAAACGTTGGTTAGCTCTAGATGTTATACGTTCTGATGATGCTGCAATGGGTATTTGACGCTGAACACTGCGACTGCGACTGCGACGACCATTACCGATATTAGTTACTACTTTCGGTTGAGTCGATATGGCCGTAAAACGTTCATTTAATGAAAGACCCGTTGAGTTGGTTACATGAATTTTACTTAATGTTGAAGACATCGTGTATTTAGGTTGTGAAAATTTTCCTTAGTTATTTGTTTGAAATTCTAATTTTTTGTAGTATTAAGTTGTCTTGATTTAAACAAACTGTAAAATCACACTAAAACAAAATATATAACATGTTATTATTATATGTATGGATAGTGGTTGGTAATATATATTTAGGGTTTTATTGATTTACGCCCGTAATTTCAACAAACGTATAGGTTTTTAACTTCAAATTTATGATTTTGCAAATCAAATTCAGGTATTTAAAAAACAAATTTAGAGTTTTTCAAACCAAATTGAATATTTACAAATCAAATTAACCAAATTAGGCATTTTAAAAGTCAAAATAAGGCTTTTTTAATTGACTTCAAAAATAGAAGAAATGTTATCAAATCCCCATGTATTTTTTTTAATGTATGTTCCCTCAAAACTCCGACATTTATAAAGCGATTTCAGATTTTTTTTCTTTATTTAAAAGGATGTGCTTCCAGATTGGTCCCGTTGAAAAATGCGCAGGGTCACGCCCATACACAGAAAATTCACATTAATTTATAACTACTTCTACTCAACCGATTCTTATGAAACTTGGCACACACATTAAGTTTCTGATTGAATACTACATCATGATTAAAAAAGTGGCAATGCCACGCCCATGCAAAGTAAATTCTTTTTCAACAACTTCTACTAAGTCGATTCTTATAAAACTTTGCATACACCTTTAGGTATCGTTGCAATACAACATTATGTTTAGAAAATTGGGCAATGCCAAGCCCATGGAAAATAAATAAACATTTTAACTACTTCTACTTAACCGATTCTTATAAAACTTTGCATACACATTTAGTTATCGTTACAATAAATCATTGTGGTTGGAAAAGTGGGCCGTGCCACGCCCATGAAAAGTAAATATTCATTTTAACTACTTGTGCTTAAACCTATTTTTATAAAACTTCGCACACACAATTAGTTCTCGTAAAAGTACATGATGATAATATATCGGGGCACTGCCACACCTATTTTGTAGTCGGTCTTTTTTTAAGAATTATTTTAAATTAATTTTATTAATAACACTTCTTGGCAATCGAGTAAATAAGGCTGATTTTGATTTTTAAAATGTGGCGCTAGTTTTGAAAAATTCTGAATTTTTGTTAAATATTCCATTTGATTTGTAAAATTCTGAATTTGAAGTTAAAAACCTATATATGCGGTAAGCTAGCTAGTAGTGTGCTACTCTATCGATGTGGATGTTATGGATTCGATTACCACCAGAGATTCTGGTCTGCTTCACTACTAGGCCTTAGTTAATATGCTCATTACAATAAGTTCGAATATAATTTGTAATCGTACTTCTAACATTGAATAAATAAATATGTACATAAATACATTAGCAGTAAACTAACATGTGTTTACAATCTTAACCTTCTAGTCAAATTTATGAAATATTTTAATCTATGAACGTGTTAAAATTACGGACATAACAAAGAAAAATTACGTAAAAATGTATAACTGTGTACATAGGCCCATTTGTCTAAATACAATTACATACCCAGCAAAATATAAATGAACGCGTTCAAAATTAAATAATGTTTCATGATTTTTTTAGCACTTGTTTCTTCGAATGCATTCTGAATTAGGAATGGGCAAAAAATATCGATATATCGATATTTTCTTAAAAATATATCGATATATATCGTCGATATTTTTAATTTCGATATATCGACATATCGATATTTTTTTCCAAATATATCGACAGTATCAAATTCGATAATTTTTAGCTTTGTTTTGTTTTTCGTGCAATTTTTAAAAACATTTCGGTACAGTCTTCATCAAATAGAATATTACTAACAAAATCTTTTGTTTTATTTATAGTATTTTGTCTATTCGAAAAATTATCATTCTTTGAGTGTAATTTTGTTGATGTATGATCCATGAAATATTGGTGGAACAGTAAGGATCTTGGAAATTAACTCTTTCCAGCTTAATTATTTATAAGAAAGGTACTTATTTTGTTTTATTTAAAAAAAATTTGGGGACTATGCATGAATTATCATTGTTGAAAAAATATCGATATTTCGATATATCGATATTTTTTATTCGATATATAACGATACCGATCGATATTTATAAATTATCGATATCGACATATGTATACCGATATATTTTTTTCACTTGCCCATCCCTATTCTGAATGTCATTGTAAATCGTAAATAAAGCTGTAGTTTTTGAACTCATTAAAAACGCATGTGATTTTACTAGGTAATATGTATATTGCATAAAAAATATACCGAAAAAGGCATGCAAAAACGGAATTAAAGCATCACGTTGACATATTTTCATAAGACAAGTTTTAGCTCCAACAAAAAAATAAGAAGATAATAGGTATGCTCAATAAATGAAAGTTGTTACTAATTCAGTGTTGTTTTTCTTCCGACGGGGTTTTTTGAACTTGGAACGATTTTCCGTCATCCCACGTCAATTTTAGTTTGTAAACAGACCGGTTTCGGCTATGTGCCATCCTCATTGTTCTATTGAATACTGTATTCAATAGAACACTGGAAATGGCACATAGCCGGAACCGATCTGTTTACGAACCAAATTTGACGTGGGATGACGGAAAAGCGTTCCAAATTGTTACTAGTTGTTACTGGAGTGTTCACGTACTCGAAAAACTAGCAACGAGTGAAAAGAGCATAAAAAGTTGAGAAAAAAATTTGTTGCAAGTCTTTGCTAGTAAAATTGTTACTAGCAGGAATTAGCCAAACAGCTGTTTAGATCTTTTGTTTACTAAACGAATGTTTGAAAAATCCATGAAAAAGTTAACTTTTTCTAATTTTAATTATTTAGAAATTACCCGTGTAATAGTTTTTATATGAAAAAATTAGCGAATAAAATGATGTTCAAAGATTTGATCTTGAAAGTTTTACTAAGTACTTTTAAATACACATTAACGCTATATAAAATTAAATATTTTTTCTGTGAAGCTGAAAATTATTAAAAATTATAATGGGGTACACGGGTACCATGGTGTGGTATTTTTTGGTTGTGTTCTACAGTTAAAGCAAGGTATATTTATTTAAATAAATACATATGCCTTGAGTTATAGGGGTAATAATTTGTTTTTTAAATCGGCGCTGATTTGAAATAGAACGATATCCATCCCATAAACATTATTTATTTATTTTTTCTTAAATTATTGAGTGCATTTGTCACATTGCATATTTAAAAACCATTCCATCCACAACTTTTACCTTATCATAGCAAAAACTTACGACCCCATATTTAGGATCTGGGATGGTGCGGTTTTTCTGCGATGGTGGACTTCTTCTGTGTCCATATCTGTATATGAAACTTGAGCCAAATGTACTTTTTATTATTAGAAATTTAATTTTAGCTCTGACTCATAAATTATCAAAAATTATGCACTTTTGTTTTCTGAACAAGCAGAATACATATCCATACATATGTATGTACATATTCAACCCAAATGAATTCCAGCGTATTGAGGTTATGTTAAGTACTAGAAGATTTCCACTAATTCAAGTTTTTGGGCAATTCTATTTTTTAATAATTATAATTTAAGTACTCACCTTTTGTTTAATTTGGCTTCGCAAGATAAAATTGCTTGCCAAGCTGATTGAGCAAGTTCAAATATTTTTATGATAAATCTTTTATTATATATTTATGACTTTCTATTTGCTTTTCATAAATATTCTTCGATAGTATAGTCCGCAAGTCCTTTAGTAATTTATATTTTTCTTTTCTTTAAAAAATGCACAGCGAATAAAAATTCCTGTATCTACTTGATTTTTCTTCACAATTGTGAAATAAAAATGGCTGACATGTAATTACGCATACAGGGTTGTTAGTGAATCAAGTGGCCAGACGACGAAAAACAAAGGTAGCCGTACTAAATTTAAGATGTGTGGCAGTACCCACAATTTATGGGAACTTTGAACAATCGTTATACGGGCTGTTCACATATTACGTAACTTTAATTTCGCTGGCGTCAACTTCTTCAGCCCCATCAGTACACCGGAACTTCCAACACCGCCAATCAGCTTCAAATGCGGGTACATAAACCACAGATTATAATCTATGACATAAACCTCATAACCCGTATTGTTGAAAAATAATAAAATTACTGTATTGTATTTCTCTATTTAAATCAGCAGTTTATTAAATTTTGAGATCTTTAAAATAATACAGTATTTATCGCTTATATGCACGCCGGTTATAAGCATTTACCGCTTTTATGCACTTGTTTTTATGCGTTTGTTATATAAAATACACCGAAATATTTTGTATGTAAGCATTTCCCGTTTATATGAACCAAAAATCGTGCAAATTTGGAAATGCATATAACCGATAGATACTGTATTCAAATTAAATTGTATTATATATGTACATATGTATGTATTTACTTATTTATCTCAATTCAAAGTAACATTTGGAGCAAGTTATTCAAACAAATGCAATGTTCCAAAATTTAGCGTAAAAACTAACAATATACCTACATCTTTATATGAATTACTTCTTTTCAAGTGTTTCCACTATCTGAAAGGGTGTAATATGGATTTCACTTAGTTCTAAGCGCAAAGCGTCAACATGCTCAAACAAGCGTTGTTGGGCCTTTTGGTATCGTTCGACAGTGGCTTCTAAATCTTGTATACATAGTTCTTGCCTTTGTATAAGCTTTAAAAGTTGCATTCTATTAAAATTGTGATATTTGTCATTTTGAGTAGGAGCATCAACCAATTCCTCGCCCGACACATCAAAATCTGTTGAAGCCTGTGTTTTGAAAGAATTACCATCGAACGATTGCTGTAGGCAAGATGGAGAAGAAACTTCTCCTTCAGAATTTATATTAAATTCCAAAGCGTTTGTGGAAGTTTTCAATAAAGTGCATTCTTTGGCATTTTCCTTAAGCCCATTGCCCGATGACCAATCGGATTCAATTATTTCCTCTGACATTAGTACCTCAACATCTGAATCAGTTCCTGAATAGGTAGGTCTACGTTTTTCTTGGTATTCGGAATTATATAACATTAGTACTTCGGTAGATTCTTCACAATTACAAGTACGATGAGATTTTGTCGGTTTCTGTAAAACAGTAAAATCTTCATGTTTATCAAAAACTTCAACAGCACGCAGAAACACGTCATCGCCATCTTCACTCTCAACAAACTCATCATTGAGTTCTTGATTTTCAAGTTCATCATCGTGATCTGGCAAGAATTCTATATCATGTGTATAGGTCGAATCCAAGACGCAAATATCCGTATTGGTAGTGCTTGCAGAACTTATAGTACTTTCTTGCAAAGGTCCCCGACAAATATTAGAAGGTGTATCTACCACTTCTATACTTTCAGATTCATTTCCATTTGGTGAATTATCTTTGCTACCCAGAGGCGTCTTAAATTGGTCATCTTTTGCAGTGTCATTGTGTTGGAAGTGATCAAAACAAAATTCTGCAAAGTTTAATTGCAAATCGGAATCGTCCATTGTTTCCTTTTTGTGCTTTCGTTAATGTTTTTGTTAGTGGATGTATTCGGGAATGTTATGATGAATTCATATTTAGTTGTCCATACTTTTCACATTTTTATTGTTCTATCACCATAAATTGCAAATATTGTAAATACCATATTCTGTGGTAAATACAAACAAACAGTTCTATACAGGGCTCCCAGTTTTATTTCATACCTTATTCCCAATTTTCGATTTTTCGTTCCCCAAAATCCCCGAAATTGCTATTTTCTCATTCCCAAAAATTCCCACAGTAACTCGTAACGAAAATCATATTATTTCAAAGGAAATATATGCGTACATTTATTTATTTAATTAAATCCATTTATATTGAATATTTCAAAAGTGATTGTATTTCTACATATACCCAGCTGTAAATGGAAGGAATAAAGAGTCCTACTACAAGGCTTATTTAGCAGGCTCTATAACTTCTACTCTCATTGCATATTCATATATTTTTTACACGCGATGTCATTGCGGACCTAAGCCTTCTTCGACCCATTACTCAGCAGGCCTGATTGAAGGTATTCTTTAGCAGGCCTATTTGCAGGTCATACGTGGCATGCCTGAGAAGGCCTGTTCTGGGAATATCTGTTAAAAATCAAATGGAAGTACATTTTTATATCTGGGTATAGCGGCTTCTATATTTTTGATTATCGGGAGTTTTTATTTCGAACTCCTTTTCATCCAAAGTAATTTTTTATACATATGAGGCTAAATTTCTTGTATTTATTAAGAAGGAATTGGGCATGATGTAGTAGCTGCAACATAAACGACATAATAGCAGCATGTTTGATGCGTCTTGTACGTAAATTTCAGTCTTATTTACAAATTATTTGCGAAAAAAGAATACAAGAATGTTTGTGATTTCTAAAGTACATTTTTTATTAAACAACACGGAAAATCTAAAAATAGAGTAGTCTTAAAAGGTTATAACCATTGATAAACAGTGATGCCTGTAATGAATATGTTTGGTATTTTGTTATCCAACACACTGAGAGAGGCAACTCAACACTTATCAGAGAGCGTAATTTTTGCACTTGAAAATGCACTAAAATTTATTTCCCAGCAGTTAAAGTGACAACTAGTAACGCTTTAGGATAGTCATATTACTAGTTGTAATAATAGTAGTCAGAAGACGACAGTCATATTACTAGTTGTAACAAGACTAGTAACGTTACTGGTCCAAAAGAACAATCATTTTACAAGTTGTATCGAGACTAGTAACGACACTAGTCAAAAAAGGACAATTATATTACTAGTTGTATCGAGACTAGTAACGATACTAGCCAAAAAGGGACAAAATTTTCAGGTACATATACGATTTTATATAACATATTTTTAGCTATTAAAGAAATAAGTAGAATGTGGCTCAGTGGGTAGAGTACTTGCCTTAAAGTATGATGAATGTGTTTTCGTACCCCGGTTGATCCAAAGATTTTTTAAGAGTTACAAAACTCTTAATAAAAGCACTAGTAAGCGCACTAGTTTACTATAACTAGGATTCCAACTGGGATATAACTGTATACAAATGAACTAGTTGATCTGCTATGACAACCTAATGTTAAAATCGATAGTTCGATATATGAAAAAAGGATAGATATTCAACTAGTCTGAAGCAAAAAGCAACTAGTATAGTTCCAACTACATACCAGTTACTTTGTCTGCAGGGTTGTTTTGCACACACAAACTATAGGGCAGCACGAATATACTCTCAAGTACTCGTATGTATATTTGTGTGTATGCATGCATGTTTTTCTGTATATGTATGTATATATGTATGTTTATATGTATATTTGGTCGTGGCCAAGGCATATTTTTTACAGGTACCACTAGAACTAAAACAAATACAACACCAAAAAAACACATGTATTTTGTTGGTAGAAATACCGCAGAAATATGTCAAATCCATTATCTGCGAGTCGCACACATTCATAAGCTCTCTCAAATTTACTACCACATGCCCGTTGTTGATAGAAAAATCCCAGACCTGTGTCAAAATCTATTGTCTGTGTGACGCACACATTGTCAAATTTACTAAAACAGCTGTTCTTGTAGTGGCACCTGTTCAACATACCTTGGTCGTTGCTATGTATGTACACACATACACCTGCATGTGTACATAAGAATGTAAATAAGAACATACATCTATACACACACGAAATTCATACGAGTACATTGTACGAATACATTTGAGTACACTTTGCAGCCCTCTAACACAAACACTATTTTTATATTATTTAATTTTTTTATTTGTTTTTTAATAAATTTTATGTTTCTTGCTGTAATTTTAAAATATTTTTTTAATATTGTTGACATTTGTGTGTTGAAATTTATCAAAGTTTTTTCCATTCAACAGTATTGCATTTTTGTTACTATTTGGGACATTTTTTTTAGTGCCAAATAGAAAAATATGCAAAGAAATTTTAAGCAAATCAAAATTTTTTGAGCTCAAATGCATCTAAATTGATTCTAAATTCATATTTTCATTAATTAATGCAAAATTAATTGTATATTACAACTAAAAATTTATGTTTAAAAAATATAAATTTTGTAAAATCCTTTTTGTACAACTGAGTATAGTTTTGGTGCTGTGCGGAATATTTTATTTTAAACCAATACTAACTGCCAGTCTTTGTAAAATAAAACAAAATGTTTGTGTGAGAAACTATATTGCCAACAAAAACAAATTATCGTATTTTATTGTTGCTTTCAAATAAATCCTCACACGAAATTTTCGATTTATTATACAAAAATTGGCAGTAAATCAAAATGTTCTACTAACACATTCTTAGACTTAGGTTTTTGACAGCAGACTTAGGTTTTTGAAGTTTTATTGACTATCTACGTACCTATGCCATTTACTTTCCGATGAGGAACTAGAAAATTAAAATAATATTCCCAAACCTAATTAGTTGTACAATGTACATATGTACATATAAATAAATAATAATGGGCTTTATTGTGTTTGGGGGGTTTTCGACCTCTACTTCGACTTTTTGTAATAGATTAAAGAAAAAAACGGAAAATTTTTCATTAATCTATCATAAAATGTCGAAGTTGAAGTCGAAAACGCCAACCACAATAACGGGGAATAATAAATATCTAACAGAGCAATAATGAAGCTAGATCATAGGCATCCAACTTTGAGTGAATTTAATATTTTCGATGCTATGGAGCGGAGCTTACAATTTTTTGATTATATGTAACGGCTTATGTCTTGTACAACAAAAATCTTACAATATGCTACAAATTTATGTTGTAAATACACAGATGCCTTATTATCCTATTAATATTATAATTGAGAAAGTTTGTATGAGTGTGTATTTGTTTTGTGTTAATTCTTCGAACAGAAATCTTCATACATATAAAATTAAACTAAATCAAATAAAATTCGATGTTTTATCTCTGAAACTCGCATTTTTTGCAAAGAAATAATAATTATATACAACCAATTTATTTTAAGATTATTAGCAGTTAGTTATAGCCTTGGTTTTAAGAGCTTGCTAGAATAAGCTTGTTATAAAGAATTATTTAAACTAGGATCCACCCGGTGGTCGAAATTCGTCACCGGGTTCCTTTGTAACCGGTTTTGTAGCCGGGTTTTTTATGTAAAAAATATATTGTGCATATCCAGAGAAAAATACCTTTTAAAACATATATGTTTCATCAATATTGGTGGATAATAAGATACTTAAAAGTGTACGCCAAAAAATTGTGTGGCCTATTTATATAAGATTTACATTCGAACAAATATTGGTATTAACACTACAAAATTAACTACACTGCCATTTTCGGTTTATGGGCCTCAGCGCGTTTGCGCACGGCCTTCATGCGTTGATTGCAATAGACACGCATAAATATTGCAAAAAATACTACCAAGACACCAAATATACCCAACATCGAAATGCTGTGATGGTAAATTAGACAAGAAAGTAAAATAGCTGCAGCCTATAATTAAAAAAAACTTTCAAAACTAATGTTTAATACGCAATTTTTATAACGTTCACTTACTTGTCGCAATGTCATAATGATGGTAAATACAACCGGCCCAAATACAGAAATGGTATAAAATATAAATAGTTGGCCGACGGCTGAACTTATAGACAGTATAACAATATCAAATACAATTTTTGGATGCTAAAAAAAGAAAAAAGGAATCGAAATTTTAAGTGAAACTATTTTTAGCATTTTTACCTCTGTAGCAAATTGTAAGGAGTCCATAAATCCACCCTGAACACTTAAAGAAGCTGCCGTAAATATGGTCGAGAATAAATTTACCCCGCACATCATTTGTAAAGATGTCATGTTATAACCTTTAAATAACTCCCCTTGCCAGTTGGCTGTAAAGCTATCAAATACCATGTACATGGCTAGTAGAAATATACCAGTAATTGTGGTAACACCACTACTCTTGGAACTATCCGCTGATCCCATCATAAAAAATATCATACCTGTTGATATCAACACAGCCGTAAAGTATTCATAGCATTGATATTTATTCTTCGATAGAATTTTACCCATCAACATGACTGGTATAATTTTACACGATTTTGCCAATACTTGTGTAGGAAAGTTAACAAATTTTAGGGCTTCGTATTGAAACCAAGCGCTCATTATATTCGAAAACGAAGCAAATGAGTATTTGTACAAGGGTGCCTTATGACGAGTTTGATGTCTTCTGTACTGCAATACAGTACTAGCCACTACAAAGGCTAAAATACGATTTGAAAATACTAAAAATTGAGAGTCCTTAAAATGTGAATTCACACCATCAAAATTATAATATTCCTGTGTCATAATTTTCTCTTGCAGAACACCCCATGTAAGATATGATACCATAAGGCCACCAAAACACCAGAGAATAAGGATGACTTCATGAGAATTTGACCGTTTTGATGTCGCAGCTATAGGAGTCTGTGGAGTTGATGAACTTAATACTGTCACGGATGAATCATTTGGTATTAAGGACTTTTCAGATGGTTCATCCCGATCAGACTCGTTGCCGATATTGCCATTAATGCACATGCTAACGGCCATGTGTATATACGTTTTATCTGTTTTTATATGAGAAAATAGAATTTTTGATAATAATCATACATATATAGTAATGGGAGTGTTTTAATAAAAAATAATATCACAATATTCATTTGGACCAATTTTATTGAAAAACCGGTTGACCGACACGAGAAAACCGCCCAGTAAAAGCAAAACCACCGTTTAAGGGTTTTTGAATACTCCAGTAATAACTTACCGTTTTTTTCCAAATAGTTTGTGCGCTGAACATACTTATAAATTAAGAAACCAGGTACAAAAACACAACTGTAACCAAAACAATTGACCAACAGTTTTAATATCCACGAGTAATCTTTAGACTGAGACTCTATCAGTTGGGAAAGTGTTTTATGAGAATCATAGCCACCCAAGGCAGATCTTAATAAATCAGAAAAGAAATGTATAACGAGTAAGATGGTAATAAAGAAGCCACTAGAAAGAATATCAAAGGAAAGGTTAAATAATTAAAATTTAGTTCGATTAAACATAACATACCAAATAACAATATCGGGCTTTTTAATTGCCATTGCTTTTAAGTTTAGATGATTAACTAGAAATAATTAATAATGCAATTACGTAGACAACAAGGACTTTTTTCTCTAAAACAAGACTCAAAATTTTATTTTCTTTTGTAAAAAAATTACTGCTGAGTTAAGCAATCACATTTGTTGACAACAACAATTCTGGCAGCAACCGGAGCAGCAGCAGGACTATAATAATAAATGCCTTTTGGTTCTTTCATATTTTGCATGGTTGTTGTCCAAATTTTTAATTGAATTGAAATTTTTTACTATCACATTATTATTGTTTTGTAAATCGCTGGCAAAAGTTATTAGCAAACAACCGAATTGAAGTGGCCAGAGGTTATGGCTTGTTCTTTCTACGGAATCGATATTAAGTTCATTAACCGTTTATTAACATATATTAGTTCCTTCGATTAGAAAAAAAAACTTAATAATATGCATAAGTTCACGTATTCATACTTACTACACATAAGTATGTACATATCGCTCCTTTATTGCAACGTAGTAGTATCTCAAAAAACCAAAATTTTTAAATTACTTAAGAAAAAGTCTTCATTAAAACTTTCTTTATATGTTAACAAATTTTCAGTAACATATTTTAATCTAAACCGAAGATATAACCACTAAGAACCTAACACCGCCCATATACTTGTTAAAAATTTTTCAAACTTTAAACGCTATTTGCCAAGTTTAATTTTTTTGAGATATGACTACGTTGCAATAAAGGAGCGATATGTATATGAGTTATTATACGTTTATACACATGAACACGAGTTTGTTTACATTTCGTAATTCTATTTATTAACACGTTAACAGTAACACAGCCCATATATTGGCTGTGAACGGAAAGCACCAGCAATCCACAGCCCATATGTGGGCTAATCATCCATACAAATGTAAAGAGCTTTAAAATTGTGGACGTTGAGATAACATCGTTTATTTGATTTGGACTTCACAATACAGACCATAAAAAATGTGTGCGGACTACTGGGGCACTCCAAGTTTTTACCTTTTACTGTTAACGTGTTAATTATTTCTGTTTATCCACGACTTTTCGATAGTTTATAAATAACTGGTTTATTGTAGGTATAGAAGTTTATTAATACATCAGTATCCATAGAAGAAAAATAAGAAAAGTAGTTGTTGTAAACCAACAGATACTTTTTTATAATTACTGATTAGCAGAGATGAGATAGCATAGCACAGGGTACCTTTTAAAAAAACAAATGTTTTATTAAGTACCAAGGCAAACAACATAATACAGTCGACTATCGATAATTTGAAATTCAAGGGATCGGAAAACAGTTCAAATATTCACGAGTTCATATTAACAAGAGTTTAAATTATCAAAAGGGATATGAAAACAAAATCTAAATTAACAAGACTTTGATTAAAATTAAACCATAAAGCAAAAACATGAACACATTCACAATACCAGTTCAAATTATAGATAGAAGAGCCAAACTTCAAATTATAGAACGTCGGTGAGCAAGAAGTCATTCCAATCTATAGCACAATGCATATAAATTTAAACCAATTTTATCTTTCATAAAACGCAGCACATTAAAATAATTCAAACTATAGTGGGGCGAAAAAAATTCAAATTATAGCGCGTTACCGATTAAGATGCCATTTAAATAATTTCTAATTACCGAGGGGATCAAATTACATAGACTTTTTCAATTTATTGAATGTGTTTCAAGGGTTCTGGGAGTGCAAGTTATTGAGAAATTCAAATTAACGTTTTTCAAATTATCAAAAGTCGACTGTATATAAAATGATATGCTATTTGCACAGGGTAGCTTTGATACACTAAAAATATGAAAAAAAAATTTCGTAGTTTTTTTTCGTAGAATATACGAAACTTTCGTACATATTAAGAAAAAAAATTTTTATATTTTTTTTAGTTTACGAAAGTACCGAAAACTTTCTTAAGTATTTTTCCTTGTTAAAAAATTATAGGAAAGAAAAATATAATAAATATATTGGAAAAAAAAAATAAAACTATTTGCAAAAAATTTACATATTTCTCAGATGTAAGTAAATAAAACTAATTAATGTTTAGCTCTTATAAAATAAGAAGAAAGCTGATTGAAATATGAAGATCGCGAGTTCGTGCCAGGGCTGAGCCAAACCTTTTTTACTTTTTATTTATTTTCCTACATTTCACGCAAGAATTTCATGGCGCGAAATTACAAAATATTTCGTAATATGTACGAGCATTTTCGTGCATATGTTGCATCGACTTTTGGCTATGTATGAACGTATTATTATTTATTTTTCAGCTCAGAAACTACCTCCAGTTTGTATTTAACAATCACCAAAATGACATTATGGATTTCTTGTTTTTTCTGAGTGCTATTCTGGGAGTTATACGCCTTAAAGCAACATTACTACGCTGAAAAGAAACCCATGCAACATATGTATAAAAACAACGTATATACTACGAAATATTTCGAACATTTCGTAAAATATATTAAGGACCTAACTGTTTAAATCACGTCACCAAAGTGAAAGTGGAACGCAAACGGCATCAGCCAACAGAAAACCGATCTCGAATACTTCATGATTGATAAACAAATTGAAGTAATGACACGCATCTGACGCAAGCAATTCATCAAAACCTGGCGATCTCATCCATTTACTGTCCTTCCAGGTATTCTATTACAGAAAGCCAATAATATAGTACATTTTTCAATTCATTATGCCCACGCCTTTTAGCCCCCGGTGAAAACAACGTTTAGCATATGTACGATCTGGGGATCGCGGTTAATCACTCCCAAAGATCGTGTTTTGTTTGGAGCAATTAATAAAATGGGTTTGAATATTATTTCAATTGCTCAGCCAACTTATCAACAGATCGACAAGAAATTCCTGATGCTATTGACTTCGGAGTAGTAAAAGGAGTTCCTAGCGAAATAATTAAAGTTGAATATTCTTTAGATTTACCTTCAGACCAATCACTAGGGCAACAATTACAACAATACAACAAACCAAACCAAACAAAACAAACCAATCGTTCCCACGACAATTGGATCTACGCTCCGGAACGACCCGATTCTCACTCGGCCAAAGATTGTCAACCCAGCGACAGCTGTATCAGACGGAAGTTTTTTCCTCAGGAAAGAACTCCCGACAACAGCAGAGCTGTTACAACAACAGCAAGATAACAACAACGTGCATTTTTGTTTGTGTAAATCGCCAAGAAATGACATAAAAAAACGAAAACAAGAAAACACACACAAAGTAAGAAAAAACACTCACACAAAGTAAGAAGAATACACCGACAATGTTTTTGACATTTCTTGGCTAAAATATGAGTAGAGCAAATAATCAGCTGCCGTTAGGCTCCCTCCTGGTATGAATTCGCCTTGGTTGAACCTAATCATGGTAGAATAATATACAAGGTAGCTCTGAAACGCCAGCTGATTAGTTTTTTATTCGCTTTTTTCATGGTACGAACTATCAAATCTTGGGTATATGTGAAATAACTACGTTGCACACACAATACCACACGTATGTTTGCTTCTTATGTTCTTTAAACACACACATACCCTCTCTATTAATGTTTGACATTTCGTACCCCAAATGTACTTTTGCATTAGTTATGCGGCTACCTGTTATTTTATTCTACCATGAACCTAATATTTTGTCTAGCAGTGGCTGGACTAGGTTATAGAGGTTGCCAGTTTAAAGATTAAAAAAAACAGCCCACTTGGGTCCCTATAGGTCCCGCTGTGTTAAAGCGGCTGGACTAATTATTAACAAATTTAGTTTTAAGAATTTAATGCTTACAATTGAAGATCCAATAAATAAATATAAGTTAAAAAAAAATGGTCTTGATATTTCAAAGCAAGTACTCTTCGCACTAAACCGCTTTCTGAAGGCGAAGGGAAGAAAGGGTAGCATGCACGAACTCAGATTCTTGATATTTCAAAGCAAGTACTCTATGCACTCAACCGAAGAAAGGGTAGCATGCACTACACTCTTGTATAGCCGATTTGGCTCTTAATTAGTAATAGTCAAACTTTTGTTTGTTTCTGGATTAAATGTAAAATTACACCAGCTTCCTTGGTTGTATCTTTTAAGATACACAGCGCATTTAAGTGCTAAGTAGCAGCGACTAAACACTGGTTTTCAACCAGTCGGCTTGGTTCTCTGCCAACTGCACCGTTTTTTGTCCCAGTTAAAAAAACAACTTAATCATCTCCATTGCAGCTGATTTAATATGCTTATGTACGTATGTACATATATACTCTGGCTCTAACTAAACAAAGCACATACAAAAACAAAGTATTCTTTAGAATAATAAACACAAAAACAAAAGTATTAGCTAAAAATAAAATAAAATTTGAAAATTAGATTTCTTATCTGCTTCAGAACAAACGTTACAAAAAGTTATCTCAAATACAAAAAGAGGCTACAACAACAACTCCATTTGACAAATCAGTAAAATAAGTTCATACATATGTATGCATGTATGTACATAAATCTGTACATATTCATGTAAACAGTGGCTGACAGACAACAAACCACCCTCGCGAGATTTTGAATATGCATGGAAGTTAAGATTTAAATAAATGTTGGAATTAGTACATCATATCACGTTATACAATAAAGATAGAGAAAGTATTACTAAAGTCGCAGCTCTTTAAACCAAAGTGAAATGAATTTGACACAAAAATTTGAACTAGTTTGGCCAAAACTGAAGAGTTTAAATGCAGGTTCAGAGCAGAATGGGAACGGAGAAATGGAAAAAGTATTGGCTATGGTTGTATTAGGATTGGGAAGCTTTATAGCCGGTATTTTGCCTATATTCATATCAGAACGCAATCGTCAAAGGTTTCCTCTAACAACATCTTTAATGCTATGTTTCGGTGCAGGTGTATTGCTGGCCACAGCCATAGTTCATATATTGCCAGAGGTAAAAGAAACTTTAGTTGTCGAAAACTCTACGTGTGTTTTTTTACCTTAATGCGAAAGTAAATTCGAACATTGCATTTAAAGAAAAACAATTTTAGTTCTTTATTATTGTTTTCAATACATATACATACATACATACATAAATGTTCGATAGAAATTTTCTTTCACATTTAGGTGAACAGGCAGCCAGTCTACACAAAAAAAAACTTATATACGATTTCAATTACTAATATTTCAGATTCAATTAATTGTGTTGTTGAAGTTCAACTACAACTAAAATTTTATTTCTGATATTCACATTTTCAATTCCTCGAAAATTTTGTTATTGAATGCAGAAGTAATTGCTTCAATTACGAAATTAATTGAAACTAGTTTTTATCATCGAGTGCTTTAATTGAAATTTTTGAGGAATATTTTTTTGTACTATGCACGCAAATAGTTATTCTTTCTTTAATCATATAATAG
Source organism: Panzeria rudis (assembly GCA_956483635.1). Lineage (NCBI taxonomy): Eukaryota > Metazoa > Arthropoda > Insecta > Diptera > Tachinidae > Panzeria > Panzeria rudis. The sequence continues at coordinate 23,977,121 of OY101447.1, read as the reverse complement.
ATTATTTATTTATTTATTAAGTTAAAATTATAAATAATTTTAAGCTAATGCTCCGTACACATAGGACATTTCTTTTGTTGTCATTTTTCAAATTAACAACTGACAATATGCTGTCATTTTGTTTTTGTGACTGCAATATTGTCACATTATTGAAACAACGGTAAGCATTAGACGCGCAAACAGTTTGCCACACATCGAAAAACATGTTTGCTTGCGATGTTATAAAATGGCATAGTGTGTATGTAGCATAACTAAGGTAAGTTATGGCTATGGAGACCTTCAACTTACATAGGTGTTTACATGTAATACTACTTTAATTTATTATTGCTAGTTAGTGATAATTTTATGATAGATATTTTGCATTATTTGAAAATAGACTGAAATATGCTTATAAATTTAAGGCATAGTCTGGCATGTGATGGAAATCGATCGATTTCAAATCACGTCGATTTCAAAGAACAAAATCTCCTGAAAGATGATTTATTGATGTTTTTATTGTTTTCGAGGCTTAGCATATTTTATTCGATATTAAATTCGATTTCGCTCTATCGTGCGATTTACATAGCATATATTTGGCTATTATTAGTTTTATGAAATCCATCGATTTCCATCACATGCCAGAATAATATAAGCTATATCAGAAGCATGTCAGAGTTAAATTTCTAAAATGCATCTTTAGGATGTTTAAAGTAGTAAATAAGCAAACCCCCATTTTTGAGATTTATTTTAAACTTAAAAGTCACTGATGAGTACTGTACTAACCACATCACTTATTGATTTTTCTTTTATTACAGGTTCGTAAGCAAATGACTTCGAATTGGGCTGAAATTTCACTATGTGCTGGTTTCTTTGTCATATACTTTATTGATGAATTTATACATTACTTCTTTGGAGAAGCTATACAACATTCTCATGGGCACGATAGCGATCACAGTCATAATATAACAGTATCGAATAACCATCGCCATAATTACGGCTCATTAAATAATTCTGAATCACAGCCTTTACTAAGTACACAAAATACAGAGACAAAGTAAGTTTCAACTTTACATAAAGCATATAATTCGATCATTTAATTTTTGTTATTATTAAACAATTACAATAGTGAATCTCAAAATGATAATCATCATGCTCACCAACATGGCAGAGAAAATTGTCATCATAATAGTGGCGAGCATCGTGAACATGTTCATTGTAATGACGAAATTGTTGAAGATGCGAATGCTCGCATATGTCATACGAGCCATACTGAACCCTGCTCTCAATCAATGACCGGTACATTAGGTTTATTTGTTGCATTATGTTTGCATTCAGCCATTGAGGGTTTGGCTATAGGTGTTCAAAATTCTTCAACAAAGGTAAGTTTTCAATTTATAAAAGTAGTTGTATTTTTGCTCTGAAATGGGTCATCTAAGTTTTTTTTTTTTTGATATTTTTACCTAATGCACAAAAAATTATAAACTTTGTCTAATCTAGAACTTGGAAATAATACATATATAAAATGCGTCTAATCTTATCAGTTAAATGAGCAAAATGGCACATTTTAAGCTAGTTAATCGTCAAACAATAAGAAAAGGCTTTCGTTGATAAATTGATAAAAAAAAGCAACTATAGTTAACAAGATATGTACATGAATTTGCAAATAATCTTGGCCTATATTAGAATAAAAATACAGCTGCACTATTATTTCTTAAACTAATATTTTATTGCAGCTAGATTTTTTTTGTAATTTTTAGGTATTGTTTCTTCTGGGAGCTGTAGCATGCCATAAGTTTGTTATGGGATTTTGTTTGGGTTTGGTATTTCGTTCAGATCCACAAACTCCTCTAAAATCGCAGATAATTGGCATAACAGTATTTGCTTTGGGTGCTATATGTGGTATCGCTTTGGGCATGATTATAGTCGATGTACCCAGTTCCTTGTCAATGACAGTATTACCTATTATTCAAGGTCTAGCGGGGGGGACCCTACTTTACGTAACGGTGTGTGAAGTTATACCTCGTGAAAAAGCGAAATGGCATTTGAATTCCGAAAGACAATTAGCTAGTTTTGCTCAGTTCCTAATGGTGGCTTTTGGTTTCACGATTATGTGTGTATTAAACTTTTACTTCGATGGTTAGTCGGAAACTTTAAAATTTGAATTTGTTTTATTCACTACCTTCACCACAGATAGAAAGGATGTACATGTAAGTTTGTAATTTAATTTCTAATTTATACAGTATTCATTCGAAATATATCGCCATATAAAATTCAAAGGGGAAAAACATGATTTTTAAAAATTTTTCAGGTTACATAAAAACTTAAAAAAATGCAAACTCTTGTGATTATAAAAAACTGAATTAGTGTGATACCATCCTGAAAAAAAATTTTTATAATCACAATAGATTGTACTTTATTAGTTTCTTTAAATGATGGCAGGCCATTTTGCATTTTATATGGCGATATATTTTCCGAACGCTTTTCAGCGTTTTCTGAAGAATAAAGATCATCAATTGACGTAAACAGGCTATTCGTAGAATACAGATTGGTTTGGCAGCACTTTTAGAGCAAAAATAAGTGATTGCGTTCATTTTATGCTTGAAACGAAAACAATTAGGCTAATTTTTGTTCGATAGAGAAATTAAAGGCTTAATAAATGGGAATTCAGAACACCTTGATTATTCTTTTGACAGCGAGAATATTTTCACCCGCGTTCCGTAACAATTCTAAAAAAAAGCTGAAGACCGAAAATAAAATAAAAAAAGATTTTTTTTATTTTCAGTAGACTTCAACCATACTTTTGGAAAGTTTCAAACCTCATCTTATGCTCAGACTTTCAAAAACCATTTGAAAATTTACAAACAACTTTTTTAAAATCACAATAGAATAGGCGTAATAAAATAGGCATATCTGATCAGCTGGCTTTGCAAATTGCAGAAAATATAAGAAAAAGAAGATAGGTCGAGTTCCAAAACATCAAAATACATTGATGCAAATTCTTAGGTGCTTTGTTTTTGTAAACAGAGTAAAGTCGCATCACTGCAATGTATTTTGATGTTTTGGAATTAACCCATAAAATAAAAAAGATTCAATAGAAAAACTTGAGAAATAATTGTTATGAGCTGTGAAATAAAAGTATAGACGCGTTTACAAAATAAAACAAAGGGGGCTTATCGTCGGTTTCGATATCGAGCTGATTCTATCGACTTTATTAGTTTGAAATTATGGTATTCACTACATTCCGGAACGAAATTTCTTTGTTCCAAGTGTTTTCGTTCGAAATTAAACACATGGTTGAAAGGTTGTATTTTCAGCGATTGAAGCATGCAGTCGAAAATATTTTAGCTACAAAAACCATTAATTAGGATTACTGAAGAACAATTCTTGATATCTTGAAAATTTTTCAATTTGTTATCGGTTCAAGCTCTTAAACATGAACAAAAAACGGATAACGGAGAAATGAAATTTCATCAGCCAACATTTAAAATTGAACAAAAATGTTCATATTTGCTAGTAGTTTACTCTGTAGTTGGAAATGAAAGAAGCTTTTTCCGAGTTACAATGAAAATAATCAAACTGGGACAGTTTTTTCGATATTAATTACAGAGTAATCTCGCAGAACTCAACCAATGTTGCAGTAATGTGTGGGTAGCACTGTCCATTAGTCCCTGCCCATTTGAGTACATTTTTGCTTCTGCATTTTTCTGTCCATTAGTCCCTGTCCATTTGAGTACATTTTTGCTTCTGCAGTTTTTCTTACATTTTCTTTTGAAGTTGCATTCGTGTCCATACAATGAAATTCTTGCTGTGCAGCTTTTGTTTTTTTTTACATAGAACTTGTTGTTGCTTAAGTTGTTTTTATACTATTATACAAGCTGTTCGACTTCTGCACAAAATGCTACCCTGATATGTGTTGTTATTGCTTTTTTAAAACTTTCCATAAACTCATTAGATCAGGGTTGCATTTTCTACAGAAGTCGAATGGCTTTTGAGATTGTGTAAAGCAGCAGAAAACAAAATCCCATTCTTCTCACCTCTCTCTCCCATAAGCTCAAAAGTTACGCAGCAAAAGTTGACTCGTATGGACATAGACTTATTTGCATAAAGAAAACTTTTGATGAAAAAAGGTTATTCCAACTTGTGCTTTATTTGAGTGTTGTGTTTTTCTTCCTTTATTTATTTCGTACATTTACGAACGCAACCATAATTAATAAAATGGGTATACCCAGTGTTGCCGATTTTTTTTATTTATTTGGATTAAAAGATGTTTTTTATAAAAATTCCTTCCAAAAAAATAAGTTTAAAAAATACTGTCAATATGACTCATATGTACTGAAAACATGAAAAAAAAATATTTTTTCAGAAAATACCGCCAGATATGGACCCAATTTGCATACCCAGCTAACATCCTATTTACACATCGCAATATTTTATCCATCTAGTAGAAAGACAGAGGAAGGAATACAAGTTGTATATATGTATTCCTTATTTTTAGCCGAAAAATTAATAATTTTTATGAAAAGCTAGCGATTTGTTGTAAAAAAACACACCAGATAATAGCAAAATATCTAGCGGGAAAAGCGCGTTTTGGCAATGCTAGTAGAGCTTCAAAAGTGAATGCGCATACTTGACATCAGAAGAGCTGCAGCACTGATTTAAAAGAATCAAGCGTTTACATTACTTTACCGTGTGCGTTCTCTGCGCTAATTCTTCCTCAAAGAAGACAATACATTAACTGGTGAACACTAAGTACCTTAGTGATGTCCTAGATTATCGATAACAAGCAAAACATTAATTGTGTTGGCCGAACCCTCTGTTGCCATTGTGGTTCGCTTGCTGCGGCTGTTCATAAATTACGTAACGCCATCTTGCCGTTTCTAGACCCTTTCAACACTAATTTTAACAAATTTTCTGTTTAAATTCTGAACTTAAAAACGAATACTCCCCCAAATGTTTTTAAATACATTTATTACGAATTCCTGATTTTTCTACTATGGTGAAGGAGTATATCGTTAGCTGAAATCCAAAATCACGTAACTACACTTTTTTAAAATTTACAGGAAAGAAAAAACTAAATAAAATACTTCAAGTTACTGAAGTAAAGCCGCTTTATTTTCGTTTGTAGTTTGGCTGATTTTTATGATAAAGATATGAAAATTTGTGAGAACATGCATTTCGATGTAATACGCAATAATTAATCAAAAATGCAATTTCAAATTTTTGTTAGTTACGTGGTTTTGGATTTCAGCTGACGATATGCTACATCTTTGTATTGCACTAACTTTTTTCTTTTTATTTCTCTTTATTTATTTTTAATTTTAATCTAGATGACGCTTAAAATCGCTTCATATTCTGCTGCTGTAATATAAGATTAATATGTTAATTTACAGAAAAATATTAGTTTTAAAATAAAGGAGTGACCAATAAATTTTAACTTTTATAAAAAAAAACCATAAATATTGTTTTTAATATTTTCCTTCATTATTTTTGCTTAATGACTACAAAAAATTTCAAATTTATGTCATTCCTCAAACTATATATGTATAGATGTATGTATGGGTCTAGGTTATTAATATTTAGAATTTCTAAGCTTAAAACTGTTGCATGGTCTCTTTTGAATATTTCAACATTTAATTTATTTTTTCATCATAGTGAAAATTTTAAGAAAAAAAATTTTTTTCGAGAAATATTTTTAACAAAGATTAAATCTCATGTTATTTATAATTCATCTGGTTCTAATTTCGTTAATATTAAGTTCATTTGGAAAAATAGAATTTTATTATTGCATATACACGGTACGTAAATGTATGTAGATGGCTTAATATTGATATTTTTCGAAATCTCATTTTAACGCTTTCTGGTAGTCAGGTTCTAAACAGCTACGGATGATTTTTTCTATATATTGCACTTGTTTAACAATAGTGTATTAACTTAAAATTTTAAAATTTTCAGTAGACTGTTTATATTATTTCAAGCACATGCCGATAAAATGAACATGCCATTCTTAAGAAAATAACGAAATTATTATATTACACTAGTTTTCTTTAATTTTTATTAATCGGTTGCAGAAGAAAATATGAGATTTTGAGTTACTACAATCGATTTGGAATAAATTCTTTCAACAAAAACAGTATTATTTTGAGAAATTTTAACAAGAAAGTATCAACTCAAAGTAAAAACCAATAAATTGAAACATTTGAAACATGAAAACAGTCACAACTCAAAATACTGACTGCCTGTGTTTATACTTTGAAGCAATTTATTTTACGAAAAAGAGCACAACTCGTTTTTTATGGTGAAGCAATGGTCAGAACAATACCAAATTTTTACAGTTGGTAGATATGAGTAAATAATATCCTTATTCAGTAAACAGTCATAAAATGAAAAGTTTAAGTTAATACACAACAAGTGCGATTTTAAATGTTTTTTTATATATTAAGCCATCGATGTGTATAATAACAATATTTTTAAAATATATTTATATTTAAAATATGCATAAAAGTAAAGAAAATATAAAAACAACTATTATTTGTATATATAACTCAGATATAAGGTATTACACACAAAAGTATTTAAGTAAAGTTTAAATAAAAATAGGATTTTTAAATAAGAACTAAAGGTTTAAAAATCAAACAATATTCAAAAGAGAAATTGATCAATTATTTTATGATTCCTTTATGTTACTCTGCTTTGTTTAGATTAGAAATACAAAATGTGTGTATTACATGCACTTTTACTTACAACGTATATAAATCCAAAATTCATAGAGTGGCTGTTAAATCTGTATCATTCTCGTCATCATCTTCATCATCGTCACCCCATTCACTTATAAGACTTTTCACCCGCTCTTCGGAAGATAAAGTTGAGTCTACCTTAGCGCTAGTAGAAGAAGCTTCAGGCACCTCTGTTGTTCCGGTTAATGTGGATTCTTCAGAAGCACTACCTGTTGTGGTGGTTACAGTTGTGGCATCATTACCAGCTAAATTTTTATTTTTTTCTGGAGTAGCATCCAAAAATTCTTCATTTTCGATTATCTCTGCTTTTGTTTCATTCGGATTTGATTCGTCTGCTTCTTTAGCGCCTCCTTCCTTATCCTTTTCCTCGTCAATAGTGGATTCTGATTTTATTTTTTCTGTTTCTGCAGCGGCTGGTGTTTCTGTAGCAGTATCTTCCATAGTTTCAGCTTGATCACTTAAAATACTATCTATTAGATCTTTTTTTGTCTCTTCATCAACTTCCATTGTTGATGATGCTGCTTCTGGTTCATCGAATGTTTCTAGTTCTTTTACAAGTTTTTCTTCAGGTTTTTCTTCGTCAACTTCAACGCTTTTTGTTGGCTCATCAGAAGCAGATTTTTTATCCTCTTCATTTTCACTTTTATCCGATTGTTCTACCACATCATGAATTGTTTTCTCTTCGGACTCAATTGGCTTTTGGCTATCTTTTTCCTCGCTTTCATCATTCGAAAGCTTTTCTTTCACCTCTGATTCTTCTACATCTTCTTTGTGTAGACTTTTCAAAGCTATATCAATATCATCTTCATCGATGTTTTCCGAATTTGCTGCAGTTTCTTCTAACTTCTCCTTAGGTTTATCTGATTCATCTTTGTTCGTATTTTGTAATGAAGCCAATAATTCTGCATGATCTTCAAATTCCGGTTCTTCTTCCTCTTTTGCAGTTAAGTTTTCCGTAATTTCCTTTTTTTCTATTTGATCTACTTCAAAATCTGCTTCTGCTGAAGTTTCTTCCTTCTGTTTAACATCTTTTATTTGTGGTACATCTGCAAGAGACTCCTCTGGCATATCATCGTCGTCATCTTCGGACCAATCGCCAGTTAGCTCTCTAAGTTTCTTACTTATTTCATCCTGTGACTTATCATCCTCCTTTACTTCCTGAAATATTAATGTATTTAGAAGAGAAATTATAAAATTTTTAAATCACTTAAATGTTTAAATTAATAAATGTATCCCATAGTGTAGTGAATAGTGTGCTAGGCTATTAACTGGTGGTCGCAGGTTCGTTTCCTGCTAAGACCCTGGGTGTTTCTGCTGAAAAGCCAAAAAAGGCTTAAGCAGTGTGTGTGTGTGTTTTAAATTAGTGATTTTTTTTTGGAATCGCTAAAATAAGTGGTTTTTGTACGTTTGTTTATAAAAGAGAACATTTGTATTTTGCATACTAATAAACAAAGAAAAACAAACCAACCAATCAATAAAAAAAGGCTTCGCAATAACATTACTTTATGTAATAATTTTATGACAGTTTGGGCAACTTACCACTTCTTTTTCCACTGATTTATTTTCAGTTACATTTTGAGATGATACCTCATCCGCCAAATCATGCTCGGATATCAAATTCTCAGCCCATTCAAGGTTATCTATTGATTCTTTACTCTCTTCCAGATGTTCGACTCTTTCCTCATGTTCCCTTCCGGCTTCGACATCCTCCTGTTCATGTTCCGGCACACCCTCGTGCGTCGAAGTTTCTTGATTTGTACCTTCTGCTGGTTCTGTTTGACTGGTCGAATCATCTAAATTCGAATGCAGTGATCTCATCTCATTGTATATTTGATTATCATCATGTTGATCATCTTCCTCTGCAACCTGTTCTTCTTCGTCCTGCTCCTCGCGTTCGTTTGTTGCCGTAGTGGTTTGTGAAGTTTCATCGTGACTTATGATACCTTGATCCGGGTATGTCTCAACACTACCATATTGTTGTTGTTGCTCGTTGTCATTTAAGACCATTACAATACCAGATCCTTCATGTTCTTGGTTTAACTGCGATAAGATTTCCTTGCGCTGTTCAGCGGTTAAAATAACTTCACTGCCGTCAGCACCTACAAATTTGGTTTCATTGTTATCCTGTTCGCGTTCCTGGTCCTGCAAGTACTCTTCGGAAGCGGTTGAATCCTGTGGATGTGCAAACGTATCGGTCTTAATTACCGAGCTTGTAATGGGTAAACTAATATCGGAAAGTATTTTAACTTTCTTGTCTTGTTGCGTCTCTTCATGTTCCATTTCTTGATCATATTCAACAGGTGGAAGTGGTGGCAGAGTCATTTGTGTCTGATTTTCGTCATCTGAATAATCAATAATACCATCTTCTAATGCTTGTTTTTTGTGGAACGTCTTCATGTGCGTGTATAGCTGTATTTCCTCGGGAAAGATTTTATTACAATAAATACACTGCTGTTTATTTTCATCCGGATGACTGTCGATCAAATGCTGATTTAGACCGTCACTATCAATGCACATTTGTTGGCATAATTGACATTCAGGAAATATGTATAGATTAGTTTTAACTTTATGCTCCATTTGCATGTGGAAATGCAATTCCCTTTTGCAGGCTGAACGCCAACCACAGTGCTCACACAGATTGGGATCTATGGATTCCTTGTGAGTATTGATTAAATGACGACGGAACCCACGATAAGAAGGTATGCTAATGGGGTGACCATTGCGGCCACAACGCAAGCATAGCCAAGGTCCAGTGGTATTCTCAGCACCTAAAGCAATGAGTGCATGCATAGTTTTACTATCGATACGTCGTTTTTGTGGTGTTCCTGAAATTGGAGCAGCACTTGTAGCTGTAGAAGCAGCTGTTGCAGTTGACTTAGTTACAGCAGCTTGTGTTCCACCACTATTCGTTTTTCCACTTGGAGATATTTCGGCGTGCTGCTGCTGCTGTATATTTTTCGGTCTGTTTGCCACAATATTTGAAGCCAATGCTCTCACCGGCACCTGCTGACTGTCTGAAGCTTTTGATACAAGGCCTAATTTACTGGCCGGTGGCTGCATTACCTTTTCAGTTTCCATAACTTCTTTTTTTACTACAATCTTTTGTGCCTGTCCGCCAGCATTTGGCATAATTTTTAATTTTATATTTTTATTGCTTTTAATTAAATGCGGATATTGCCTTAAAACTTCCGAAATGATTTTTGCATGATTCATTTTTGAGTTAGAACTGTCCTTCACTACTATAGTGGGAGGTTTATCGGGACCTTCATGTTTCACAATAATTGTAGTGGTGCCAGGTGGATCTTCTGACTGCTGACTTGACGAAGATGCTACCGTTTGTACGCCAGCTGAAGCTGATGTGGCCATTTTTTGTGCTGTTTGGGTCTGTCCACTGGATGCTATCATTTCATCATCATCGTCATCATTGTGTATAGTGTCATCGTCCATTATGTTATTGGCATCATAATCGTCATCGCCATACTCTGCAGCAATTTGCTTACGCACACGTTGCTGTTCGGCAAATTCTTTAACATCCTCCAGATTTGGTTTTTTGGCTGGTGGTGATACAAATGTTGATACAGCTGGCCGTTTGTTATTGTTGTAACCTTTTCTAAGCTGTTCAAATGGGGATGTAGGTTGTTGCGGCTGCTGTTGAGAGGAATGCTTAATTAATGAGTAACCACCACTAGGAGACGTGGGCGTATTAGATTCTTGTTGTTCATTCTCAACCTTTATGCGAGTAAATGTGGTTGAGCCAATTTGTCTAACTGGCAATGGTCCAGCCGTGGGTAGACGAGTTAACACATTGTTAGTTGTAACATTACGATTTTGTGTTGCACTAACATTTGCAGTAATCAAGCGTTTGTTTCCTTGATTTGTTTGAATCAAGGAACGGCCACCAACATTAGTGGATAAATTCGTTCTACGTCGTGGTTTAGGACTGGTTTGCTAAAATTTTAAATTACATGATTTTTCAATATAGCCATTTCGCATAAAATTTTTTGAGACAAGAAGAATCATTTCAATTTTATAATTAATTTTTTAATTACACTTACCCCCGAAGACTTCTGTGGGTGCATTTCCATTGTACGTCTATGAGCCTCCAATAATTTTAAAAGTACAGTCATATTCATATCTTTGGCCGTACGCAAGAGACGATTGTACATTTTCAGCTCAAACTCCAAAGTGCCCGTATACATAAAATTAACAATAGGCACAACTACATCCGCCTGCAGGCCATTGGGCATGATTATAGCATCATCGACCACTTCACAAGTTTGCTCCAAAACATTAAAGTAGTCCGTGCAAGCACTTAAGACCAGGCGATGCACTTTTAGCTGAGAATTGTCGCGAAATTGCAATGTCAAATCACAATAATCAGTTTTATTAAAGAAGTTTTGTAGTTTCTGTAGGAAGAACACTCCCCAGTTATCCACTTTTACAGATTTTATTTCACCCATGATGAAGCAAACGTCGGCAAAAGGTAGCGACAAGATCTTTTGTCCAACTTATATGGATTTCTCAACAATTTGCTTCTCTTCTGTTATAAACTGTACTATTAAAATAAAAAAGAAAAGCTTATATTAGATTTAACCAAGTTATTTCATTTATTTATTTTCCAAAACATTTTTCAGCCAAGCTAAAGGGGGTGTTCACTTTTATTTATGCCAACAAACTTTTGACGATTATAAAAAAACGCAACATTCAAACGAAAAAATAGCAGCACCCAACATTCATAGACCCCCCTACACACAAACACTAGCCGATTCATAATCATTATCATCACTGGCACATCGTATAAGAAATTATTTTATTTTTTAATCCATGCTTAAATTTCTTATATTAATAATTAGTACTTAATCACGCTATAATTTATTTCCCGTAAAATTTTGCCAGGTATCCAAACAAAACCTTTTAATTTCTTTGTCAATTCCAACACTTGTACATTTTGCTTGAGAATATTACACGGCATTTGTTTGAGAATATTAGCTATTCTTCTTATTTTTCAAGAAACATTTTTCATACCTTGTATAAAATCTTTAATGCTCTTTGAATGTAGACAATTTTTAAATAAAATTGGACAATTTTCAAAATTTAACAGCTAATTATTCCTTGCACGATATTTTTTATAAAACTTTTTCGCTAGTTTGTTGAAAAATTTTCAGCGTTGTTTTTCGTTCAATGATGCCACACTTACTTACTAAAAGAAAAATGGCGACTTGACGAAACTAAGCATTGGTGTGTGTATTGAAAAAACTGTGTACAATGTTGCAGTGTTTAAAAATTAACGTAATTTTATAGAAGGCATTGTAATCGAGTGTTTTTATGAATGGTTTTGGGATTGGCTTAATATTTTATGTTCTTTTTCATGTTTTTTTGTTGTAATATAATCTTGTTTTTAGTTCATGTTAAAGTTCGTTAAGAATATACATTTCATTTACATATTTCTCTATTTATTTAATATCTTAAAATTACAACGTTTTAAAAATATAAGTCGAACCGTATGGTATTTAATTTTAAGTCGAACTTAAGTTCGTTCAATTTAATTTTTCAAATAAATTATCTTGATTGAAAAAGGAATATTAAAGCATGCTATTGGCCATGTCACAGAGTTCAATTCCGTTCGGAAACGGAATTCAATCTACCCTAATATGTCAAGCCCTAGCTGGAGCACCATAACAGCTCCGCCAACAGTCGGGACACACCTGACAAATTTGTGTATTTTAGTTTTCTTTTTTAGACACCAGCTGCTACAGAAATGGGGTAGGTTGAATTCCGTTTCCAAACGGAATTGAACTCTGTGACATGGCGTATAATTGGATATAAAAAGACACATTTTTTATTGCATAGGGATCGAACTTATTATCTTCAAGATGCTTTCGAGTGCTTTCGAGATCAACCAATCTGGACTGAATTCTTGCCGAGTAGCGCCACCTGTTGTCAAATTGTCTTACGCTGCAGTCACACGTTCACATAGCGTCTTGACACTATGGGGTGATAATCACCAACAAACTATCACCCCATAGTTTTATTTTTTCCCAAAAAACTGTACGCAGTTTGTTTTCTATTGGTCTAAGCTTTGTTTTGGCTTTTGTTTTAATGTTGCACAAGAATTATTTTAGATGTTGCAGCAAAAATACTTTTTGGGTGTTTTTGAACATTTTTTGCGGAATTAAAAGTTTGTTGGTAATTATCACCCCATAGGCTTATTTTTTACCCAAAAAGCTGTACGCAGCTTGTTTTCTATTGGTCTAAGCTTAATTTTGGCTTTTGTTTTAATCTTGCACAAGAATTATTTTAGATGTTACAGCAAAAATACTTTTTGGGTGTTTTTGAACATTTTTTGCGGAATGGAAAAGTTTGTTGGTGATTATCACCCCATAGTTTTATTTTTTTACCGAAAAAATTGTACGCAGTTTGTTTTCTATTGGTCTAAGCTTTATTTTGGCTTTTGTTTCAATCTTGCACAAGAATTATTTTAGATTTTACAGCAAAAATACTTTTTTGGTGTTTTTGAAAATTTTTTGCGGAATGTAAAAGTTTGTTGGTGAATATCTCCCCATAGTTTTATTTTTTACCCAAAAAATTGTACGGAGTTTATTTTCTATTGGTCTAAGCTTTATTTTGGCTTTTGTTTCAATCTTACACAGGAATTATTTTAGATTTTACAGCAAAAATACTTTTTGGGTCTTTGTGAGCCTTTTTGTTCAAATGAAATTTAAAAAAATTTTACATTCCCCAAAAAGTATTTTTGTTGTTAATTCTAAACTAATTCTTGGGTACGAAATAAAGAAATGTTTTAATATATCTAAGAGCCTTTTAAATTATTTATTTTATTATATTCATTGCTTACTGTATCTTTTCTCATTAAAATAATTCACCACTTATCAAATAATACAATAGTAACAACAGAAAGAACAACGGACAGGTGTTACGGTTTGTTGTGATGAGTTTGATTTGTTCACGCTGATTTTATACAGGTGATATTATAAGCACAGCTGTTCTACTTTTTTCCGCAAATTAGATGCTTGTATGTCAAAATTTGTTTACGTTGACATAGGGGCTGAGATGTCAAATGTTATTGTAATGTTGTAGTTGTTTTAGAATCAACACCACCTAATAAAATTAATTCACCTCGATCTTTTGACGAAAGTTAACGCCAAGTCTTGAACAGGGCTGTCAGATATATCGATTTCTTCCCAAACGTGGCGATTTTTCAACTTGTTTGGCGTTTAAATTTTTGATTTGGCTACATGTCGATTTTTCTGGCGATAAATAAATCTGTTGTCGATGTATGGCTATTTTTTAAAGAAAATTGAGCTTCAACATTTTTATAATTCGGGAAAATTACTTTGTTGATAGAGTATTTTAAAAATAAACCCCAACAAAACTCGTCTGCAAAAAAATTAAGACAATCGGGTATATTCTGTATTTCATGTGGAATTAAAATGTGCCGAATTATCAAAGCATTGTTGCTATGAATATTAATTTACAACAACAATGCTTTGATAATTCCGCACATTTTAATTCCACATGAAATACAGTACACGGCCGTATGTCATTTTGATGATTTTTCTTATATTAATTATAGTCATTAAAGTGTTTGGAATTTGGATGAGAAAACTTTACAAGGAATAATTTTTGGCGATTTTATTTCTACGATTTTCTGATAAATTTTTATATGATTATTTTATAAAACATTTCACGTGAAATGTTGTCAAAACACATATAAAAAAAATGGATTGAATTATTCATGAAAAAATGTTGCTTAAGGTTGTTTTATACTATCTGTTAGTACGTTTATACGCACGAGCTATATGCAAATAAAAACGTAGTGCTACCAAGTATGTATTTTTATTGTCAATTACTAACTCACGAAAACAATTACTGATTAACGCGCTATTTGCAAATAAGAAGTTTGAGTTGCCTCTTTTACATATGTTTGTTAATAAAAAATAATAAATAGATAAATATATTCACAAATATATGAAAAATCAGTGATTTAATAAGTTATAATAAAAAATGATTTGGCAGCGTTTTACGTTTTTATTTGTAGTATGTCTTGAATGTAAATATTTCTTTGTCTCTACTTTGTGAATGTGATTTCAAGATTATTATCTTGTTTGGTAATTGTTTGCTCGTTGGATTCATGGAGTTTTCGCATGCATTTTGCTGTCAGAATTTTTAAAATTAATTTTACAGCTATAGAATGTATGGAAAGGTTTATCAGTTTCGCGGGTGCACAGTTGCTGGGTTGCGTGTGAACTCAGCTGTTATATTATATTATATTTATATTATATTTAAAATTTATTTATTTAAAAAAGAATTTATTAAAAAAAAAGCTCTGCGTATAAACTAGGTATGTGTTTTACATCTGGCTTGTCAAATTTCCCACTGCAAAAGCTATACATGTCAGATGTAAAACACATATGGTCTAAATCCACCTTTAAATAGTACTCTGTTTTTCTTAAGGAAAACATGTGGAATGTATTGGCAACATTTTAAGTTTTCATGCGAAATAATATGAGTGGCATTTTTTCACATGGAATTTACAACAAACACATGAAGGTTATAACAAACCTGCATGTTAAATTTTTCTCATGAAATAATCAATGTTGCCTAACATTTTCCACAAATTTGAACACAGTCTAGACTTATGTTAAGAAAAATTATATAAAATTGATTTTGGCGACTTTTGACGATTTTTAAAATCAATTTGGCGAAATAGGTCGGAAAAATCTGACAACCCTGGTATTGAATTAAATTGAACAGCTGAGTACTAGATTTATGTAAACACACCATCCGGAATGTGAAATGTCGTTTGTCGAAAAAATTAATAAATTAAAACGTAACAAATCCTTTAAATATGGGTTACCATTTTTAGTGCTAATGGTTGGTGGTTCGTTTGGACTGCAGGAATTTACTCGTATCAGGTTTGTTTTAGGATTCATTGTCTAAGTAAAAATGTGCTTTTGCACAGAGCACGAGGCCGGTCGGCTAATAGTCGCCGCCGATTAGTGCGGCTAATGGCTAAGCCGATTTTTTATTCAGGTATGTGATGAAAAACGATTTGAAAGCGATAAAAGATGTGATATGTTTGCTATAGTCGTTTTGACAGTAATTTTCAAATTGGTGTTTAATTGTTTTTCAACAATTTCTGATAAATTTCTCTTCCTAGTTCTATTACATTGCTTATATTTTATCTTCTGGTGAGCTTGTTAAAAGTTACTAGGTTCCAAACTAACTGACAAGATCGGTCGGAATTCATCACATCTTTTCAAAACAATCGTATTGAAATCGTTTTGAAAGCGATCGTTTTCCATCACATACCTGATTATAAAAAGTGGGTATTTACTAACATGCGCATTTAAAAATATTTAATTTAGTTTTGAAACGAATTAAGAAAACAGTTTATGAAAGTTATTTTTATAAATAAGGCAAATTTATTTATAATTGAGCCGAGTGTACCTGATATAAACATGCCTTGTATGTAAGTAAAGCGTAGTATGCACCTCTGCCTGAAATTCAGGCTGCCATATGAAGTATGTGTAAAAAACAAACTTAAATTCAGGTTGGCAAATTTCTTAAAGAAATTTCCGCTTACTAGTACGTAGTTCCAAAAGAAAAGTATACGTAATTTTGGCAATTATTGTCTATTACATGCATGTTGTAACAATGAGTGGAGAATTTTTTCCGTCAGCTGAAACCAAAATTAATATTCAGACAATTGTTTGGTCACGGAATATTTTACATTTTTAGCTTTTCGGACATTGTAATTAATTTACAACACAGTGTTGTAAATTAAAAAATATATAAATTTGTGTGTATGCAAACAAAATTCTGTATAGAATCCTACACGATTATTTTTCCGTGTAGAAGTAAAAGCAAAACTCTAAACCTGAATTTTAGTAACAACTGCATACTACGCTTAAACAAGAAATACTGTGTTGGACGACCGATAGCCGACGCATTTTGATAGTCGCCGCCGGCGAAAAATTTTCAGCTTTTAGCCGGCTATTACCCGCCGCCGACTATACTTGGTCTTAGCCGCCGAGCACCATTTTACATCCCTTAATGCAACATAGTCATAACTCAAAATATCTTCCATGAAAAATTGTATTAAACTATTTAAAATGTTAGATGGTTATTTGGCACAGTCTGTGTAATTCATTTGAGATGTAATTCTGAAAAACTACAGATAAAGAAGGTATTTTTACAAGGCGAATTAATTTTACAGGTGGTGGTAATAATACAACAACAAACAATATCAATTTGCCTGGTTGGCCGTATCTGTCAAAAACAGAAAACGAAAATTTATTTAAATGTACTTTTAACAACTGTGCTTACAATTCATATGCCTAAAATACATACCTTCTCTTGTTTATTACCACATAAAAGTGTCTATGCCTTGCTAATCATTTAAAAACAAACGATTAAACAATTGGCGGATGCAGCCAACGCGGCGAAATAGTCATACGTGCTTTCAACACGACCTGTATTATTGGATCATGGTATTTTTAGAACATGACTGTTGCATTAAAGAAGAAATGCATATGTAATTTATTACTGTTGATCACAGGTATCAGTTTTCCAAACAACAAACGGTAACCCCTGAAGAAATGGAGGAAATTGGAATATCTATGAAAAAGCCGGAAGAGGTGACTATAGAAAAAGTATATGAAACAGTTAAAACTTTAAATTTGGATGACTGGGAAAACAAAAGAGGTCCCAGACCGTGGGAAGAAAATTTCAACACAAAGTAATGACAAATGTATGTTTATTTTTATTCAAACTTTGGAAAATTGCTTTTCATTGTAAATAATTATACAAATGTTGGTAAATAAAGCAATTATTCAGTTAATGTTTTAAAACTGTTCTATTTACCAGAGGGCGGCGTCACAACATATTCCGTGGCGGCGGCTTGTAAGAATGCTAAAATACACAAGCAGGTAAACAGATCCAAAGCAAATCAAGGTAGGTCTATAAAGTATACTTATCGGTGAATTGATACAACAAAGCAACTTTTTTTTTGGGAATTGTGGTGTCAAAAAATTTATGAGAAAAACTCAAAGCGAATATTAAAATGAGAGTGGATTGGTAAAATCAAGGTAGATCAATAAAGGTATAGTCATCGGCGAATTGATACAACAAATCAACTTTTTTGTTCAAGCAATTGTCAAAAGAATTAAAAAATTTACATTAAAAAATTTTCAATTTATTTAAATAAAAAAATTTATGAAGAAAGTTTGGTAGTTCCTTTGGTAGTTATCAGGTGGCCTTGAGAGCTCAGTTTTCATATTGCAATTGTTAACAGTGAAATGTATCAGCTTTTCTGACAGCCCAAATATAAATTCTCCACCACGTATTCTCTTGCTTATGTAAACCTACGTCTATACCATGATACAATGATACAGGTATATGCATTAGCAAAAATTCTCGTCAGCTGAGTTTTGTATGCACGTGTTTGTTTGTGCGTACAACGAACTTTGTTGTTGCTCAGTATGTAATTTTTGACAACTCACATGAAGATTTGAATACCTAGATGAATAAAATTTTCTAATACATGTACCTGTACTATTGTATCATGGTCCATACCCATGATACAATAATACAGGTACATGCATTAAGCTGTGTTCTCACTATGTGTATTTGCCATATGGAATGTCACATTTTCACGTGGTAAATTTGTACACATAGTCTGAACCCCTTCAAACAATAGCCTGTGTTATTTCTCTGTGTGCAGTACACATGATCTAGAACGAGTTATATTTGCAAGTGACAAAGCATGACATCAGCTGGTTTTTAATAAAGCAATTGCTTGCGGACGGGAAAAAGAAATAAAATAATTATTAAATTAATAAAGTATCTATTAAATAAAATAAGTATAAAATTAAATGAAAGAAGTATATATGACAATAAAATAAGTATTACATACACACAACAAGCAAACAAAGCAGCAATACTAACACAAATTCACACACATCAAGTAAACAAATCGGACATTTTTTGACGAAGTGTAAAAGCTTCAGGACAGTTCAAAAAAGGATTTAAAAAATGTCTGTCAAGAAATGTCAACTGTTACATAGCGTCTTCACGAGACATAATATCAAATATTTTTCTGTTAGCAAGCGTCAAATTCAATCGCAGAGAGAATTCTGTTACATGTAGACTTAAAATTACTGTTATCGTAATGTTATAATAATTATTATGAGAGCGTTGTTATAATATATATTATCACAACAATCTTATGATATGAAATGTCAAAAAATATGAAAATAAATAAATTATGTGTTTGTGTTTATTGAAATAAATTAAAATCAAAATTTTTAATAAAATTTCTGTGAGTTTGTGTATCTAAAATTGTTCAATTGATTTTTTAATTAAAATTTGAAAAATTATAAATAAAAGTACTAATTACGCAAAAATATTGCATTTTAACTCAATGAGCATTTGAAGCAAATGAAATCTCTTAACAAAATCAAAAATACGTTGTCCGTTGTATGACATGAAGAGAAATTTCGACATTTTAGTTTTCTTGTTCTGCCGACGTTCTCTCTCATGTTATATCAAAGTTAATGTCTCGTGAAGACGCAGTGTGAAAGGGACCTAACAAGGCAAATTCACACCAGGTAGTCAATTCGCCTTGAAGAATTATATTTGTGTTGTTAAAAAAAGCTTATACATTAACACAGTTGACAATTCAAATATGTAAATATTTTCGTAAAAAGCAGAGCTCTTGCGGCCACCTGTTATGAATTCGCTTTACCAAGTAAAGGACAAAATACAAGCACACGTACACGAATCTGACATCAAGCATTGTGATGGTGTATTTTGCCATTAATACATTACACCCCGTCTTCACGAGACATAAGTTTGGAAATTTGTTTGTTAGTAATTGTCAAAATTCTGTCCTAGCACAAGAAATTAACGTGTGGACCGAAGGTGTTTGTGTCCTAACACATGTTTGGAAATCAATGTTAAAACACAAGCCAGAGGAAATATGTTAGAGCACAAGCTGTCATATATAATATGTATGTGTTTTTTTATAATTTGTTTGACTTTATGGAAAAAAGAATAAATAAAGTTAATAAATAAATGTTTTAGATATTTTTTTATTTTTTACACATTATTTATGTTCATATTCATAAAATTTTTAAAAACAGAAAAATAATGAAGAGAAATCTATAAAAAAATTACAAAATGCCGTGCAAATTTACTACACGAATATATAAAATTTGTGTCCAAACATCAATACGTTTACGCCACCCTTAAAATAACTTTGAACAATTGCATTTTTTGTGACGTCATTCTGCCGACGTTATTTTTGTATTAAGAAATAACAAATGTCTCGTGAAGACGGGGTGTTAATGGGGCTGGTAGTGTCTAAAATATATAATTTCAATGAAACATATGATAAATTTATATGTATTTGTCCTTATATAATAATTTCAGATGACGTCTTTTTATATTTTGCCCGAATTTGCTGTTTTGCAAAAATAAATAAAAAACAACAAAAGTGACAGCAGATTGGTTGGCAATAATTGCTCGAGCAATCATTGTGCAATGGATTGCCACTCATGGGAATCTGCGGTCCACACGTAGCAATTGTTATACACAATTGTTATAAGCAAACAAATTTGACGTTTGCGGCAATGAATATTGCTACGTGGAGACCGCACGTAATAACTCCTATTTTAGTATTTTTATTCAAAGAAGTCTGGTAATATCGTTATAGAAAGTTTATATTCGTCAAATAATTCAACGGAGCTACACAGCTGAGTTTAACGAAAACAACAAATACTGTACGAAAATAACGCAAATCCTAAGCAAAATTTTGTGTTTATTTCAAAAATATAGGATTGCAAATAATTCAAATATCTTATTTCTTTGTCCAACTAAACTGAAAGCCATCAACACCGGACATGCAACCAAAATATAAGTTCGCAGAAGGTAAGAAAGTGCGCCATTATTTGTGGCTTTTAGCCATAAGGCTTGGCTACCAATATTACCATTAAACAAACCATTTTTAGGCGAAAAAGTGCTATGTTTCCATGGACCTTTGATCTATGAAGCTAAAGCATTAAAAAGTACCATAACAAAGGATAAACAATTAAAATATTTTGTTCACTACGCCGGTTGGAATAAAAAGTGAGTATTATCTGCTGGTATTAGAAGTACAGTGCCAGAGCGATCTATGATTTAAACGTATGATTTTAAACTTCCAGCTGGGATGAATGGGTACCCGAACATAGAGTTTTAAAGTATAATGAGACTAATCTGCAAAGACAGAAAGAATTACAAAAGGAACACGATGCCAAAAAAGAAAAAAATAAGAAAGGTATGAGAATTTTCTTTAAACATATATGTATGTTAAACCTCAGTTTATATTTTCGGGACTAATTTAAGATCAGGGTTGGTTTTACAATTAAGTGTACAATAGTTTCTCTGAGGAGATGACTGCTTTTCATTATTGAGTAATAAGGCAGCAAAACCGGCTGTGCACAAAATCTTTAGTAACGGAATCCGATAGGAAAATAAAGCCATCCTATTATTTGAGAACTTTAACACGTTAACAGTCCAAGGTAAAGACTGAGGAGTGCTCCACAAGTCCGCACATATTTTTTATGGTCTGTCCTGTGAAGACAGTCAAATAAACGATGTTCTCTCAACGTACACAATTATAAAGCTCTTTAAATTTGTATGGATGAACAGCCAACATATGGGCTGTTAACTTGGGGTTTTAATTAATGAAATTGTGGCGATTTAGTTATTTTTTGGTAATAAAAACTTAGAGAAGGAAGTTTAGTCTATCAGCAACCTTATTCTGCAATTCGCTAAATCTCGATCGCTAAAATGCTGTATGCATGCAAAATTAAATATCTTCATAAATGACATAAAGCCCTGAAATCTGTACTTTTTTATTTTCCCTTAAAAATGCCTTTCCAAGAAAAAATAATGCCAAACTTGTGTTTAGAATGTGTTTTTACACTAAAGTAGCTTGATCTTCATTCATGGGGCTGACCTCATGCGTTTAAGGGTTAATAGAATTTTAGCGATAGAAGTTTAGCTTTAGCGAATTACAAAATAAGGGTGCTAATAGGAAATACATAGTTATAAAATAGATAAGTTCTTTATTCGGCTTTAGTAGTATGATTCATTATAGTAAGTGAGGCCTTTATTGTGGTCCTGGGGTCGGTAAATCTATATTGAGTTTTCAAGTGTTCTCTTTATATTCATCGCAGTGGTTAATTCAATGTAGTTTTGTAACGCCTTATATTCTCAAACACGAAATGATTTTCGATTAACCTATATTTCACTGTACCACTAAATGTCTTCCGTAAAGACTTGAGTAAGTACATACATATTGTGGTATGTGATGGAAATCTGTCTATTTCAAATCGGCGCCGATTTCAAAAACAAATTCTGCTGAAAGATGACTTATTTACACTTTTTATTGTTTTGTATCGAATTTAAGTTTGAATAATATATTTTAAGCCTTGAAAACAATAATAAGCGTAAATAAGTCATCTTTCCGTAGAATTTGTTTTTGAAATCGGCGCCGATTTGAAATCGACCTATTTCCGTCATACCAGATTATGTATATCGTCAAGGTAGATCTATAAGGTATACTTATCGGTGAATTGATACAACAAAGCAACTTTTTGTGGGAATTGTGTCAAAAAATATATGAGAAAAACTCAAAGCAAATATTAAAATGTGAGTGGATTGGTAAAATACACTACAATTTGACAGCAAAATTACCGAACATGTGGGCTGATGCACAGACCTTATATATCGACCTTGGTATATCATCCAAGGTCGATATATAAGGTCTGTGCATCAGCCCATATGTTCGGTAATTTTGCTGTCAAATCGTAGTGTATTTTACAAATCCACTCACATTTTAATATTCGCTTGAGTTTTTCTCATACATTTTTTGACACCACAATTCCTAAAAAAACTTGCTTTGTTGTATCAATTCGCCGATAAGTATACCTTATAGATCTACCTGGATATCGTCATATAATTTCAAAAAAGCTACAAGTTACAAAAAATTCAAAACCTACTTTTTGATTGATTATGATGCAGCGTATCAAAATAAATATTATTACGACACTCTTCCCCTAAGCTTTACTCCTCTATATTTATAAGTATTAATGACCTGTTCATGGGTTAATTTTTCATATTAGAGTTTTTTTTTGTTCTCCTGTAAAATTATTTCAATTTAACTTAGGGATTTTATGAATTCATATGACGATATGTAATTTGAATCAAGAAATCAGATGCACAGGTATCCAGTTATGAAAATGTTGGAGGACGAGACCACACAATTAGCGGCAAACAATTAAAGAAGTGGTCACGCAATTAGTGCTCTTTCGCACTAACAAAGTCTTCAGTATGTTGGAGAGAAGGGAAAGAAGAATGGGGTTTAGTACAGACTTTGATCTTCTCGCAGTTGCTTTGTTCTTCGTTCGTCGTCTATACATAGTCGTATAAACAACAAGAAAACAACACAAACTTTGCAAAGTAAACTTTGCGTGTGCAGAAGTGAAAGAAAGTTTAAAGGAAAATTGAAAAAACTTTGTCAAAGTAAACTTTGATAGTGCGAAAGGGTACTTAGAGGTATTTTTGAGCGGCAGATCGGCGCTGCTCAGGAATAGAACGTTTATAATTTTTAGTTGGTTTCTGAGCGGCAAACAGTAAAAATGGAAAAGTGACCTGCAGTTATTCAAAATTTTAATGCCATTAATGGAAAAATGCTGAAAATTTAGAAAAAATTTTAAATTTGAGAAGAAATCAAAAACTTGCTGTTTGTTTTCGAAAATATAAAATTAAAATCATATTTCAATATTACACTGAAAACAATTACGAATTATTTTATTTTTCTTGTTCAGTTACTCCAATCGCTAGATTACGTCTGGAGAATTATTTGGCCAGTTCGAAGAACTATTTCGCCACCACCAATTACGAAATATTCAAATCTGTTTATATGTTCAATATAAGCTGCCGAACGAGAATTTCTTTTATAAAAAAACTATGAATAGGTGTGTTTGCTTAATTTTTCAGTAAAATTTATAAAATAAACTTTTAGTTTAAAAAAATTTTGACTACAGTTTCCTTTTGAAAAAATTATTAAAATAATCTTAAGATATTTATGATCCAAAAAATTTTATTTATATTAACAATGACAATTTAACAACAAACCGCTCAGTAATAAGCCACTTGCCGCTCAAACTCGCCGCTCGCTGGTCAGCCGCTTTGCCGCTCATTGCATGGCCTTGGCCTTAGACTCTAGTTTTTCCTGCTGTGTTAAATGAACTTAGTAGCATCAATATAAAATATAATATGTAATTGCGATTTAGCTGGATAGGATAACTGTTTATTTAAATCGTATACCAAATAGCAAATCATTCAATTTAATTTTGGAAATAAATTGCGTCACCTTACAAAAAGATAATTTGCTATAAGAAAACAAGTATATTGCTAAATGAATCTTAATATGTTGTTGGAGCTGTTAGTTTAAAATTTATAGAATGTCTGAAATGCTTCAAGTTCAACCCAAGCAATTGGGAAGTCATAGAAAAATAACTTTTGATTTTAAATGACATATATCGTTTAACAATTTATTATGACTCGGATAATCACATCGGTATACTTACCAAATCATTAAAAAAACTTTGACATACAATTTTTAGGTACGCCTAAAGGCAAAAAAGGCGAAACAATGGCTGTAACTCCTAAAGAAAGTGGAGCAGTTAGTAGTGGTGGTAGTGAATCAAGAGCTTCAACGCCATCAAAAGAGTTAAATGTTTCAGCAAATGCGACAACAGGTTCAGGAGGGTTAACAGCCATAGGTGGAAGAGGAAATCGTTCTAAACAGAATGCCACACCTGTAGGTGTAGAAATGAAAAAGGAGACATCTTTAAAGGAGGATGCAATAAAAGACGAAAAGGATGAACCTGTGGCTAAGAAGAAAAGAGGAACTTCCACATCGACTAATCCCGATAAGACGTTAACAACAACAGCAGATACAAAAAATTCTACCACGAATATTAGTACAACTACCACTATAAACCCAACTAACACCACTACGACTCCTACTACAACATCTACAATTACAGTTGCTGTTGCAAATACTTCTTCAACAACTTCGACGCTTGCTAGTAATCGTGTAGACTCTTGTGTTGAAAGCGAGGAAACTTTTTTGGCTAAAATAGAGGTCAAAATTAAAATACCTGATGAATTGAAGCAATGTTTAGCTGATGATTGGGATGCTATAACACGCCAGCACAAGCTTTTGGATATACCTGCTAAGATAACAGTACAAGATATAGTTGATCAATATATAAATTTGAAAAAGTCATCCAAATCTTCAAACGCATGTAAAGAGTTAGCCATATCAGATGTATTAAATGGCGTTATAGAATATTTTAATGTCATGCTAGGCTCTCAGCTACTGTATAAATTTGAGCGTCCACAATATGCCGAAATTTTGCAACAATATCCAGATACTCCCTTGTCAAAACTTTATGGATCTTTTCATTTATTACGTTTATTTGTAAAACTGGGCTCAATGTTGGGTTACTCAGCCTTAGATGAGAAATCTATGCAAATGCTATTAGTGCATTTACATGACTTTCTAAAATTTATGGTAAAAAATAGTGCTACATTCTTTAGTATGTCTAGTTTTGTGAATGTAACACCAGAATATCATCGTCATACTCAATGATTTTAAAGATTTTTCTTTTTTCGTTTTTCTTAACATTTTAATGCGTTTCTTTAATAACACTTCTTTTTATTTTTTTATAACTCAATCGGCAATGTTCTGTATTTCATGTGGAATTAAAATGTGCGGAATTATCAAAGCATTGTTGTTGGAAATTAATATTTATAACAACAATTCTTTGATAATTCCACACATTTTAATTTCACATGAAATACAGAACATACCCGAAAACTTCTTTTTTTTAAAGAATGGATTATGTAAGTTTGTTTTCTTTGCATTATGATAATTTTCTCATATAGAATTTAGCTATCAATTATTATTTTAAAATTTTATTGCTTAAACGATATTTTTGCTTATTTTATTTAGTACATAAATTTAAAACAATATGTACGATCTTTTTATTTAGGCAATACGTATTTTCAATTCTGTAAATGGTAATAAAAATTTTAGTATTTAAAACGTTGTGAAGTTTTTATGGTTTTAAATAACGGGCAGTATCTACATTAGACCAGTTAAAAAAATGTAACGTTTGTTCCCTCTGCGATATACTTTCCGGGGGCACTTGCACTTCGTACTCATACGCGATGAAATGCGACCTTATCTTCGTGAGGCCGAAATTGAGTTAGCTAAATTTTCTAAAAGTGTGAAAGGAATGCCGTTTTTCGGTATTTTTACGAGTGAACACTGAAGTAAAGCATAAAATCTTGTGTATAAAATTAGCATTTTGGAAAAGAAATGCTAACTTCTCCAATGCGTTTCATATGAGGGAAGTTAAGGTACCTTTCTCTCTAAATGTATAGGTTGGGAAAATAGCTTTTTCATTTATTCCGGGTGTCAATTTAGGGACATTCCACTTGTAAAGTGGGAGGAACTGCTATTTTGGCTCTACTGAAAATTCTTGCTGGAAATATAAGGCCTCGGTTCATCAGGATCATCACATATGTAGATAAACTTAACAATTAATATTAGAATTTCAAAAGGCACACAAAAGACTATAAGTTATTGAGATCTGAATATAAAAGGATTATTTAGAATATGCTTCTTGCTAAAAAACTTTTAGTAATTTCTATATTGTAGCAGCAGAAATTAGATGACTTCAGCAAATCCGTTGCTTGGATTAGATTGGACACAGCCGAAATAAACAGTATAGCTCTCTTCGGTTTTCATTATATTTTGATATCCTATCCATATTTGCAGATTAATGTGTAATGGATAATATTCCTCTCGCGTTTCTCGGAATATCAGTAAATATCAGTTTATTTAGTTAATTTTTCATTTATAACTTCGACCAAAAGGCTCATATGTTGTCGTTTTTTAAAGACAACAATTCGGAACCATTTTCCTTCTTCTTGAATATTCAAGAGTACACTGAAGATGGTACGTATTCGAAACCAATCTGTTTATCAACCGAATTTGACGTGGGATGACGGAAAATCGTTTCAAATTCAAACAAACCCCGTCACTCCAAAATTTGTAAATAGTGCTAAATTAGTCATTCGGGTGCATTGTACTTTTGACTTTCAAATAATGCTGAAAAAGTAAAATTGTACCAACTTCTGCATCCCTGTATTAGCGGCTTTAATTTCTCTAAATCGAGGATTTTTAAATCGAGTCGATTTACAGAACGAAGATATATTTAAAACAAAAAACAAATTCTAAAATAATGTGTTCGTTTTAAATGTAATTGTACGAAAGAAAGAATTAAAAAAAAAATTCTAAAATAATGTGTTCGTGTTAAATGTGATTGTACGAAAGAAAGAATTCTTTCCGTTGTAGAAAACTACTAATTGATTTATATCTTTGTATAATTCCATTCTCTTGGAAATATACAGTCAATATGTGTATCTTTACAGGTAGAGATATTTGCTGTTTATTACAGAAACTGCAAAAGTGGAGATTGTTGCTTTGAAACTATGCATATCCCTCAAGTAATCTATTTATTTTTGGGCTTTATATTGAATGTTTTGTCAAATAAATGAAATGTAATACATAGCTATTTTTCCTAATTCGTTTATTTAATATGCGAATACATACACATAAGAATATACATACATATGTATATAGTAATTTCTGTTAACTCCAACAAATCTCTTACGTAGATTTTTCATTAATTTGTGCATTTTCCTCATCTTCACTACTGCTACTAGTTGGATAAAACTCACTATAATCTTTTGGTTTATTTCTTGCGCCTTGTTCTTCTTCCAAATATGTATTTTGAGTTTTTAATATTTCTTCACTAGATTTACAAGCCGCATATTTCTCCAATAATGTATCATTAAGTTCCAAGAATGAATGACCCCAAGAAAATTTTCCCATATACCATTTAGCTTCCTCACGATAGCCACAAATAAATAACGTGGCTGCTATTGCTTCTACACAACTAAGTTTGCATGGCTTTCCATAATTAATTGGGTTTGCAGCCACTAGAAAAGGTAATAGGCGCGGGTGTGGACTTCGCATTCTTGAAAAGGGTGTTTCATCTAATTTTGCCCAGGAACAATCTACTACAGCAATACCTGAGTTGGCAACAATTTCCTTATCCATAGGGCTAACACAGCTAATGCCAACAGGTGTTAATACGAGACCAGCAAACTTCTGACCTAAGCGTAAATTTTCTATAAGGCCAAGTCTCGATAATTTACGCCCTGAACACTTTTTAGGATCACAGTGATTTAGGTCCCACATAGCAATGGGGAAATCTGGGGCTTTTCCATGACTTTCAATTTCGCCAGATGAGCTATCCGATCCAGAATTATCGGAGTCTGATGCTAGTTCACACTCTTTTTGTGCAAATGTTCTTTCGCAATTACGATTAGACTTGACATTTCTATAAGGGCCATGACCACCACCACGTTTACCCTTTCCACGATTACGGGAACTCATCAAATCAGATGAAAAATTTTTGCTTACAAAAAGAAAAACCAATTTGTTTTAACATCCGGTCAATACGAATCAAGTTCGAGATGGCCTTATTAATCCAGCTGACTTCTGTAAACTGTCAAACTCATCGTCAGCTTATTATTGGCTTGGCGTATATACCACAAACTCGGAACGGAGAAACACGACAAAGAAGGTTTCTCGAAATATACACCATATAATTTTTTTGTATTTGTAACACTGCTTCCGGTATATAAGTTTTGAAAAAATATATGTAAATATTTGTAAGCTTTCTTGAATGTAGTTAAGTTAGACCCGGTCCAGACTATGCAACTTTTGTTGCAGCAACTCTTGCTTTGTGTGAGAGTGATGAAAAAGAAATATATAATTTTTTTATTACTCTCGCTTTTTCTCACTAGAAAATGAAAAGTTGCTGCAACAAAAATTGCAAGTCTGGACGGGGGCTATTATTCCTTTAATGGAAATTAAAAATTTTGTTTTGTGCTGTATACGCAATTGGTTTATTAAAAGTAGTTTTTATGCTGCATGTCAAGGTAGATTTATTTACCAGGTAGTCGCAGTTCCTTGAAAATGTCAAATTATTAAAGCACATACACAACATAACTTGTTTATTTTGATACAAAATTGACAGCTACAAATAAAAAAAGAGTAAACAGCTTTGGAATCAAGATTACCTGGTAAATAAATCTACCTTGGCTGCATGTGTATATTTAATGTCATTAGAATAAATATTTATATAGAATAAAAGCCAATATTGATGAAACTTAGAGCCTAGTTCACCAATTCTATTTAAATATCAATTCAATACAATTTTCATTCAAAAATGATATAATGGGTGATTTTATAAGAACTATCGGAAAGTAAAAATAAAAAAAACACATAAAATTCAGAAAAATGCATGAAATATTTATTTGGATCGATAGTTGGGTCGATATAATTTAATGTTTGAAGATTATTTCATGCAAATGTTGGCCGCGGCTGCGCCTCAAATGGTCCATCCGCTTAGTCCAATTTTGGCATACTCTTTCCAACATTTCGGCCGGTATCTCACGAATAATGTTGGCAATGTTGGCTTCCAGTGCGTCAATCGAAGCGGGCTTGTCGCTATAGACATTAGCCTTAACATAGCCCCACAAAAAATAGTCTAGAGGCGTTAAATCGCACGATCTGGGCGGCCAATTGACTGGTCCCAAGCGTGAAATAAACTCTTCACCGAACTCGCCTCTCAATTGGTCCATTGTTTCGCGTGCTGTGTGGCATGTGGCACCGTCTTGTTGAAACCACATGTCATGCAAGTCAAGCTCTTCCATTTTGGGCAGAAAAAAGTTTGTTATCATCGCACGGTAGCGCTCACCATTCACAGTAACGTTGTGATTCGCATCATCTTTGAAGAAATACGGCCCAATGATGCCGCCAGCCCATAATCCGCACCAAACGGTTGTTTTTTGTGGATGCATTGGTAGCTCTTGCAATGCTTCTGGCTGCTCTTCACTCTAAATACGGCAGTTTTGCTTGTTCACGTATCCATTCAACCAGAAATGAGCCTCGTCGCTGAACATGGAAGAAGCGCGCGATGAACTTTCTTAACAGAGCACGCATTTTGGTAATAAAATTCAATAATTTGCAAGCGTTGTTCGTTTGTAAGACGATTCATGATTAAATTATAGACCAAACTGAAGATGTTTGACAGTGACACAAGATACAAAACGTGCGTGAGCTGTCAAAACTAGTGTTGCCAAAAAGATAATAGCAAAAAAATCACTCGTTATAAATAAATTGGTGAATTAGGTATTTTACTTGGTTTCTCATTTTTGCACATTGGGTTATTTTAAACACGTACGCAATTGGAGCAGACTTTCAAGGGCTAGTTATGATTGGTTACTTGTCATATTTTTCATATGAAAAAACCAATGCTGATCAAAACTTTACGCAAATATGAACAGAGTACTAAGCTTAAGTATGTATTGAGCATGACAGTTTGGTGAATTCCAGTTGTTGTCGTAATAACGTCATCTGGTATTATTCCGCCTTGTATCTGGCTATTCGTAATGAGCTGCCAGACTCGTGCTTATATTTTTTAATTTTACATAATAGGCACAGTATATGAATTCTGTGGCAATATGCAATAACCACTTAAGTCGAGTTAAGAAACTATATTTTATGAACTTTTTGACGCTATTTCTGAGAGGTGTATAGGCATAGATGGATCTACTTCCTTTGCTGGTTAGCTTTATACCCACCCTAAGGTTCAACTGTATGGGATAATATATAAGGCATAAAACAGCTTCAGCTCTAAAACTCATTTAAGTCGATTTAAGCGGCTATTGCACATTGGCACAGAATTAGTGTCTATAAACTGAGTTTTATAAATGTATATCTACCTTCGTTTTTACATTACATGCCAATAAAAGTTTTAATTTACTTTTCTGTATATAAAAAATTAATTTGCTGTATGAAACCAATTCTTTCTGATAGTCAAAAAATTAGCCTAATTACGGTTGCCGTAGTCGTGACGAACTCTCGCTCGCTATATGTTTTACATTGGATTTACTTAAACCTAGGATGGTCGACTTGGTCTGGGCAGGCCAAATTTGACTTTGATAGGCAATATTTTTTTGTAGCGGTTTCAAAAAACGAAGGACATGAATTCTATAAGTGTCTTTTTACGCTATGCCTTTTTTTGTCAATTTTCTTTTAAGACCCTTACGAAAAGTCACGTACATTTACATTGCAGACTTTTTCTCCATGCCTTTTTATACACTTGCTTAATGCTGAGAGTACGAAATATTTCTGTCATATATAAAAAGATTCCTCAAATTTCAATTCGTGCCTTTTTTCTTACCCCGTAACCTTCTCAACACCTCTCTCCCACAAACTAAAAAAGCCTGCCTTTGAAGACAAACAGGAAAGCCACAGTGTAAATTGCATGCAAGTAAAATGTGCTGAATTGAATGAAACCAATTTGGAGTCTATCGGGGTGAAATAACCGTTAAAAAATCGCTAAGTGCCTTTTCACACTATGCCAAATTTCTTTTAAGACCCCTACGAGAGTCATGAACTTTTACATTAGACTTTTTCTCCATGCCTTTTTGTCATTTATAGACGGCTTAATGCTGAGAGTACGAAAATGACAAAGTGAAATATGTTGCGAGTTATTATGCCGTTGAACTAACTAGAAAGAACAAAATATAAATCACTAGTTTCCTTCAGTGTAATCAATAGTTTCAAAACAACAATATATAACTTGTATAACCTCTTTGAAGCTTAGTTTTTGCAATTGCCAACCACTGCCCTAGTAAAATGTTGGATTAGACCAACACCTGTTTATTTAGGTATAGGGTCGTAGATTAAAATTCTCTTACAGGTACATACTACGACAAGGTTGGGAGGGCATCTAGAGGCAACATCATCTGTCTCTGGGCAAATTCGTGTGTGGTGTGCTGTGTTAGGATTTATTTTGTTAACTTTTTTTTTTGTGTTGCTGTCTAACAGCTGACGAGAAGGGTTGGAACCGTCCTGGGAATAAAAATGAGCAAGCTGGGAACCTCGTCAGACAGTAGTTCGCAGGCCGTAACAAATATCAAAAACGCCTTAGAATTCAATTCGCACGAATATAAACGATATGCAAACTTGAAGGTGCTCTAAAATACCTTTCTACTGGAGTATACATTTTTGAAATCCATTAACCTATTGTGAACCAAATACAATTTTTAAAAAAATCAACCCCAATTTTTGTGCACAATATTTAAAAAGCAATATATTTCTAAAAACTAAGTTTTAAAGTTGCATTTCAAAAGCAACAGATGCAAATAACACATCAAATGAAAGCTTGGAAGGTTCTCTGCAAAATTATATACATGCTTAAGTACCGCTATATCGGGCATATTTTGAGATAACGGTGTCTTTACGTTAAAAGCCGGGTTAACAAATTTTAAGTGTTTGCGGATATCAAAAATTTATACACCAGTAGAAAGGTATTTTAGAGCCGAAAAAAATCCACAAAAAATTTCTATCTAAAAAGGGCTATTTTTTATTTTCATCAGCGTTGGTATTCTCGACTTGTTCTCAAATTTACTTCATTACGTTAAATAAAACAAAAAATTTGTTGTTATTTTCATGTTGTTTTTGTTCAGGTATTCTTATTGTGGTCTGTCCAGACCATGAGTTGCACTTAGTGGTGAAAAGGTTGTAGAGCATCGTAGGGTTAATTTAAATAAAACAAAAAATTTGTTTAGTTATTTTCATATTGTTTTTGTTCAGGTATTCTTATTGTGGTCTGTCCAGACCATAAGGTGCACTTAGTGGTGAAAAGGTTGTAGAACATCGTAGGGTTAATTTCGACTGCGACTACTACAACCGCTTGTAAGGGCCAATAACTTATACTCTGACTTAATACTTTTAACTTTATTTTCTGTAGTAAGATTTATGAGCATACTTTTATAAACGTATGTGCAATTTTCTATCGCTTAATATCTTTACATAAAAATTCGTTTAAAATAAAGAAATGGATGAAATTCATGGGTCAAAGTTCGCATTTATTTATAATCAAATCAACTATTTCATCTCCGTCCAATTGATCGTTGTTTTCAATAACAATACCCCAAGGTTCATAGTCATCCAAGCCACATTCGGATTCTACATCATCAACACCGGCTGCGTATATCCAACCCCTTTGGGTCCGTATATTTTCAGGACTAGTTAAACGTATGGTAAAAATTTTATTGCCGTAATGTTCTTGAAAATACTTTATATCATTTTTGCGCCTTACATCACTAACGATAATAATGTCTGCTTGAGCTTAAAAAACGGATGTAATACAATAAAACATGTACAAACATATTTTAAATTATTAATAAACTTACCCTTTTCCATTGCCACCTTACAGAAATAACCATATTCTTTGGACCTAACTTCATCACTCCACGCAATCATGTCTTTACGATATTTTTCCTTATAAGGGCCATCACCCAATAGCTCCTTCAAATCAAGATCCATTTTGCGAGCCCATTCTGACTTAATTGGTTCAGAAATACGTACAATTTGACTTCGTGCACCTAATCTTTATACATGCTTATACAGTTATGCCTTATCCTCTATAAAAAAATCGATTTTTCATTGTTGCTTACCTCTTTTGTAACTTTTCTGATAAATAGTCTTTGCCGCACTTTCTTTTTCCACTTATCAAAATAACTAGTTTTGTATTGTTGGACATGTTCTAAGAAACTTTCACCTACATATGTAAATGTACTCTGTGATATCCAGCAGATTTAAGTAAAGTATGAATCAATTTGGAAATACTTTTGATTATAAATACATACATAATTAAATAAGTTTCCTCTTAACAATAATTACATTTTGTTATTTTATATTTTACATATTTGCTTAAAATAACTATTTATTTATTTGCATTTGAATAGACTTCGTGACACAGACGTAAACTCACATTCAAGGTCGATGTATAAGGTCTGTGCATCAGCCCATATGTTCGGTACTTTTGCTGTCAAATTGTAGTGTAATTTAAAATCCACTCACATTTTAATATTCGCTTTAAGTTTTTCTCATAAATTTTTTGACACCACAATTCCCAAGGCGAATTCATACTAGGTGGCCTCAAGAGCACAGCTGTTTACGTAAATGTTTACACATGTAAATTCTCCACGGCGAATTCTCTTGCGACTACCTGATGTTGATCTACCTTGCACAATTCCCAAAAAAAGTTGCTTTGTTGTATCAATTCGCCGATAAGTATACCTTATAGATCTACCTTGCTCACATTTTTATGTAAATTGCAAGGCAAGGTAGATCTATAAGGTATAGTCACGGCGAATTGATACAACAAAGCAACTTTTTTGTTCAAACAAATGTCAAAACAAATTAACGAATTTACATTAAAATTTTTTTAATTTATTTAAATAAAACAATTTATAAGGGAAGCTTGGCACAAAGCGAATTAATATCAAGTGGCCTTATCAATAAAACAACACACATACAAAGTAGGTGTAGGACTATTTTTATTTGCGGTTTGACAGTTCGGGTTAAAGTTTTTCTCTTTTCTTATATAGAGTTTGACTGATGTGGTGTAATCAGCTGATGATCATCTGTGATGATAAGGCTACCTGGTACTGAATTCGCCTTGGCTTGGCAGTTCCTTGAACAATCAGCTGTGCTGATATCGCCACCTGTTATGAATTCGCCTTGGTAAATTGTAAACATGGGGCTCGATTCTGAATTTATGATATAAGTGATAAAAAATTTATCATTTTCACTTCATAGCAATTTTTCACTTCATTTTTCATTTATAGCGATTCTGATTGCAATTATGAAACATTGAATCGTTATGAAGACCATCTATCACTTTTTGTTTTATTCCGCTCATTTCTTGAATCATAAGCAAATTAAAACAAAAAATAATTTTATTGCAAATACATATTATGTACTTTCTGGTCCTCTGAAGCTTTGCAACATTTTTTTTTATCCATTGGGTTGTTTTTAAATATTAAGTTTACTTTTGTAAAATTTATGGTTTTACGTATTTGTTACAAAAATGTATAGCAAATAACTCTGTTATTCTATTTTATTTTTATTTCTTGTTTATTTCAGTGTTGTAACAATTATTATAAATAGTTGAGTTATGAATTTTTAGTCGAACTGTATGGTTTTTATCCAAAGTTATTTAATTAGTTTAGCTTAAGTTCATTTTTAATTTAATCTTTCGATCAAATTATTTTTTATTTAAGAAAGAAATTCTAAAGCATGTGAATATTGAACATTCAAAGAAAAATTTGGATGTACGGAGGATTGAACTGACAGCTGTTTCGTGACCACCAAGTCTACTCGTCAGGGTCCATTACCTACACTACCACTGGCAGTGGCAACAACACTGTAGCGAAAAAATTATAAATAATACATTGTGGCGTTTTCTACTTTATAGAAAATGATTTTTTAAACAAAAGTTAATAAAAAAGTCATTAAAAGTTGTCATCATTTAAGTTTTCGCCAACTTTTTCATGATGACAAAAAAATTATCATATGAGAAAAATTTGACAAATAGTTTTCATGAAAGCTAAAACTAGAATAGCATTTTCAATGAAGTCATAATTTATTTTTCATTTGCACTTTTCCACAAAAATAGAATCGGGCCCATGGTGAAATAAGTATACAGGTGACCGAATAAGGGAAACAAATACAACAATACAACAAAAAAATAGATGATGCTTGTCAAAAATATATACGTGCTGGACGTGGATTATGCACAAAACTAGCAGAGCAAAAAATAATCAGCTGACGTTATGCTGCCACCTGTATACTTATTTCACCATTATGCTAGGAACACAACTGGGACGAACGACGAATTTCGTCCAACACGACGAATTCGTCGATAAAAATTCGCTATGTAAATTCGTCGTATGAACCACAATAGCGACGAAAACGTAACAGCTGTTATAATGGAGAAAGATGTTTACTGTGTGTGCAAAGTGTGACCATATTAAAAAAAATAGTAGATACTTGAAAAATTTAACATTAACAAAAACACAACTAACACAAATTATTATAGTTAATTATTATCTATATTTATTTAAAATGCTATAAAATAAAAAAATAATTAAAGTAAAAAGTAACTTTATTTACTAAAACACTTGAAAACTAGAACCAAACATGGTCACTTTGTACTGATTTGTTCGTCGTTCGCCGGCGTAAGGAATAGAAATAAATCTATTCAGAGTTCGCCGCGTTAGACGAATTTCGTCCGACGCCGTTATTGTGTGTATTTTCATATACACAAACATGTTTTATTTTTGGCGACGAATACTAGTGGATGAAAATCCGTCGTTCGTCCCAGTTGTGTTCCTAGCATTATTGTAAATAAAAATTTATGAAGACCATAGTTGCCACACATAAACCACAGAGGAAATCGGCAACTTTTTATTAAAATAGCTGCCAGATCGTCGAAATTTTCAGAATACAAATTTTCGAATAATATTAAGGTAAATTTTGGAATAATATTATAATAAGAAATAAAAGTCTAGTTTTCAAAGTAGATTTCCATAATAATTTTATTTAGGGTGTCTCGGCAGGCTAGTAATTAATGTACTAGCTGGTCAAAGAAGAAGGGCCTATCATCATTTTAAACTTTTTGTCAGGGGTGATAAGCAACTTAATATAATTCTTGCAAAAAACTACTACAAATAGTCGTGGCACTGCCCATAATTTTTATCATAATGCTGTACTTTCACGGGTACAAATTGCGTGGGAAGTTTCATAAGAATCAGTTAAGTAGAAGTATCTAGTTTAAATCAATATTTACTTTTCATGGGCGCAGAACTCCCACTTTTCTAACTATAATGTTGTATTGTAGCAATAACTAAATGTGTATGCAAAGTTTCATAAGAATCGGTTTGGTAGTTGTTGAAAAATAATATTTACTTTGCATAGGCTGGCACTGCCCACTTGTTTTAATCATGATCTAATATTCAAACTGAAGCTTGATGTGTGCGCAAAGTTTCATAGGAATCGAATTTACAGGCAGCTTATAATTTTTGCTTTCACACTTATGTTTTTAGTTCCATCTGACATAACCTATAATAGTTTACAACAGCTTGTTTTGCGATAGTTTTTTTCGTTTGTCGCGAGAGTTTTATGTTCTTGTATTCAATTTGTATTTAAATTAATTACAAATTTAATTTTTTAAAATAATATGTATAAATAAATAGATTTTAATATAAGTATATTTGCCGAGTCACAAACCTTATAGCGGAGTTCAGTGTATCCAACACAGAATTTTTCAACTACTGCGCGACGCAAAGGAGGGTATTGTGTTTATTAGCCTATGTATGTATGTATGTGTGTTCCTTTGCGGCACTATATAAACCGAACGGGTTGACTGATTTTCACGATTCTTACGTCAATCGATTTGTCTTAAGCCGGGGAGTGTCACTAAAGATATAACAGTAGTAAAAATCCAATATGGCGGCCAACAGACGCCATTTTATTTGTCAAAATGGGTATCAATCGACAGGTATATGAAAATCATCTTTAGGTTTCTCTTATGATTTTTAATTTCCAATGACCATTTAGGATCTGTGACGGTTTAAAGTTGTTGTCTTTTATTTTTTTACGCAGTCTGGCTTTTTGATTTTTTAAATTTATGTCTTGTTAGATTTTTCCCTTACTATTTTTGCTTCATATTATATGTTTTATGCATCTGTTAACACTATAAAATCGCCATTTTAAAAGTAAACAAAAGTAACACAATAGTCGAAATAAAGCAACATACTTTTTAATTTAGTATTTTGTATTAAAATGTATGAACATTTTATTTTTTTAATGATATTAAATAGAAAGAGTTTAAATTTTACTGGAATGCTTTTATTTTTGCAATTTGATACATAATTTTTTAAAAGAGGAAAGTTCACTTTCCTCTTTGCTTGCGAATTGAAATCGTATTTATTTTGCGACATGCTATTTTCAGCACTTGGGTGGTTGCTATTGATTGAATGTTTTTCATTTAAATGAGCCAAAAATATATTATAATATTATTTATACCTACATAAACTCCATTCAAACTATAAAAATTTAAAAATAATGGAAAGGTACTATTGCAAAGCTGTAAAAAAATTTAGCTTTATTTTTTGGCTTTAAAATTCCTTCTTTAGCTCTTTAAAGCTCTATTTATAACCTGATTTAGCTTTATATTATTTTAAAATCTGATCACACTGACTAGGCGAATACGAGTATTACAAAATAGGCGAATATTCGTAATAATAAAATAAAGACTTGAGTTTCTCTGATTTTTTGCAGGATTCACTATAGATTTCATTTTTGCTATATAATTAAAATTAATTTTTCAGTGGTGCAAATCGACCCACCCTAACATAATACATACATACTTATGTACAAATGTACATATGTATAAATATTCTGGCAAAATTAATTTATATTTCTATTTTAACATCTAAATATAAATACTGTTGCATTAATACCATCATAAAAATATTTTTGAGAAAATTTACAGAACAGAAAATTATTCAACCTACACAATGACGCAATAAATAAAAAGAACTTAACAAAATTATTAAAACGTTTTTATCTTTAAAACAATATCTAGTTTTATAATCAACCAAATATATAAACATGGTACATATTGACGATGTTGCCTAAAAAGGACCAATCTGCTGTGTAAAAGGCTGTGAGACTGACCCTTTTTACGCAACACTTTCGATATTTATATAAAATTTATACACATGCATTCATATCGATATTGTCATTTTTCGTGAAAAATAGCAATATTTATGAACAACTTTTTTTTAAGAAGTTTAAGGGCTAGTTTCAAATTCATGCACGGTGTAATTATTTTAAAATTAGTCATCATATAAGCTACTTAACCGATCTAGATCAAATTTATGGAATTTAACGCAGTATTAGAATTCCAAAAAAAGTGAGGGAATTTAGAAGAGTGATTTGACAAAAATTTTTGGAGTTGTTAAAAATATGCTGAAAATTTCTGTCAGCGATGTCTGTCAAATGAATAAACTAATATTGAGCAAATTTATGGTATTCGAACAATTTTGCAGAGTATCGAAAAATTTACTTATCTGGAAAATCGATATGATAGGAATTTTTAGAGTAACTGCTACTTACCGGCAATAATATATATGCAATTTCTGCTATTATTTTGACTGACACTGTATGTATTATACTTTGTATGTACTTTTATTTTTCACCGAAAAAATAGCGGTAAAATTTTAACTTATTTTTGACCAAAAACATATCGGTCAAATTTTAGCTTTTATTTTTGACTAAAAAAATATCAGTCACATTTTAACTTTTATTTTTGACCAAAAAAATATCAGTCAAATTTTAACTTTTATTTTTGACCTAAAAAATAATAGTCAAAAAATAACCATTATTTTTTTCTTATAAAGTCCTAAAAAAATGTCTTTGGTTAAACAAATCTATTGTATAGTTAGTGAGGTATACTCATTTTAATATTAAAATTTCTCAATTTTTCAAATCCTTTTTCGAATATTTTTAAGATATCGGATCCAAATAACAACCGATTGTCACAATTGTTTTTTGTTAGTTACACAACAACATTTCGAATAGTTAAACAAATAGTTGATGGAAATATTCTTTCAGAGTTAGAAAATATACAATTTTTAATTTGAAAATTGAATAATGTTGAATTTATGAGTATTTTTGCCCAAAAAAGCACCATAATTGTTTTCTCTATAAACATTTTTTCTTAAGGATCATATATATTATATACATGTCTAAAAGGTATCTTCACAGACATGATTTTAGAAAAAAAACTTTATCGAATATACAATTTTTGGTGGGCGTACACCCTTTCGAAATCGACAAATTTTTGAGATTTGTTGGAAATTTCTTATGAATTCTGATTATTCTCAGAAGCAAATCATAGTTTTCTATACATGCTGAGTATTAATTACGTAAACTCCTATATGACTATATTTTCATTGGAAAATATCAATAATGCACGATTTTATAGCATTAACAAAATTTAATATGCACAAAACACCAGATAGCAAAATTTTTCCGCTTATTTTGTTATAACTTCTTTCATAAAAATTTAAATTAATAAAATCTAAATACAGCGTTGAAAACTACACATAGTTTTGGTAATTTTGATATGCGATATGTCGAACTTCCTTTTCCAAACGAGTAAAAGTAACAGACTTAGAAGCAAAACCTCGTATTGATCTGAGGACCAACGAATGAAAATTAAAATTTGTATGTATTTACTAAATATGTTGTAACTTTCTCCCATTTTGTCCGATGTAACCAATTTTACGTTTGCCATATTTGGAACAAAATTTTCTTTAAGATGTGGGTCTAAAATATATTTTAAAAATTTCATTTTGCCTTACTGGAGTGACTTAAAATAGTAAATTTTGAAAAAAACGTGGAAAAAATTAAAAATTTTAAAATCTAAAGGCCTGTTACTCAGTGAATTTTTATCCGATCAACACATTTTGAATATAGGCTGAAAGAGGAAAAACATCTTTTTTTTTAAAGAGATGTAACACAATCAGGCAATTAATGCATACCAGTTAATTAATTAATGTGTTACCTTCTTTGGGTGAGGGATAGTGTAGAGAGAAGAGGTGGTGAAGTGAGAGAGATAGAAAGCTTAATTAATTGACAACTCTGATATTGCGGGTTTTTTTTTTAGAGCAGTGTTGCAAGCCCGTCTGGTGTCAAGTAGAGGCATTGAGTTGTTTAAATTGTGTAGCCATTTTATTAGTTATTTTACTTCGCCAACGGTTCTTCTACAATACCGACGAAGGAGGGTGCTGTAAAGTGCATTATGATAGATTAGTATTAATTGCTGCCGGTACTTTCAAAGTGACCTTCATCACCTTAACAGGCCAACAACAACCAACACAATAACATACCAATGCACATGAGAAAAATGCATGACATTGTTGGCTTGCCTGAAACTAGTCTTGAACTCAAGACCTCAGGGTTTGTAGTCAAACGCGCTATCTACTCAGCCAACAGCTGTGCAGCAGTGCAACATTTTCGTAATTGAAATAAGTAGTTCTCAAGATTTTTGGAAATAGCTTTATAAACTGCAAAAACCGGTTTTTCGCGAATATCTCGAAAACAGCTCTTAAGAAAAATAAATGAATGTCATATTCGTGCTCAGTGACACCAAACTAACTTAGAAAACATTTCATTTCTGATGTGATTGCAAAAAGTTGAAAAATTTGTGAACTAGTGTCATCAATCCAAAAATTAATTCTGGTACAATTTTGAGTTCAAAAAAGTAAAATTTTAACAGCAAAATATTCTGTTTTTTCCGGCACATCTGTTACTTCAGAATATACTGTTGATTTTGAAAATTTATGGCAAAAATATTAAAAAAAAGCCTGTAAGCCATTGAATAAGAAAAACATATTCAAGATATCGAATTACGGACATTTTGAATACTGTTGAAGTATAAAAGGTTAAACATATATGTATCATGCTCTGAATTTATGGATGGCTCTCCTAAATACAATTTTTTGCTTCAGAATAAATTAATAAAAGCATACACTTCCAAAATACCAATTCATATATCTCTGTTCCATATTTTTGGATATATGTATGTATTCCCTTCTTCCAACTGGTGGTTCAATTAGACTTATAAGCTTGTTGTATACTAAAGGCTAGCAATATTATCGCAATGGTTCAATTCTCTTTATAAAATGATTGTTAGTATACCTTTCACAATAATATCCACAATGCTTTTCTAAGCTTGATAATAATGGTAGTAAATTTGTTATAAACTATTCCTGTAGCGGTTTGGTTTGTTGGGTATTGTTTTTTAAGTTGTTGTTTTTCTTTTTAATAGGCACACAGTGGAATACTACTAACTCATGCTCATAAACACTAATACTGAATTAAAAACTAATTTTTCTCGATGGCCTTAGAGTAAACGAAGAAAGAAAAAATAACTTTTTCTATCTCCTGTAAAATTGTGGTTTTGCAGATAGCTGTATTTGAATATAAGCCCTCGATATATTAAACCCGCTATTTGTATATGTTTTAGTAATTTGTCGCAACTTCGTTATTGACACCAAAACTTGCACATCATTCCTAAAGCAGTCATATTTTTATTTTGCCCTAGGCAGCCATTGCAGAACAGAATAGTTAAAACAGTGAACCAGCGAGTTTTGCTACAGAACAGTGGTCAGCAATGAGTATTGAAAAAGTGAGTAGAGTTGAATCATGATTCATAATGTCTTAAGTGGCTGCTAAACACATCAATATTCAGCTTCAATATATGTGTTTGAGTACGTACGTTTGTTTACAAAAAATTTTTACACATATACGGAGGGGAAATATTGAAGAATATCAAAATGCTTTTGATTTTCATAACAAACGCACACAAGAACATATATTGAAGCTAAAATATTGATACGTCTAGCAGTCACTTAAGTGGCTGCTGGACAGATCAATATTTGGCTTCAATATATGAGTTTGTGTGCGTTTGTTATGAAAATCAAAAGCATACAGAAAACCCATACATTTTATGATACATATTTATTAAATAAATCTTATAATAAAAATATTTAGTTTTTTTGGTTATTGTTGTCCATATAAAGGTCTAAATGTTCGATCTTAGCTGTACGTCTATCCCTATGTGTTGATGTGAATGAAAAATTGACAATTTATCTGCCGTCGTTGTATTAGGTGTTATGATGAAAATTCATCAGATGTGGACACTATGTTAGGCGCTATTCACATATTACGTAACGCTCCATGGGGGGGTCAACGATTTGTTACGGATTAGATAATTTATACAGAAAATTTTATAAAAAGCGTTGCGAAGGGGACGATTTTCAGTTATTGAACAGAGCTAATGTCTATCATACCAATTCTAAATATTTTGACCACTACTGTATCATGTTGATTTCATTTTGAAATTCTTCAATGTTTTAAATTTTTATTTTTTATTCTTATTCAGAAATAACAATTTAAATTTAGAAATTGTGTGAGTGTAAAATGCAAAAAGAAAACAAATTTAACGAAAAACCATTTTGTTTATTTTGTGAATATTTTTCTTTCAACATTAACGCTT
Source organism: Panzeria rudis (assembly GCA_956483635.1). NCBI lineage: Eukaryota > Metazoa > Arthropoda > Insecta > Diptera > Tachinidae > Panzeria > Panzeria rudis. Next base: position 23,934,196 of record OY101447.1, on the reverse strand, counting down.
CAAGTTTTTTTTTGTTTACCCGACTGTTTTACTAATTTTTTACTTTTAGTAGTTTATAATATCACAAAATGATTTTTTCTAATAATTGGTTAATAAATATTAAATTATAAAGAAAAAAAATCTACAACTTGTTAGAAAATTATATTCCTTTTTTGGTTAGAATAGACTCTTAAACTTTACAAACAAGCAATGTCAACTTCAAAATTTACAAAATTGTTAAGACGACAAATGTTCAAACAAACGATAATGTCAAACTTAGGAACACAAAATAAATTCAGTTAACAGATAGTTGCATTATGGGAAAAATTGTTGATTGAATTTAACGATCGATGAATTTAAGAGTAAATTCAAACGTTGTATTTTTAGCTTTTTTTACAATGCGCCTTTTTGACGCCATAAAGTTGCCTCTGTGTGTGTGCGTGTGTGTTTCAAACCCCTTTATCAACGAGTATATTGCCTGTTGTTCATAATATGAACAATATATTATATTTATATATTATATTTAGGCTCGTTTTGTCTGGTACACTGATATGAAATTACTATGACTCAATTGTTTGCGTACATTTCAACTCCTTAAGATTTTCAAAAAATTTTTTTTCAATTAAGATCATGTTATTATTTATTTATATTTTTTGTGTGTTTGATTTTACAAAAGGAAATCTAACTTTGAACTACTTTATTGACAAAAAAAAAATTCATTGTACCTATTTCAATGGTCAAGGCAAACAACATTTCAATGATTAATAACGATTTGTATTTTATCAATATTAATGTTGACTTGATTTCTGATTGTAAGAACAATTTGTATTAACTGAAATACTTACATACATATGCACGATTAATAACGATTGCAATAAAAAACCAGGGAAAACAGATTTTCCAAGGATTTATAGGTATCATACAGATCGATATTTTTTGTCACAGAAAAAGATTCGCAAAACGGATTTTTCCCGGAAATAAAGCTCATCCTATATGTATCTATTTCTTGTCAGGAGAACTCTTATAACGTCAATTTTATCGAAAGTTTAGATTCACTGCGTAAAAGTGGGCAAACATTTTATAGACTCGGTTGACGGCTGGTTAATTAAATTGCTCAAATATGAACCGATTTAAAATTTTTTAATTAAAATGGGTGACAAGCCCTGCAAAAATTGGTGGACTACGTGGTCGATTTTAGTTAAAGTGGACTAGTTGCAACATGACCCTATGTAATGCAGTCATGGATCATGTCATTTGCAAACAAGAGTTTGCAAGTTGTACATATATACAATCGTTAAAACACGAACACTTGACTACTCCACCAAGCAGTGGCATATGGCGTTTTTTTTAGAAGAAATGTAATGTTTTTCTTTTTATTTAAAAAAATCGGAATTTAGCATTCGTAAAAATTTACCTTTGTAAGGGATGATACAATAATTTATAATAAATTCACTTCCTCGAAAAATTATTATATTGCAAATTTTCATTGAAAAGTTCAAATCAGGGTCTGACCCCGAACCCCGTTGGGTTCAGGTTCGCTGTTTATGAAAACTTTGAATCCGAACCCGTTGAACCTCAAAATTCAGCAAAGTTCGGGTTCAAAAATATAAAAAATACAGTAATATTTAATAGAAGAATAATAAAAAACATTACATTTCCTGCATGCAAAAAAAAAAATTAAAACAAAATCAAAATAAAATAACGACCAAGGCAAATTCATACCAGGTGGGAGCTGACTATTTTTTGAAAATTTTAAAAGTGCCGAATGGTTGCCAAAATTTTAGCTTTTTCTTGCGAACGTTCTTGGGACTAAGAATCTATTAATGTACCTAAAAATGTAATGATTTTGTCATTCAAAAACTTCTAACTGAAGCATAATATTTTGCAAAACTTTTTTAGAAACTCCGCAGAAAATGGGTATATTTTACTCGTTTGGGGAGGGGGGGGGGAGAATATCCCATCCCGCCTGCTTGAGATGACAGTGATGTTCTGAAAGAGAAGACTTTTGAGGAAACATTAAACGCTGCTATTAATAAAGCAGCTGAAATTATTTGAAGACTGCGGAAAAAGTATCAAAAATATTGAGAATTTATACAATGCCCTCTTAACTAACCGGACAACTTCTGTCGAGGGCGAAAGGGTTTTCTCAACAACTGGAAATTTTGTTACTTAAATAAGAAGCCGATTATTAAATGAAACAATCGATACATTTGTGCATGTTCTGTATTTCATGTGGAATTAAAATCTGTCGAATTATCAAAGCATTGTTGTTATAAATATTAATTTGCAACGACAATGCTTTGATAATTCCGCACATTTTAATTCTACATGAAATACAGACCACATCCAACTAACTGTTTTAAAAAGCAATTTCTAACAAAGAATATAGAAGTACAATTTTTCATAACTCCCAAGTAAAAAAAAAGAGGCATTATTTTTGAAGCGGACAACACAAAAAACTTTTTTTTCCGAAATTCCTTGATATTTGGCATAATTATAGTTCTAGTAGATATGTATGAATGTGTATGCAAAATTTTTATTGTATGATGCTTATTTGTCGAGTTACAGGGTGCGAGTTTTTGAAATTTTGTTTTTTTTCTTTTTGGGATTACGGCATACGATAATCTAGTAGCTGCTGTTTAAATTCCACTCGTTAGCACTAGAGCGATGGAATACAACATTTTTTTGATTTTATTTGTTTTGCAAAAACAAAAAATTTTTTTAATGTATTAAGCCCTTATGACACTACATTTTTCTTGCATTGTTTTGCTATAAGATTGAACGAATGAAATGGCAAATGATAGAAAGAAATAACTATACAAAATGTAAACAAAACGTAATGGTTTCTTTAAGTGCTGTCTACTCTTTATTTATAATAAAACGCCAAAAGAAAGTTGAAAAAAGAGGCACTAAGCCGCTGAATTCGTGAATAAACCGCTAACTTGGCAGCACTTTAATGTTTCAAGGTTGAAACGTCAATTTTAAGTTGAACATTTTTACATTTTTTTTGACAGGCCCCCATTTTTTATCGATAACATTAGTAAAAGTTTTGACAATTTGGTATTTATCTTAATATAGCTGAACTCTTTGCACCTGGTAAAATATCCTATTATATTATATTTGCACTGTTCTCCAAAACTTGAAAAATTAAGAAAAAAATGTAGTGTCATAAGGGCTTTACAAATTCTTAGTCGATTCAACATCCGGTATAATATAAACTTGGTACACTTTTTAAGCATTTCCATACGTTAGCTATCGAATGCGGTAATCCATCCATTCGATAGGTGACGAAATTTTATTCGTTACGAAAGCCTACTCGATAACGAATGCGGTAATTCGGCCCCTGATCTTTTCAAAAAAATATTTAAAAAAAATTTCTTTTCATGTGCAAAACCGGAAATGACCAATTGAAATTAAAATTTTCTAACTTCGACCCTTTTTATTTATTTTTTACCAAATTATGCATTATGCAAATTATACATTATGTATCGCAGTAGAACGGGAGTTTCTTGCCCCTTTTTAAGAAAGGGTCAAAAAACTTCCCTACAGCGAAGGGCTAGAGGATTAAAATGTTCCATGAAATTCGTAGAGTTTTACATAAAAGTGCTGAACACATCTAATATATTAAACGTAATGTTTACACGATATCTGATACCGATTCTCTATAACAATGACCAAAATTAAGCCACAGACATACAAAATCTTTCATTATGCCATTAGAGTCCTGTTTTAATTTTTTTCAAATTCTTAACAGTTCTAATTGTTTTGGTTAATTAATCCTGTTAAAAAATTTTTTGTATTACTATGTATCGATAATTTCCTCTGTTGTCAGTTCATCATCTGACTCATACTGGCAGGGTTCAGCGACGAACATTCTGCAAAAAATTTTACTTCCTAATTCCTCTTAGTTTCCATTTTTGGAATGTACTTTAAAACACTGTTACTATAACGAAATATTCCTGAGTGGAGGTATAAAATAATTGAATTCGTATCTCATTAAATCTAATCCTTAGATTTCTAATTAAGTCGATGGCAACAGTATTGTTGGCTTTTATTAAATTATGAAACAAAAACTTAGTAATTCCCTCAAGTTCAATTAGAGTAGCTGACTTTTTACTAAACTCTTTTATAGCCACGTCCAAAGATTTTAAAGTTTTACTTAAGCTAAGATCACTGAACACACTTCTTGGTTTGTCTGAAAAATAATTTCTAAACACACATCTTTTGTATATGAAAATAATTAAACACACAATAAATACGTTATAATAATACAAAATATGAAAAAATTTGGTGCGTCGTTTAATCGGTTAATCCACTGAAATTAGCCGGTTAAACCTTTAATAGAAAATAGCAAATTTTAAATTAACCGTTCAGTTATTCTGGTAGTAATTAACCGGTTAACCGATTAACGATTAACCGAATGTATACCCTAATGTTAACACATAAAAGCTGTTGTTCAACGCTTTGACAGATTTTATATTACAAAATTGTTTTGGTTTAGTAATAATTCTTTTTTCTTTGCATTTCAAGGTTTTTTTTTACAAAATTCTTTCGAATCACTTAGTAACTATAGTACTTACGAGGGGTACTGTTTACATATACATATCTTATATTTATTATATTTATAGATGTATGTATATAAAAAGGTCACACAATGTTTTGTCGTACACTTTTGTGTTATTGTCCACCAATATTGATGAAACATACATATATGGCTTAGAAGTTATTTTTCTCTAGATGTGCACAATACATATTTTATTTGACTAAAAACCGGTTACAAACAAGCCCGGTTACGAGTGATAGTAATATAAATTCTGCAAGGTGCGATTTCGACTTACACATAAAGAGTTCCGCAGTTGTTTTGGAGCACCTTTTAATTATTAATTTTCCTTAATTTTTACTACTTTCTTATTATATCGGTCATGTGGAAACATGAACCCCTATATGCAAAAAAATAAAGAGTACATTAAAACATAATTTCCATAGAAAAATCGGATTTAGTGTACACTTCAAGCTCATTTTATTTTTTTGCATATGTGGGTAAGTGCCTAACTATAGTGGTTCATTACATTACTTTAATTACGATACCCTTCTATTAGGGTCACAAGAGCACTCAGCGTCAGAAATACATTACATATTCGAACATATCGACACATGTGCGCGACATTATCGTATGTTACAAAAACTAAATTTTACAGGGGAGCGTCTTTATTACTTTTTTTATTTAACTGACAGCACTAGGACGAAATTCAAAATATGTATAACTAAATATTCGATTGCTTTAAATTAATATGTAATAGTTTTTATGGAAATGTTTGTATATTTCAAAATAATGAAAAATTTAGGCACATACGATAGTTTTGCTCACAAAGCTTTTAAGCGTGCTTGCTATTTTTAGTACTTACGATATATGTTGAATCAATTTCAATTACATATAGTATTAAAAAAAAGTATGGAAAAATCAGGTTTATTAATGTTCTTCATTTTATAATTTTAGACGTTAACAGAAATATATGTTCAATTCACTAGCTCAGACGTATGTCTTATCGCTTAAAAAAAGACGACACTTGTTTATGTGCTTGTGAACAGACAAATTTGTTGTATCGTTATTTTGTCGTATCTTAAATGTCAATTTAATTAATACCAGGTGGCCTAGAGAGATCAGGTGACTAAGAAAATGTTTCTATATTTGAACAGTGTTAATATATCAGCTTTTTGACATTCCAAATATAAATTCGCCGTGCAGAATTTATATTTGGACCATCAAAAAAGCCGATACATTAACACAGTTAGCAGTTCAAATTTGGTAAACAATTCGTAGTCACCTGATCTCTTGAGGCCACCTGGTATTAATTCGCCTTGATTTGATACCATGAAATGAAACCAGGCATGGGAGTTTTAATTTGACGCCAAATAGAATAACTTTTTTCGCTACAAGCAATTTTGATTAAAATAGTTTGACAATTAAATTGAAATGAATCAATTATATATTTATCATTAAGAATAATGTATTTCCTGGTGTTACGCATCACATATATAAAAGATTTTTACAAATTAATCTAACAAATAGAAGATTCCCAGACCTGGCCTCAATACAACTATTTGAAGAACATATAAAATTCAATCGTATAATTATGAAAATTACAAACAACAAAAATACAATATTGTATAATTAGACGATTACACAACACATACGACGTTAATACGAGCTTGTGAATTGAACAATTATTTCAACTAAAATATCTACGTAGTATATGCAAAATATTGCAGGCAATTAGTCTTCGTCGTCGCTTTAATTTAATGAATCTTTTACTTTTCAAGTATGCTTTTAATTTGAATATTCTCTATGATATTTAGGTGGTTACTATTTCTTAAACAAAGATTTTTTAAATCCGTAAATTTCTTTGTTGAGATAAATAAACTGGTATTATATAATGTTTCTATCTTATAAGTGAAATTTAATTTGGCTATAAGTTTTTTCTTAGAATTATCAAAATATCCATAAAATAGTTTAATTGCAGCTAGAATTTTTTTGAAATGTCGCCAAACCGAGCCCATTTAAGTTAAGTTTAATTTTGTTGGGCAGTAACGAATTAGCAAATGACTTCCAATTTTTGCAGTCGGTATGGTTCATTTCGATAAAGTCGTGGCCTGATAGATTAGTTCGCACGTTGCCGATCGTAGTCGACCATTCACTAGGGGCCCAAATAGTTATATTTCGCATGAAAGATTCAGTCGTGCTATGTACGGAATCTACTGGCATCATAGTATGCCCCGAAAGTAAATATGTATGTATGTAATCTTAATTTTATGGACAAAAGTCGAAGAATTTAAAGAAAAAAAAATACACCAGCATAGATATTACGACTTTGTTGCGGTTCTGGCCAGCGCAACTGTCGCAATACAGATTTAATATTTTAACTGTCTTTCTGATGTCAATAATAAGCAAATATTTATAAAGAGCTCACCCCACAAGAAACAATATCTATTTTTTATACCATTTTCTTAAACACTCAAGTTATAATAGGTGTATTTGCAGGAGGAAAACAGTGTAAAATTTTTTCCATAAGGAGTGTTTAAAACCTTCTGCATATCAAAACTGTCACATAAGAAATCTAAACAATGTTCAATTTCACTTTCACTAACAAAACCAATTAAACAATTTCATTAGATTTTTTTTCATTAATTAATCCGATGACAATTTAACAAATCCAATGAAAATTTCATTTATATTGTGAATTAGTTTCGTTAGTTGACTTTTAATGAAACTTTTCATAAAAATTCAACTAACGAAATTGTTTCAAAATATTAATGAAAATTGCATTGGATTTGTACAATTGTCATTGCATTATTGAAAAAATGTAATAATATTAATGAAATTTTCATTGGATTTGTAAAATTGTCATTGAAAAAATCATGAAAAAATCAAATGAAATTGTTTCATTGGTTTTATGGAGAAAAATTCTTTTAGTGATTAGTCTCTTAAAAAGATTGATTTACTTTTATCCTTGTCTTTAATGTGCATCTCATGTGCATCTCATCTGCGTTCGGTAAATGTTTACTTTCTAAACCATTTTAGAAACTTATAGTGCGTTTCCATATACGTAATTTCGGCCAAAATATTAGATTTGCCCAAATGAGGTAATTTTGGATATGATTTCCCATATATTTTTCATATTGGCAAATTATCTCAAATGACTTATAGTGCGCTTCCATATACGTGTTTTTGGCCAAAATATGAGTTTTGCACAAAATACGTGTTTTCCTACATCTTTTCCCATACAAAACACCGCAAACAGCGAGTTTTGCTCCAAATTATGTCGAAATATATCTATGCAACAGTGCGTTGCCTCTAAGATTACAAATGCAACTTTGGGGCATCCATTTACTGTGATTGGCAAATGCAATAAAGTGACACTGTTTTGCGGCCACATAAGGAAATAAATATGGCGCGCATTTTATTTTCGAAGAAGAATGTAAACAAAACAATAAAAATGTCAAACTTATTACGAAAATTCGAACTTAAAAACACTTACGTTTCGATAATATAGGCTAAACTATTGTTTTTGTAAATTCCACGATTTATTGCGTTGGAAGTTCGAATAAAATACTCTATTGTAAATGTCAAAAACATAAAATACAATAAAACCCCCTAACAAGTCAACTATTAATAGTTTATTTCTTGAAATCACGTGGTTTGATATCACCGTGATTTTCAGAACAGGCGCGATTGTTACGTTTCTAGACCTTTTCGTAAAAACGCATTTATTATTTTCTACAGGTTCATTGAATTCCAATAAAAATAAACATGGATATTTAATTTCACTTTTTTCTTCTCGGTAGCACTGTTTCCAGAAGTTTGCGGAAAGTTTCGTTTCCGTTATTTTAAATTCTATCGGCTGTTGATAAGTGCTGCCAATGCTTGGTTTGGACACTTCATAGGCAGTGCTGTACTTAGTGCTACAAAATACAGATTGTAATTAGAGCTGTCAGTATATGTAGTTAAATTTGAATCTGCATTTTTCATTTCGTAAAAATATGTATGTACTTCCTGCAACAATTTCAACCAGACACAACTGAACGTCAAATTTAAATTGCATGTTTGGACATCTTTTAATTTTAATCTTCATTTATTTTTAGTATTTGTTGTTTCAGTGAACATAATAATACACACTCCCTGTAAAAGTTTCAAGAATATACAACTCAATGTCAAAATTACATTACATATGCGGTCAGCGTATAATTTCCTTTAGTAGTCTCCATCACAAATATTTGTGCTTCCAGTGACAATAACTGTTAAAATTTCTCATGGAAATGAATTGCCATGTCAGTTACTGCCATGGTATGAAAGGGGATTTGGTGTGAAAATTTCAAGTGCTTACCTATTACGGTTCACAATAGGCATACCTAACGGGACTGGGTTTCGTAGATTCCGGTATTCGGGATTCTATAATTTCAAATCCTAAGAGTCGGGGATTTTCGGGATCGGAAACACCTTCCATCACATCAGTGTTGCCCGAGTCGTAATTTAATACAGTCAGAGCTCCCAAATTATTAAAATTTTATCAAATTACACAAAAACGATATCTGAAGATTTTTAAGAAAAAAAAATTGGAGGAAACCCATTAGTCTTCCTTTCAGCAAAAGAAAAAAAAAGTCAAACAATACTATTAGGCTTGCCAGACGGGCTTGAATGAGTTTGACTGTCAAGATATTTTAGATGCTGTCAAGTTACAAGCTCAAATGTAATTTGTCAAGCTGAAATGACATTTTCGACAGATAAAAAGAAATAACTTAAAAAATTTTATCAAAAACTATTTCATAAATTTTTAGTCAATGTTAATTGTATAACCAAAACTGTTTGCAACAATTTTCTTCGCGGTCATCACTCTTAAATTCTTCAAATGTATTATTATTGACAGTACTCATTATTGTTTGCGATAACAATATGTAGCTCTTGTTGTTTCTACTGGTATTTTTAATGACATATGTAGAGTCGGAAAAAGGCCAGCCAATGTAGTAAATGAATATTTCCCCCCAAAACGAAAAAATATACCTCATTTCTATTGAGTTTCTGAAAGAAATTTTGCAAAATAGATTCTTTCAGTTAAAAGTTCCCTCGTCAAAAGTTCATGCTGTATCCGCGCCAGTAAATGGTAAAATAAGAAAATAAAAATTGCGATTGATTATGGACCTCATGTTTTGACTTTCATATTATTTTAAATTTCTCTAAGATTTTTGGGTAGAAGTTCCCTAATGATCTGCATTAGTCCCAGTGAAATGCGCATAGGAACTTCCTAACAACTCAATAAACAGCCTGCGGTAAATGTTGCACCAATTGTTTTGAACGTACTTGGCCTATGACTGGTAAAAAAGGGAATGGTAGAAAATGTTCATGAGTTGTGTGTTCATACCCCCAAGCAAATCTTTTCCAAATAAAAAAAAAGGATTTTTCAAAGCATTAATAATTGAAAAAGAACAAAGACCGATTTCTTGACTTATGTAGGGGTCGAAAAATTGCTCTTTGTTCTTTTTCAAATATTACATGCCTTGAAAAATCCTTTCTCAATAAAAATAATTTAATTGTAAAATTAAATTGAACCAACTTAAGCCAGAATAATAAAAAATTTCTTTGGATAAAACCTATATAGTTCGACTAAATACACATAATTTCAAATTAGCTAGTATTAAAGAAACCACCACAAGACAAATACCTTATGTTTGGGTCTAGAACCTGTCACTGAGTGTCTTAATTATGCCAGTTGACCACCTCCAATGACAACGTAATGTAAAATTTACCGGTCACGCGAACTGTTTTTTGACAGGTTATTTTCCCTCTAGGGATGTTTTTATATTGTTTATATTATGTTTGCAAAAGAACACTTTATTTAGACTGTTAAATAAACTTCACACTACATAAATATTTTAGTGTGTCAAGTTCGCTTTTTGAAATCAAGCTGATCTTAATCGAATGTCAAGCTGAAGTACTATTTGAATCTGGTAACCCTAAATACGATCCATATTTAGAGGTCGCTATGATTTACAGATTTTTCTTACACACTTCGAAATTAAAAATAAATTAAAATGGATTATTATGGCGTTCTCTAAATATGGTCCGAGTGTTCCAAGTTTTGGTATATAGACTTCTTTCGAATAGAAAAATAACATCTGAAAAGTTCGTATATTCTTGGACTCCTCTAATGTCAAAAATATTGTCACATAAATATTGTATTGCAAGCTTTTTCACATCACGAATGAAGAACAACAGAAACAATTGATTCTGAACGACCCAAGACTATCAACATAAATAGTAGCCCTCGCATACATACATGTATTATCAATTATTTCGTGTTACGAGTATAGAAATTAAATAAATCTTTAGATCAGGTGCCAGGAAATGTATGTACATATATAATAAATACTTACTTACATTGCACAAATTAGAAATACTTTTATTTTTTACCATTGTCATTTTATTTTGGTCAGATATACATAAATAACTTAACACCTAAATCATAGAAGAAATGGGTTCATAAAAGATAATATGCGCAAATACACTCAATGAAATTATGTCAAGTTAATCGATTTGTTAATGAAAAATTTGTATATAATAGTGAAATTTAGTAGAAAGCAAACTTTAGAGCATAAAAACAGCCATAGCAAAAGTATAGAAATTTAAATTTTAAAAGTATTATTTTTTAATTTTAAATATAATAATATTTGTTTAATGATTCAAACTTGGTACTAGCTTTTTCAATATAGTAAAAAAATTTCCCGAAAAACTATATACATGTAAGTATTTTTCAGTGATAAGAACAAGTTTTTTTAAGGACCAAGAAAATATTAAAAATGTATGGGATTTCCTTATCTTAGGATTTCCGATAAATTTGTGACAATTTTTTTTTCACTAGTCTCTTTTTCCATAGCTTGCATGGCTTTAAACTAATGTTTAAGCAAAATGAGAATTAATTTGGCTTAAGTTCATTTTTAATTTTAATCTTTCGATCAAATTATTTTTTATTTAAGAAAGAACTTCTAAAGCATGTGAATATTGAACATTAAAAAAAATTTTTTTTCTTTGAATGTTCAATATTCACATGCTTTAGAATTTCTTTCTTAAATAAAAAATAGTTTGATCGAAAGATTAAAATTAAAAATGAACTTAAGCCAAATTAATTACATAACTTTGGATAAAAACCTTACAGTTCGACTAAAAATTCATAACTCAATTATTAAAACTCTAAAGGCACTTAGCTAAAACATGAATGTGTACTGTTCCAAAAACTTGGGCAAAATAAACATTCAAAAAATCCCAGCATTGAGAATATCGATGATATTCCACGCTGGTAAGACTGAAATGAAAAAGCTTAGAATAGTTGAGTATTCTAAGAAAAGACAGTTAGTGAAGTTCCGAACATTTAGAAAAGGTTAATTAATAGGTGCGACTCGCCACAAGATGGCGACAGTCTGTTAATTGATGTTCGCGCTGTTAGTGGTAGTGTAGGTAAAAGACTCTGACGAGTAGACTTGGTGGTCACGAAACAGCTGTCAGTTCAACCCTCCGTACATCCAAATTTTTCTTTGAATGTTCAATATTCACATGCTTTAGAATTTCTTTCTTAAATAAAAAATAGTTTGATCGAAAGATTAAAATTAAAAATATGAACTTAAGCCGCATTAATTAAATAACTTTGGATAAAAACCATACAGTTCGACTAAAAATTCATAACTCCATTATTTTTACCAAAAAAGTTGCTTTGCTGTATCAATTCGCCGATAAGTACAATATTTTATTGATGTTCGTTGGATGTGGTAAAATTAAACATAACTTATTAATTTAATTAATTAAATTAATTTATTAAATTTGTTATTGGAGATATTTTCTCAATTTTATTTAAAACAAAGATTTATTTGTTGAGTGTTAAGCAATGTCTATATATACATTTCATTAGTGCTTTACCAAATCATCAACCATAGTTTTGAAAAGTTTTAAACCTCTTATCTTATGCACAGACTTTCAAAAACCATTGGAGAATTTAAAAATATTTTTTTTTTGAAAATCATAATAGAATAAGCGTAGTAGACTTAGAAATTTATACAAAACCCTACAAACAATTTATATTTGATATGAACTATTTTATTTTTCTACACCAATGGGCGACTAATTGTATAAAGGTGTAGAAAAATAAAATAGTTCATATCGAATATAAATCTTTTTTTGGGTTTACATATACAGTTTTCACCGGAGTGTGAAAACCAACAAAACCTTTCTCAAACGTTTCATGCGAAGACACAAAGTTTTAAAATATTTCTAATCGTTTTGTACATAAGCAAAACAAAAACAAATACTTTTGCAATGACAAAGATTGCAAGCAAAACAATTGGCTTTTCACTCATCTTTTCAATTCGTTCCAAGTTTCATAATGGCCACGAAAGTCGTTCAGGAGTTAGACAGGTTAAAGCGCAACAATACCTTTAAATAATGTTTGTGAAGCACTGTGACCAGCCTAACTTCTGATCAGCGTTCATGCCCATTATGAAACTTGGAACGATTCATCTATCCACTATAAGCTATTATTGGTAAAAATTGAAAAAAATTAGAGATGAGGAATTTGTGAATTTTAGCTTAATTTATTTAAATGCATTTTTTACCCAAAAAAATTTTTTTTTTCTAAAATCCAAACATACATGTATTTGAAAAGCTCATTTAATCAACTATAGACCTGGGGCCCATTTCTCAAAACTACACGTTATAAATCTACAAGTAAAATACACACAAAAAAACAACACTTACAAATTTTATTGTTGTTTTGTGTGTATTTTACTTGCAGATTTGTAACTTTTTGTAATTTTAAGAAACGGGCCCCTGATAGTTTTATTTATTGTTTTGTAACTTTTTTAAACTATATAATAACACTTGAAGTAGCGCGTGACTGTCCTTTAGTCTAAATTTCAAAGTCCTATATCTCGTTAAAATCGGAGACAAAAAATTGTTAGCATGTCTGTTCGCTTTACAAATAATGCCCAATTTAACATATTAAGATTTCATTTATCCGCTTCAGAAGATTTTAAAACTTTTTTTTTATCGATTTGTTAGAGCATATTTTGCCTATAACTTTTTTTGCGCATTTTTCATTTCTTCACAATTTGTTTATTTCCAACTTTACTTTTTGGGTTAATATACCGAGCCATAACCACAAAAAAGCTTTTCGAACTTAGTTTTTTACGAAAATAAATTATTTCCAATAATTTGGAGTATCTGTCAAACTTTCAAAGTCATGTAAAGCACCGTTACGGAAATACAGCAAAATCAATTTTAGCTTAAGTGTATTTCGCCTTAAAATTTTGATCCACTAAAAGAATTTTGCTTCATAAAACCAATGAAACAATTTCATTCGATTTCTTCATTAATCCAATGTTAATTTCACAAGTCCAATGAAAATTACGAATATTGTTAAAGAATTTTGTTGGTTGCATTTGAATGAAAAGAGTCATTAAAATTCAATCTTAATACACACAAACAAAAGTTGTCTCATAGGAAATTTATTAAAACTATTAACATTTCATATATCAGTCCACTATAATCCTATCGATTTAAAGTAAAGATAATTAAAAAATACTTCCCCTGTAAAATTTACTTTTTGGTGGTTAAGCATTTTTTGCGGTTATGGCTCATTATGTAAATAAAACCTATAGTTTTTCCTTAACCGTTTCGATTTTTTATGATTTTTGGTAAAAAATTTTGGATCTGGTACACCTAATATCGTTACAAAATTCTGATTCAGTGTTTCTTCTGGTTCGCGAAATATAGCGATTCAAACTTCGCTTTACTTTCAGCACATGTAAACAGGGCTGACAGGTACTTTTTCCGTTGTCCCCAAACAAATTAGGAAAAATTCCCTAAAATTCCCAAATATGTTTCATTAAAAAAACGAACACACATACTGCTTAAGCCTTTGTCGGCTTTTCTGCAGAAACACCCAGGGTCTTGGCAGGAATCGAACCTGCGACCCCCGGCAAATAGTCTAGTACACTATCCACTACACTACGGGGGTACCCCGTATAAACTCAATTTTTATTAAATGCTGTTTCAATAAACTTATTTTGTACTGAATATTAAAGATTTCTTAGGCAAATACATTTTTTCATATCTATAAGTTAAAGGATAAAAAATGCTTAAAATCTTCAGTCTAATTAATGTATGAAGAGTCCAATATATTACATTGTACAAAATTTTTTGTCTTATCAGTAGGATCAGAGTAATATGCTTGACAGTAGAAGCAATTATGATGTTATGCTCTGTTTAGACGGTTGTCAGATCTTAAAATATTGTAAAAAAATGTGCCGAAAATATCTTAAAACCGTATGAAATTAAATTTTTCGCCTGACAACGTTGTTAGCAAAAACATTGTCAGATTGCCACCTGACAACCGTGTGAACACCCTTCATTGCCATTGTCAGCCTATTTTTTTATTACATCTGTCAATGGCATCACAGTCAAACACATCTCGTGTTGGAATAAAACTATAGTTTTACCACTCTTTGCATGGCATGAACATTAAAAGTGTAATCCGCTCGAAATGGTAGATTTTTCCGTTTCAAAAGAAGCGGCCAAAGGCCCCAGATTTTTAATTTTCTTACTATAAGTACAGTTTGCAACTGACTGAAAAGGATATACTACTCCGTATGAGCCGTTGCTTCAAAGTATGCTTTGGAGTTTTTTCTACTCTCCAGCACAATAAATTTAAAAAAGATGTTGGCTCCAATTAATTAAGTATCAAAGCGATTGCGTTGCTTTTAACACTTTTAAATATGTCAGTAACGTCTGTATTTCTTTCTAAAAATTCGGTATCAATAACGGAAATTTAAAAATAAATCCTAATTTAATAAAAAATACTTGTACGTATGTGTGTATGTAGATAGAAATTTCATATGCTTATAAGTTTGTATGTATGCCATAGTATTTTGCAAGAAAAAAGCTCACGTATACAAACATATGCCGATGGATTCCAAAATAAAATATTTTAAAATAATAAAAAATATATGTAAATACTGGGTCATTGTTAGCGAGAAGAAAATTTATAGGGAAATTTTCAAAATCAATTAAAGAATTTTGAAAAAAGAGAATATCTAAAAAGTACTCACACTAAGAACTCCTTACAAATACTAAAGCAAAATGAGTTAGTATGGGTTATTTTTAAGCAAAAAGCAAAATGTCAGGTAAGATGAGATGAAAAAGAAATTAAAAAAAGGAGAAGAGAAAATTTTGTTAAGGCTAAAATAAAATGTAAACACATGTGTGCCAATCTTAGGCCATGTAAATCATAAATTAACGTAAATGCACTCGAAAGCATTGCATTCAGTAGACTCCAAACTACCCCCACCAACTAACGGTTGAAGAAGTTGTGTGGGGAATGGGTGGTTGGGAGATAGAGAGAAGAGAATGATTAACAGCTGCTGTATCTATAATGTTTAAAATATTGCAATTTGGTTAAGCAGTTGGCCTAGCTAAAGATCAAACATGCCAAAAAAACATAACATAAAAAAGAAATAAAACAGATTTTATAAAATAAATAATATTTAACACATGCGCAAAATGTTTTAGCAAAGAAAAACAAAAATATTTCTACATACAAATATATTTTTTCTTCTTTAGTTGCTTCTACCAAAAAATAAATTAACTAATACATCTAAATATACGCACACAAACATATCTACACACACTAATACACATAGTCCAACCATTCAGATCGCAGCCAGTTGATTCAACGGTTTGCACACAAATTTTAGTTGAACATCACAATCCGTTCAAGTCGCGGATAACTCCGATATTTAGTATTTTTATATTGTAAGTAAAATTTCAAAGAATAAATATTAATGAAAAAACATTTTACTATTAAAAAATATATGAAATCTATAAAAAAATATATATTAAAACGATTGATTTGAAAACTATAAAACAATAATAACATTAAAAGGATTATTAGAAATATTAAGAAAAGTGGCAACCTTTTTTAGTGAATGAAGTACCAAAATTTAAGGGTATTTTTCAGTGTTGTTGATTGAATAGTAACGGCTTTTTATGTCTCCTCAATAAACAGTGTTGTAAAGTGTTGTGCAAATAAAAGTTCCCTTAGTTTAATCGTTGGATTTGATATTTTATTAAAAAAATCTGTTTGCGTTGCTTAAATCATTAACCGCAGGTAACCAATACAGTCTGTGAATATGTGTACATGATTTTGTTAAAGAACTTAAACTAGTTTAATTGAGGTTAAAAACCTTATTTTTTTTCTTTAATTTTATATAGCAGATATAGTGAATAACGTAATTGATGTCAGTTTCAATCATTTTAAATGACAGAAAAACCACAATTTATAGTTTAAGTTTCAAAATTATCATCACATTAGGTCTAGTTTCAAATTGACGAAATTAAGAAATAAAAGTGATTGTTTCTAAAATTTTAAGTTTCATTGAAATAGTTCTTAAAATTTATTGCGATTTGTGTGTAATTTGAAAATAATAATTGGAAAATTTTTAATTACTGGGAAATAGTTTTCATATATGTATCTAAGTTTTTGTATTGAAAATTCAAAACCTTATTTTGTAAAATTTGCTCTGAAAAATGTTTAATATGATTTTTTCATACAATAGATTTCAATTTTAAAATTTTACAAAATAAAGTACACAAATTTTTGGAAAATTACTTTCAATAATTCAATAAGGAATGAATTTGAATTTTAAAGATACAAATCACAACTTCATGGTAATAAATTCTAGATCGTCTTGACCGTCTGTCATAAGTAAGAAAATCGCAAACGAGTTTTCAATTTACTCGGACCTTAATTGAAGAAGATAATATTCACCTCGCAAGAGGTGAATGAATATACCATAAATATATTTGTAATAACTTTTTACAAAAGATGAAATACGATGACTATTCTGTATTATTAATTAAAAATCACTTGTTTGAGTTATGATAGTCTTGAGGTAAATGAGCGCTATGTATGCACACATGTACTTTCTTTGAATATTTTTTTTTAACTTTTACTAATTAAAAACTTTAAGAATTTATCTTTGTAAATCCTTATAAAATTTTTGCACAAGAATTAGTTAAGATTTTCAACTCTATTAGACTCAAATTCACAGTCTTTAGTTAACTAATGTGGTTAGTTAAACAATTAAGTCAGTTAACTACAGATAGTGCTTAATAGGTAGTGCTATTCTCGAACCAGTAACAACATATGTGATAATAATAACAATTTTCTATTCTGCCTTTTAAATAAAGCCTTTTTTGTATTAATTCATAATTATAGCTAAAATTGAATGATAGTTGTTATATACTAGTTATAACAATAAAAATTCTAAATTTATTTAATGTTTGACACAAATATTTTATTAAATTTTAAAAGGTTTATTCCTAATTTAAATACAAATGTACATGCACACATATTTAACGAATTGTAATATACATATTTGAAACTATTCAAATATATATATTTATTAGACTTTGTTGGCACTGTACTACTTATGGAATGCTATGAAATAAGCAAAAAGAAATTATATTTAAATTAGGTTAAGAAACAGGTCTGTACACCTCTTAGGAAATTTTATTTATAAACAAACTTTTCATTAATTACGCAATTTTTTTTGTTTCAAAAGAATAATTACGAAAAGAAGAAATACAGATAAAAAGAAAATAAAAAGCAATCCTAGATCATATAGAAGAAAAAGCTTTTTGTAAGTGTTAAGAAAACTGTGAAAAACCTATGCACATGAAAAATGTATGAGAGCCAAACAGCTAGCTAGCTAATAGCGCTAAGAATATTAAACAGATGCCTTGCATATATTATTTTTAGCTATTTTACGAAAAGGAACGAACTCTTAAACAATATCTATTTCAAAATTATAAAGCAAATAAATACATGTACATTACGCCCTAAATGATATGGAAAAGCAGAAAAAAGCTTTTCTTTTGCAAATTATCTTCGTGTCGATTTCGTGTGTATGTATGCTTACTCATACAGACATACATATACATATATTTAAGAAATTCTAAAAATATCCATAACAAAATTTTGAAATATTTTTCTAAAATTTATTCCATGATATATCTCATCAGAAAAAAGTATTATAGGTACATAAATAAATGTTATTCCATGTGTATAAGTAGTTCACTTGTTCAAAGAATTTGACACACTTTGTTGTGAAAAAGCAACTCTTTTAATCTCATTCTTATGAATTTTGTGTTAAGAACCTTCTCTTATTGAAATTAAAAACTGAATCACTATATTATATATATGGTATTGTATGTGATTGGAATTAAATTGACAAAAAATGTACAATATTTGCTTAACAAACATGAAAAAAACACACACATACCTCCTCATGATAATACACATAAAGACATTTGTACGTACAAATAACTAAATTATGCGTTTTTTGACTGACAATAAGTTTGTTAAAATGCCAATAACCTCCCTTCAATATGTTATGGTAGAATAATTAAACGATCGGTCTGAAACCAATTACTTATGGGTTATCCTTTTAAATAAACAAAACTTTGATTTCTTTAGTCATTTGGTTCTAGAAAACATTTCTTTTCATAAAAAATTTAGAGGTTGATGAAAGCTTAGTATTTTTTTTCCATTGTAAAGATCTCAAAATGTAGGTATGTATACATATATACTTACGTATAATTTTTTCAATATTTCTGCTGATCTTAACTTTAATAATTTCTTATTTGCATTGTCATTTAAAAAACAAAAAAGAAAAAAGCAATGCATTTGGTTAATATCGATTTTAATGCACCCTATTGTAGGCACGACATATATTGTAAATTTTATTTCGATTGAATTTACACTAGGCCGCATTTCCTATCTTGTGGGAGAATGATGAAATAAAAATTGATATATGGGCGTGTGTCAAACGGTAGAAAAGTACTATGGTAAAAAAATATTTGCCTGTGCCAAATGATATCTTTTTTGACAACATAAAATTTTGCGGCGGCGAAGCAAAAAACGTTACTACAAGCCGCCGGCTACCAACAAATTTTTAAAAGAAAATGTTTATACATATAAAACAAAATTCTCTGCTGAAGCAAAAAATTTACTTACAATAGTACTTTGCTACCGTTTGGCAAACGCCCTACGTATGCTACATATCTATATTCAACTCTCTTTATTTATCGTTCTCTTGCGGCAAGAAAACTTGCTTACGGCCCTTTTCACAATGCATGATTTAAAGTTAACATGGACCTTAATCGGAAGCTCAGCATACAAACCTTGCCGTTAAAGTGCACGTTAACTTTTAATCGTACATTGTGAAAAAGGCCGTAGATGTGAATTTAGTCTTAATAACATTTTTAATTTAAAAGCTTCAAAACCATTAAATTATTTTGGAAATGGAGTTTACGTATGTATATATCAGACCAGTAAATGATACAATATACATACTACATACATATAAATGTACGTACATATGTATGTATAGTACATAGTATGTCAAAAGCGCAATAAGTTATTAAAGTCAGTTTAATTTTCAAGTTAAACAATTGGAAGAAGTTTTTCTTAGACGTGTGGCAGCTTCCTTAACAAAAAAAAATTTGGAAACGCCCCTTTTCACACGGAAAGTTTACTTTGCAAAGTTTTGAGTTTGTTGGAGAGAAGGGAAAAAAGAATGGGGCAAGGTGAATTAATTTTATCAGGTGGTGTTGATTCTAAAACAACTACAACATTACAATAACATTTGACATCTCAGCCCCTATGTCAACGTATACAAATTTTGACATACGAGCATCTAATTTGCGGAAAAAAGTAGAACAGCTGTGCTTATAATATCACCTGTATAAATTCACCTTGGAATGGGGGTAAGTACAGACTTTGATGTACTCGCAAAGTTGCTTTCTTCTTTGTTTGTCGTTCATAAATAGTTGTACAGGGTGGGCCAAACGTCACCATGGGGCTTAACAATTTAATAACTTTTTCCTTTACATATTTATATATTTTTTATTTTAGGTGACATTATTTTCCATACTTACACAATGTACGATTAAAAGTTAACGTGGACTTAACGGCGTTTTATACGCCAAACTTGCTGTTAAAGTTCACGTAAACCGTCAATCAAACATTGTGAAAAGGGCCGTTAGTGTAAAAAATTTCCATTATGTACATTTTATAGTCTGAAAAAATAAAAAAAATTTTTATATATAAACGAAAAAGCTATACAATTTTTAAGCCCCATGGTGACTTTGGCTCAGCCTAAACAGCTTGGTGATTTTTGGCCTACCCTGTATAAGCTACAACAAAAAATCACAAAATTTTTCAAAATAAACTTTGCGTGTGCAAAAGCGAAAGAAAGTTTAAAAGAAAATTGTATAGACTTTATCAAAGTAAACTTTTCGTGCCTGAAGGGCGTCAAAGGATGTTGATTTCTTTAAAACAGCTTAAGTGCTGTTATTTACAAAATATTTTCAAAATAACAACAACTCGTTAAATGTTGTTAAAAGGCTTACTCGTCTGTCTGGTAACTTCATTTTGCTTGATTTATGTGGCGGCTGATATAATTCGACATCAATGATATGTCAAGTGTCTTCGTTTTTGACCCTATGACATTTTTCATCACTGTGATGTTAACCTTTACATCAGCTGTTTATCAATGCCAACGATCACAAATCTATCACCAATGCAATGGCACATCGACATCAGGGAAATTACTAATTCACATCAATTTAATGACAAAATGTTATCAATATGGTGTCGCTGATAGAAAAACCGTCATTACACTGTTGTAATTTGACATCAATGCTATGTCAAGTGTCTTCGTTTTTCACCCAATGGATATTTACATCATTGTGATGTCAAGTTTTACATCAGCTATCATCAATGGAATGATTGAAACAGTTATAATACATACATATTTATATTTTCTTACTTGTTTCTGAATGAAAAAATTATACAAAATGACAATTTTTGTATTTTAAACAATATAGAAATTGTTATTTGTTATAATTTAAAATTTGCCACAAGACTTAGAACATAGATAAATACGTAGATTTCCAACTCT